>JAODAL010000102.1:0-445440 GCA_025379985.1 Phyllomedusa bahiana
AATAGAATTTAATGGACAGAAAAATAGTACACTGAAATTAAAAGAGATGTTTAAAACAGTGGTAAAGTTGTAGGTTGAAAAAACCCTGTAAAATCACAACTAGAAGTTAAAAGGGGTTTTGTAGTCTAAAGGGACAGACCTAATAGACGGCAAGAATTCAACCCCTTTTAAGGATGTCCCTAGGAAACTCATAAAGGGGCCCAAACTGGGGCCCTTTGAGACAAGGTTAAAGGGGGCTGTCTGGTCCTTTTCTTAAAATTTTTTTTGCATTATTGATGCATGATAAAGAAAAATTTACCCCCTTCTAAACCCGTGTTCCAGCACTGCTGCTTTTTTACTTGCCCCGCTCATCACTGTTTACTTCTGAAAAAATGACTGCAACAATAGAAAATAATTTAAAATCCTTTGGGTTTTAGAATGTTAGGTGTAATTGGTTTAAAAACGGCTATCGGTTAACTCGAGAGGGTGGTAAATGACTCCTCCCCTTGTGGGTCCCAGTTATAAGGGGTGCCCCCCAGGCTCAGTGCTGGGTCCTCTTTTATTAAATGTATTTATTGAGATATAGGGAGGAGATTAAGGGCACTGTTTCTTTTTTTTGCAGAGACCCAAGCTATTTTTAGTGCAATGTATGGAAGATGTTCATAAAATACCAGCATTATACATACGTTTTTTGGGCTACACTTGACAAATGGGTTATTGGGAAAAATTTTTAAAGTTCTGCTCTTGGTATTAATAATCTTCGGCTCATATGTCCTAGATGGTAAAAAACTGGAAAATCCTTGTTGAACGATCTGGGCTTTCTTGTAGAACTTAGATACAAACAGCATGCAGTGAAATCAGTCCTTTAAAAGCAACAAATTTTGGTGTGTTTTAAAAAGGGAGGCATGGACCGCGGAAAGGGGGTGTAATATTTTCCATGTATAAAGCATTGGAAGGGCCCCACTTGGATGTTTTTCATTTTTTGGCTTCAGTTTATAGAAAAAATGTAATGGGGCTAGAGAAAGTCAAAGGTGGCAAAACCAAACTTAAAGGGCAATAATTATCTTAGTATGAGGAAAGGTTAAAAGAATTAAAAATTATTTAGTCTTTTGAAAAGGGCGGCTTCAAGGAGACTGATTCATTTTTTATAATATATAAATGTCCCCTACAAAAAAAATATGGGGTAAAACTATTTCCAAGTAAAGCCCCCTCCAAAGACAAGGAACCTTCCTTTATTTGGGGGAAAAAAAATTAATTTTTAGGGAGAAAAGTCTTCTTACTATGACAACTGGAATCTGTAAACAGCCTGCATGGGAGTTAGCCACACAGGAAAAATTTTCAGTTTAAAGAAAAAAGGGTTTGTAACACCTGAAACAAGAAATATTTTACATATTACAGTAGATAATAAAAATTTAAGATGCAGCCCGATGCAATCGGGATCAGAAAAAAATTTTCCTTAAAACAGATTGGTTCTTGCCTATGGTTTTTAAAAACCTTCATAATAGAGGAAACTAATCTTAAAAAAAAACCTTATCTCCTCCCTTCACCACCCATTGTCCCCACCCTTGGTTGGAACTGATCGAACATGGGTCTTTTTTCAACTGTACTATGTAACTGCCTTCAGCCAATCAGCCTGCAGTGATGTTGTTTTATGTGACACGAGGCTGAAGTAGAACAGAAAAATGATGAAGAGAGGTGGCTACTGGTCAATGCTGGAACACAGTTTCAACATCTAAGTAACTGACAAAGGTATTCAGACATATACTATGGTGTAGTGTAGGGTAATAGACAATTATAGTCAACATGAAGTCGATTTTGGGTCCTGTTTCAAGTAGATCTACTATTTTATTATTAGGCGTAGGGATACCTACTAGCGGCCAAAAACAGACCAAATGTAGTCACAAGTTGAGCAGGATCCATAAGAAGGTGTGACACATGTCTTTCTGTTAAATGAATACGTCAGGAGATTTCACCAACATATGCACTAGACATTATGGGAAGAAAGATGTGATCAGAAAATTATACAATTGCATAGATCTATGTTTTCAAAAATGTATTGTAACTAGAGATGGGCGAATTTCTCAAAAATTCGATTCGGTCACGTCGCCGAATTTTCCGACAAAAAATTAAACTTCGGTTGCCCGAAATTTACCTTTGGCAGAAATCGCGTTAAAAAGCAGCTATTTCCAGGCGGCTCCAGAGCCTTGCAGGGAGTGCTGTGAGAACGTTGTTGCCATGCTTAAAATATGCAGAGGGAGCTTGGTTTGGTCTTATACAATGTTGTGTTTTAGTATGGACACGCAGATTGCCTGCCGCCGCTCTTAGAATCACTTCACTATAAAATTCACCTGGGCAGTGCTTAAGAGGGCAAACTTGACCAAACAACTGAAACGGGATGTAGCTGATAAAGTCATGCCAGTGAAAGCTGGAAAAAAACAAGCTAAGAGCTCTAGGTGGCAACATCAGTGACCGAGTGTGGAGGTATGACGGCGGCCAGCCACAGATCAGCATGAGGTCAGGCAGTGCACAATGACATTCTGGAGGCGGCAACCAAAACAGTATTAGGCCACAGAGTGGCACAATGACTGAGAGAGGAGGTGCACGGCGGGCTAGCAGCATGAGGTCTGGCAGTGGCACAAAGACTTTCTGGAGGCGGCAAACAAAACAGTATTAGGCCACAGAGTGGCACAAATCACACAGTGTGGAGGTCACGGCGGCAGCAGCATGAGGTCAGGCTAGTGGCACAATGACTTTCAGGAAGGCGGCAATCAAACAGTATTAGGCCACAGAGTGGCACAATGATCAGTGTGGAGTCACGACAGCAGCAGCATGAGACTGGCAGTGGCCTCTCAATGACATTCATGGAGGCGCAAAACAGTATTTAGGCCACAGAGTGGCACAATCCACAGTGTGGAGGTCACGGCCTGGCAAGCAGTATGAGGTCAGGCAGTCGGCACAATGATATTCTGGAGGCGGCCCCAAAACAGTATTAGGCACAGAGTGGCACAATTCCACACGCAGGGTAGAGGTCACGGCGGCAGGCAGTATGAGATCAAGGCAGTGGCCACAATGACATTCTGATGGCGGCCAAACAGTGATTAGGCCCAGAGTGGCACAATGATACAGTGTGAGAGGGTCACAACAGCAGCGCAGCATGAGATCAGGCGATTGGCACAATGACATTCTGGAGGCGGCAAAAACAGTATTAGGCCACAGAGTGCACAATTGCACACTGATGTGGTAAGGTCTACGATGCAGCAGCATGCAGGTCAGGCAGTGGCACAATGGACATTCTTGGAGGTGGGCAAAACAGTCTTAGGCCACTGAGTGGCACAATCACACTGTGTGGAGGTCACGACAGCAGCAGCATGAGATCAGGCAGATGCACAATGACATTCTGGAGGTGCAAAAACAGGAGGACGCCACAGAATGGCACAATGACTGAGAGCGGAGGTCTCAGGCTGGCGAGGCAGCATGAGGTCAAGGCTAGTGGGCAGTGGCACAATGACACAGTGTGGATGGGCACGGCAGGAGTCACAGCAGTAGCATGAGTCAGCGAGTGGCACGCAATGACATTCTGGAGGTGGCAAAACAGAGGAAGCCACATAGTGGGACAAATGACTGCCCCCCCTTCGAGGCGGAGGTCACGGGCGGCTGCAGCATGAGGTCAGGGTGGCATCACATGTCACAGTGTGGAGGACATGCAGCAGCCACAGCAGCAGGCATGAGGTCAGACAGTGGCACAATGACACGTGTGGATGTTCACGGGCAACAGCAACCAGCGCAGCAGCATGAGGTCAATAGAGTGGCACAATGACAGAGTGTTGGAGGTGGGTGGCAATACAGATCCCTGGTAAGATGATGGTAGGCAGATGGAGAACTGTCAGCAGTTGTGTGGCATCAGGGGGTGGCCGGCATCAGAATAGTGGCCTGAGGACGAGGTAGTTTGTACCCAGACTGTACGCCTATGGCATTGGGGGAGGTGGAAATTCCTGGCTGATCCACGTCTGATTCATCTTGAACAAGGTCAGTCGTTCCACATTTCGTGGGGAACAAGAGGGTTTCCTTGGGTAACGATGGCCACGCCGCACTGAACACCCGGCTCTGATGACACACTATTTGGCCGGCAGGACAGCTTATCCACTGCAACTCGGCAAGTTGCCGGCCACCATCCAGTTTTGGTCTGCCCAGTAGTCCAGCGGATCCTTCTTAACTGAGGTGGCGAGTGTGTTCATGTAGGCCCACAACCTGTTGGTTCAGGGACATGCTCCAGGTCTGCTGCTTGTTGTGCTTGCGTCTGCCTCCTCACTACGGCGGGTGAAGGAAGATGGTCATCAGTGACTCCAGTACTTAGGTTACATACTGATGGAGTGGTACTGCTCCTAACCCCCTCTTCCCAGCCAGGCGCTGGCAGTGAGTAAGTGGAGCGCAGAGAGGGAAACCCTGGAGTCAGAACCTGTCAGAGAGGGACGATGCCGACAATAGGCAGCGGGCCAACCGATTACGGAAGGATTTCCCTATTGTATTTGAGTCTTGTCTTCCCTCTCAATAGTGTCTGGGAGAAATAAAAAAAAAGAGTGAAAAAAAATAAGGAAAAAGAAAAAAAGAGAAGAAAAAAAAGAATGTAGAAACAGAAAAAAAAAAAAAAGGAAAAAAGGCGCTCCCATTTTTGGGACCGGTAGCGAGGGTGTTCTCCAATAGGGTGGAGAGCCAGAAGTCATCCCCCTGCCGGATTGAGACTATGTTCGGCGTTTCTGTCAATAGCATGCAATAAGCACTGATGCGGGCAAATCTTCACAAGTGACTCCGAGGGGGACTCCCTGCCTCCATTTTCCACTGTATACGCCAACGGGTGCTTGGGGGTCATCTGGCCTGTCTTCCTCATTTCCAATCCAACCTCCTCCTAGCTGCTCCTGTCCCCTCTCTGTCACATGGGTTAGAAATTCCACTCATTTCACCAGACAAATGCTTCTGCCTCCAATGTTCTCCTCCTCCTCTTCCATTTCAGTTCACAACGGACTCATGTGGCCCAGTAAGATGTAGTCGCCCACGTCTCCGTCCATGCCCTGAACAGATTTTTCAGCCATCTGGTCCTGGACATGGAAGCAGTGGAATGACGTTCATTCATCCCAGTTTGTCCTGGCGGAAATGACAAATAACGTCGCTCCTCGAATGGCCTCAAACAAACGGCAGGTGTCCGCATGAGCTGCCACTGGCTGAGTATAGTTGGTGAGAAGGTTACACAGGGGAGTACTTCTGTCTGCCTGGATCATCTCAAAAAATCCGTTAATGGCCTTCTCTGTTATACAAGTCGGTCCCAACATGTGCATGCTGCGAATTCAGCGGGTGGAAACATGACATATCCTGAGTGTGTTGGGGGAGGCCGTTCTGCCGCTGCTAACTCGAGGAGGGTGTTCCTGGCTCTGTACGAATGGATATAGAAAGTGCTGCACAGTTTCTGGCCATTTTTAGAATGTTCTGAAGATCGTGGAAGACTTCCAGGAACCTTTTAAACCAGATGAAACAATAGTGCGCATGCAGGGCGCATGGACCATCCACTGTCCTCGGTGTCAGCGGCGACTCACATGTTCCATCCATTGTCCGTCACCATGGTTCCGATTTTGCCAGTTGGGCGCGGAGAAGAGAATGCACACTGTTCGATTTCTTGCTGCAATGACGAGGAAGGCAGGTTCCTCCACCTTGTGAATTTGTTCCGCCGAGGCAAGAGGTGTAGAAAATGCATAGAGGACACCGTCATAGTGCCCTTACACATGTGGTATGAAGGTGCAGAAGTACCTTGTAGGAGGCTGAGTTGAGAGAGTGGTGGTGGTAGGTGGAGGAGGAGGAGAGACGGACATTTGCGTAGGTGCAGCAGTTTGCAAACGTGGAGGAGGAAAGCGGCGTTACTCCTGTCCACAGTTGTTTGGTGTGCCTGGGCTGGAAGCAACATTTCACCCAGTGGGCCGTAAGGACATTTACTGGCCCTGACCGTAGTTACAGCTCCAGAAGTCGCGCTGCGTGCAACCTTGGAACAAACCGATAAGCTCAAGGACTGACCCCACCTTCGTGTTCTACTAATTTATGAAGTGCTGGTACTGCCTTTGTTGGAAAAGAAAATACGGCTTGGAACTCTCCATCTCGGCTCGGCACAAGCCAATTGTGTTCTCATGAATGGTGCAGAGTTTCACCATTAGGAAAAGGGATGGACTGCAATTCAACAACTTTGGACAGGAGCACAGTCAGCTGCTAGCACATTAGGATGGTTGGGATCGGCATAATGTTGTGTCTCTTTGCAAACGGCCTCGTTGATAACGGACGGCTGGCGCATGAGTAGCGGGAGCAGGTCATCTGGACAGGGAGATGATGTTTCAAAGAGAAAGAGCTCCCCTTCTGCAGAGGTGGTGGAGCCTGAATGGCTGCAATGGCATGACGTGCCATGGGCGCTGCTGCCTGCTGCTGCTGTGTGCCGCGGCGGCAGGATGGACACACACATCTGAGCCACGACGGTTTCTTGGGGTCATCACACCAGCAAAACAACGCTTATAAATTAACCCCTGGATGTAAATTGCGCCAAGAAATTGAGCCCACACAAATTGTAGCTTCTGTAGAGTAGTTACAATGCGTGTTTTCTACGCCACACAGACATGAGATTCAGTTTGTAATTAGAACTTTGCTTTGTGAATTAGGCTACAGGAAAAATGTATTTATTTTGGCGTTGAAAAAAAGACGGTTTATTTTTGTCAGCACACCAGACAAAAAAAACGCTTAATTACCCTCTTGGATGTAAATTGCGCCAAAGAATTGAGCGCACAACTAGGTAGCTTTGTAGCTGGGGAGTACAATTGCGTTGTTTTTCTACGCCAACACAACAAGAGATACATTGTTATTGATAACCTTTGCTTGTGAATTAGGCTAAAGGAAGAAAAATGTATATATTTTGGCGTGAAAAGACGGTTTATTTATTTGTCAGCACACCAGCAAAAACGCTTAATTAACCCCTGGATGTAATTGCGCAATAGAATTGAGCGCACAAAATTGTAGCTTTGTATGCGTGTTACAATTGCGTGTTTTCTACGCACACAACTGTGTGAGAACAGTGTAAAATTAACCTTTGCTTGTGAATTGGCTACAGGAAAAATGTACTATATTTTTGGCGTTGAAAAAGAAGGTTTATTTTTTGTCAGCACACCTCAGCAAAAACAAAACACCCCGGACGGATGGGGGGCCGGGGGTGGCGGTCGATGTCGCTTTAATTTAACCCCTGGATGTAAAATTGCGCCAAAGAATTGTGCCGCACAAAATAGTAGCTTTGTTAGCGTGTTACAATTGCGTGTTTTCTACGCCACACAACAAGAGATACAGTTGTAATTAACCTTTGCTTGTGAATTAGGCTACAGGAAAAATTTATATATTTTGGCGTTGAAAAAGACGGTTTATTTTTGTCAGCACACCAGCAAAACAACGCTTAATTAACCCCTGGATGTAAATTGCGCAATAGAATTGAGCAGCAAAAGTGAAGTGGTATCTATATTGTAAAAAAACGCTGTTTCTTTAAATGAATACAACAGGAACTGGCTTAGATCCCACTTGGATATTGAATGTATATGCAGCTGCAGTGGACGCACACTGGATTTCAGATCCAATACCCCAAAAAATTAGAAATAGAACATTAAGAGAACAGTCTCTGAGACAAGCTGAGACACCCCACAGAAATCGCTATATAAAAATCAATTCTTCAGTAAGAGCTATCAGCCGCGGCAGCACCTTCCCTGATGAGCACAGTGAGAGGAGTGTGAGCTACCGGCGTCGCGCCCGGACTTATATAGTGCGGTGACGTCACAGAATCCCCCGGTCTCTGATTGGCTTCACCTCTGCACATGTCATGCAGGCTATGCCCTTCTTCCTCCCAGAGTGCTTTGCCCCATGTAGCGCCATGTGCTCGCAGCCATTTTATCAATCAAAAGCACACTTCGTTCACCCGAAGTCCCCCAAAGTTCGACTTCGTTCCGAACCGAAGTTTTCCTGAAATTCTAAACGAATTCCACTTCGTTAGAATCAATTCGCCCATCTCTAATTGTAACCTCTAAAGGAGGGAGACTATATTGGCCTTTTAGAGCAAAAAAAGTTTTAAGTTTTGCCCATGAACGTTCCATCAGCCATATTGCTTTAATTTTAAGTTTGCGCCTGTTTGATGGCTGGTGTTTTGCAGGCCTGGTGATATACTTTTAGACTTTATCTGCATTTCAATATACTGTGTCACTTAATTTATGTATTCTTTACAAAGTTGGAATACATTAAAAGCAATTTGGCTATCTTTACTTTTTCCATTTGTGTGGCATTTAGTATTAAAATTTATAGCATTACTTGACGATAGAGGTCATAATGAGTCTTTCATTTTTATTCTATAAAATTAACTTGTTTGAACAAAGTAGCATTTAATCTATTTTTTTTTTGAGGGTTTCGGTTTAATTTGTTTTATGTTCATTAATCTTATTTTATTATATTTATCTTGTTCTGTATAAATCCTTTCCCAATCTGGCATGACTAAAAATTATGTACATGTATGGCACTATACAAGACATACATCCCTCCAAAGATGTACATGTCCGTCATAGGCTAGCCTATTGTGGTTGAAGCAAAAATGCCACAAACAGACTAATAATGCAATTAATATATAATCTAAATTAAAGTAGGGAAATGTAAATTATATGATAAACACAGCATGTGCCCCTCAATGAGCAGTACTATACATTATACGGGGTGTACATCACTGGCAGATATGTTGCTTCCCTACACACACGCACACACATGCACACACACGCATAATAGGCAATGCTTATAATAGTGGTTGTTGCAAAGTTTCGCATTTGTACTGTGCAGAATGTGACCACCCACCTTTCTATAACAGGGATGGACACAAACAATAGAAGACCGCTGTGCAAAATTAGTAAAGAGTAGTTCATAGCCCTCTCCCGGGAATTACAGTATATACTCGATTATAAGCCGACCCAAGTATAAGGTACCTACTTTTGCCAAAATAAACTGGGAAAACTTACTGACTCAGGTGCCTAGGGTGGAAAATACAGCGGTGACTGGTGATTTTCAAAAATAAAAATGGATACCAATAAAATTACATAGGCAGGTATAGGCAGTTTAATGTCCCCAATAGGCAGGTATATGTCCCCCACAGGCAGGTACATGCAGTTTAATGTCCACCATAGGTAGGTTATAGGCAGGTATATGTCCCCCATACGCAGGTTATAGGCTGGTATAGGCATGTATAGGCAGGTATATGTCTCCATAGGCAGGTTATAGGCAGGTACATGTCCCCATAGGCAGGTTATAGTCAGGTATATGTCTCCATAGGCAGGTTATACACAGGTATATGTCCCCATAGGCAGGTTATAGGCAGGTATATGTCCCCATTTGCAATTTATAGGCAGGTATATGTCCCCATAGGCAGGTTATAGGCAGGTATATGTCCCCATAGGCAGGATACAGGCAGGTATATGTCCCCATAGGCTGGTTACATCTAATGTATATGTCTCCATAGGCAGGTTATAGACAGGTATATGTCCCCATAGGCAGGTTATAGGCAGGTATAGGCATGTATAGGCAGGTATATGTCCCCATAGGCAGGTTATAGGCAGGTATATGTCCCCATAGGCAGGTTATAGGCAGGTATATGTCCTCATAGGCAGGTTATAGGCAGGTATATGTGCCCCTAAGCGGGTTATAGGCAGGAAAATAGCCCAATGGGCAGGTTATAGGCAGGTAGATGTCACCCAAAGGCACATATAGGCAGGTATATGTCCCCCATAGTCATGTTATAGGCTGGTATAGGCATGTATAGGCATTTATATGTCCCCATAGGCAGTATATAGGCAGGTATATGTCTCCATAGGCAGGTTATAGGCAGGTATAGCCAGGAATATGTCCCTATAGGCAGGTATATGTCACCATAGGCAGGTTATAGGCAGGTATATGTCTCATAGCCAGGTTATAGGCAGGTACATATCCCCCCATAGGCAGGTTATAGGCAGTTTTTTTTTTTAAATAAATAAATACAAGTACTTACCTTGCTCCCTTGCTGCTCTTGACTCTTCTGGTACAGGCAGCATGATGTTATCAGGCCACGCAGGCAGCGTGATGACATAGCACGCTGCCTGTGCTGGAAACTCCCGAAGACCGCAAGTCTGTGGCCATCCGGAGTCCAGTGTGGAGCGGGGAGCGCTCGCTGATATCATCATACAATAGCAGTCAACCCATTAATTTAATTGTTCTTTATGTTGTTTATAGCCCTCCCCCTGGTTCTTTAGCTGTCAGTGCCATTAGTTCTCATATCCTAAACCATCAAGTGTGTAGTCCCAACCAATCAGTACTAAATATAGAGAATGCCCAGGATCCTGCTTCCTCATATATGCAGTTTTTCAAAATTGTCTTCATGAACATTTACATGCCACAGAATTTGTTTTACATCCTGCACCTCTTTTTACAAATCTCTCTTTGCAGGTCCTTCCTCACAGACATAAATCTTAATTGCCACATAATTGTTATAATATTCTAAGAGCCATATCTGTTTTATTTTTCTGTTCATGGAGCTGTGTGAGGGTTTTTTATTTGTGGGACAAGTTGATGTTTTCATTGGCACCATTTTGGTGTACAAAAGAGATTTTGATGACATTTTACTCATTCCCTTTCTTGTGTAACAAAAAAGTATTTTCATTTGGAGAAACAAGGTTTTAATGTTTGTTTTTTGTATGCTTCATTTATTATATTTTCACACATTTTTTTAACAGTGTTTAACTTTTTTGTCCCTCTATGGGATCAGACTATATGACTCCTTGATCATTATTATAATACATACCAATGTATTATGCCAGGGCATAGTAGACTTTATGTATAGCAAACCTGAAGGCCATTATTTGGTCCCCAGCTACCATAGTAACCATCGGCACACCATGATCAGGTTGTGGGGGTGCAGATTAGTCAAAGGATTTCCTGCCGCCAACCACCTAGATGTTTCGGCCACTATTGACCACATCATCTAGGAGGTTAAATAGCCAACAAGACTATATATTTGAATGAACTCTGTATATCCACTAGAACAGCAGGTTGTCTATTATATGTTGTATTGACCAAATGTTTGAAAGAAATGTCATATGTTTGGAAAACATATGGAAATAAGTAAATACATGAAGTAAAAGCAACGAAATTCATATATGAATGTTGGAGCGGCACACAACATTTATGAACCTCATTGTTCCACCACAGTTCAGAAGACAGGGTCCAGAACCAGGGGCGTGACTAGAGAAGCCAGGGCCTCAAAGCAAACTTTTGTATGGGGACCCCCTACTCCCCCCTCGCCCACCTTCCCAACCACGAACATTTAACAGGACATGCTGTTAGATAATGTAGATAATACAAGGGGCAAATACCTCACCATACATATCACCATCATACTGCTACCACACAAATCCACTATACCAAAACCACTATTACCAATAACGCTACTACATATGGACTCAATTACAACGCCAGAACATGACCACAAATTACCACCACATAGTGACTAAATAATACCTCTACACTATTATTGATCAGTCTACAAAGACCAATAGTACCGCCATATAGTGACCATACAGTGGTATATACTAGTGTACACAGGCTCTGCAGACTGTATATAACCACCATATAGTGACCATGTAGTAGTATATACCAGTGTACACAGCCTGTGCCGATATAATTAAAGTGATTAAAGTGTAGTTACATCTTGTGACTCATAGGTGACGTTTCTCTGACAAGTCGTTGACTTTCCTTTTGTTCTGCATTCGATCCAGACCGCCATCATGACATCTCCTGACCACTTGTCCCTGGAGATTTAGACACAAATATCTTAGAATCCTCACTTTTCCAGCACCTCACTCCCTGCCCCCCGGCTATATGGGGTCCATTTAGGCAGGCAGGGTTTAGATAGGCTATATGGGGCCCCAGATAGGCCAGGTTTAGGTAGGCAATAGGGTCTTAATATAGGCAGGCAGGGTTTAGGTAGCTAGAGGGCCCCATATAGATAGGCAAAGTTTAGGTAGCTATAGGGCCCCATATAGGCAGTCAAGCAGGGTTTGTGTAGAGTATAGGGCCCCATATAGACAGGCATAGTTTAGGTATCTATAGGGCCGGATAAAGATAGGCAGCGTTTAGGTAGCTATAGAGCCTCATATAGATAGGCAGGCAGGGTATAGAGGCCATAAATGTAGACAGGCAAGGCTTAGGGTAGGCTATAGGGGCCCCATACAGGCAGGCAGGGCATAGGGTAGGCTATATGGGCCATATATATAGGCAGGCAGGGCTTAGGAAAGTCTATAGGGGCCATATATATAGGCAGGTAGGGCATAGGGTAGGCTATAGGGGCCATATATATAGGCAGGCAGGGCTATAGGGGCCACTATATAGGCAGGCAGGGCTATAGGGGCCAATATATAGGCAGACAGGGCTATAGGGACCAATATATAGGCGGACAGGGTTATAGGTGCAAATATATAGGCAGGCAGGGCTATCGGTGCAAATATATAGGCAGGAAGGGCTATAGGGGCTAGATATATAGGCAGGCAGGGCTATAGGGGTCAATATATAGGCAGGAATGGCTATAGGGGCTAGATATATAGGCAAGCAGGGCTATATGGGCTATATATAGACAGGCAGGGCTATAGGGACCAATATATAGGCAGACAGGGCTATAGGGGCTAGATATATAGGCAGGCAGGGCTATAGGGGCTAGATATATAGGCAGGCAGGGCTATAGGGGCCAATATATAGGCAGGCAGGGGGCTTCATTAATATTAAAAAAAAATAATTCACTTACTCACCTGTCTCTTGCTCCCTCCATGTGACCGCGCAGCCCGCTGGCTAGTCTGTGCTCGGCACGGGCCGCGCGATGATGTGACGTCATCGCGCAGCTCAGGTCAGTACTGTGGGCCAGTGCAGGCTGATCAGCAGAGCAGAACCGCTCTGCTCTGCTAATACTGGCCAGTCCTGCCTCTGAGCGCTCAGGCAGAGGTAGGAAGCGCCGGACCCGCAGCTCCGCGTCCACCGGCAGTGAACTAGTATATTCACTGCCAGCGGGCGCAGGAGCCAAACTACCGGGGAAGCAGACGTGTTAGCTGCTGCCCTGGGGCACGGGCCCCCTAAGAGCACAGGCCTCGGGGCAGTTGCTACGTCTGCTACCCTGGTAGTTACGCCCCTGTCCAGAACTGTATCGCATACTGTCCCACCGTGGATTCGCTTTGTTGAAGCTGGAGAAGTAAGGAGGCTACTGAGGAAGCACGTCCTGGTTCCTCAAACACCTTGCAGTAGGAGGCCAGGAAGGTTGTCAAATTGGTGGTTATCGAGTCCCCTCGTTCCCACAGGGAAGTAACCCAGGTCCGGGCTTCACCGGATAACAGAGAAATGATGAAGGCCACCTTTGCCCAATCCGTATTCATACCAGCCACCAGAACGGAGGCTGGTATAGAAACCACAGCAGGCGGACCCTCAGGAAGTCGAGTCGCTCGGTTCTGTAGCATCATGAACAGTTGTTCTTTACAAGCACCCTGGCATGTAATCTCTGCCACAAGACTTTCAGCATCTGGCAACAGAGCTTCAGAGGGATTCATTGCCCAGTTCTACTGTCACTCCGCTCAGCGTAGAGTTAGGTGCATCCGCTGGCCACTGCATAGAGTTGGCGTAGTCGTCGATGGGGAGCAGAGTCTAAGGGGCCCCTTGGCTTCACCAGAGTCCGCCAGACAGGCTTTGCTGCAGGGAACCCCCAGTTCGCTACCTCAGACACAGGTCCTAGCAGTAACAGCCGAATCAGGAAGCGTGGAACACCGGAATGGACCTGAACATGGAGCAGCAAATAGGATGGACAGGCATGGGCAGGAACAGCACATAGCAGGTGGAGGTTGGACAGGCTAAATGTAGGCAGGGTCATCAGACACAGATGGTAGAGTAGGTAAGTTTCGCTAGAGAACGCACAACAAAACATCACTAGGGAATGGACACCAACAACTGGGCTCAGACGGCAGGAAGGGTAATCCCTAAAAAGCCTCTTTCCCAAGGGAATTGGTAGAGAAAAAATTACCTGCTGCGCACTGGCTCTTTCAATCCAGGAGACCTGCGTGCATGCCCCTATTGGCCGGCAGAGGAAAGTGTGACTTGTAGCAAGAGGAAGCAGAGAAGCGTACCGGTTGAAGAGGAAGCAGAATGGGGCCAGGTGAGTACGAGTGCAGCAGGATGGGAGCTGGGAGCGGTCGTGCCACGGCATACACCGTTACAGATGATTTGTGAATGAAGCCTTTCTGCAGATTCTCGTTTATGGCTTGGGTTTCAGGCATTGACAGGGGTAAACTGTTCTGCGAGGAGATGTTGAGCCCTTCAGGAGAACAATTGGGCAGTTGTAGGGCAGATGAGGTGGAACGGTATCCACCTGTTTCTCGCAGAAGACATCAGCAAATTCTTGATATGGGACAGGCAGCACAGGGAGCAGAGTCTGAAGCACGGTTGGAGAAGTTGGTTGCACTTAACGAGGTGGCGTAGGGCACTGTGAGAGACATTGCTGAACCCCACGGTCGACCTCACCTATTTTCCAGTCAAGTACTTCGGCATGCGTTTGCAACCAAGGGAGACCCAGGAGAAGTGCCGAAGTGGAGCGTGGGAGAATGTAGAATGCAATCTTCCCCTTGTGTAACACCCCAACCTGTAGAGTCAGAGGCTCAATACGGTACTGAATGGAGAAGGTCAGGATCTCTCCATTGATGGAAGAGATCACCAGAGGCTTGTCCAATTGAGAGACCGGCAAACAGTAACAGAAAACCAGAGACAGGTGGACAAAGTTTCACGCAGAGCAAAAATCCAAGAAGGCAGAGACTTAAAAGATAACATCTGATAGAGAAAGAATGGAGACCAGTATACACAGGCATAGAGGGGATGCATCTTCGTCTAGGGTCACCTCTCCTATGAAGCCTAGGCATTGGAATTTCCTGGACAAACCAAACAGTCCATCAAGAAATGTTACTTATCACAACAATATAAACAAAGATTATTGGTGTGTCTACATGTGCGTTTTTCCTCTGTCAAACAAGCTCTCTCCACTTGCATGGATTCATCTTGAGGAACTGTTGGTGGAGGCAGTGGAGACCTCTGTAAGACTGGTGTGAGATGAGGAAGACTACGATTTGGGAAGATTCTCTTTGCTGGCAGAGCTCTAGTTGACTTTCGGCGAATCTAACATCAATTCTGGTAGCATGAGCAATGAGGTCATACAGAGTAGTAAAAAGATCTCTACCAGCCAGTTAGTCCTTGATTCGCCCAGAGAGGCCTTCCCAGAAAGTCACTATGAGAGCCTTATTATTCCAGGGTAGCTCAGTGCGGACAGAGTGCGGAACTGTATGACCTATTGCCACACCATGGAATTGCCTTGACGTAAATGGAGCAGAGACGATGCGACAGAGGAAGTGCTCCCGGGTTCTTCAAAGACCTTGCAGAAGGACTCCAAGAACTCCTGTAGGTTAAATGTCAATAGATCTCCTCACTCCCAGAGGGTGTGGCCTAGGCCAGAGCTTTGCCGAAATGTAGGCTTACAATAAAGGCTACTCTGGCTCGATCTAGTGTAGCCCTGTATGCAATAACAGAGGCCTGAAAAGGGCTTCTGTGAAGATAACAGTATGCTGGGACCAATTTGAATAAACACTGTGTTACTCCTGTAGGGCTTAAAGGGAATGTGTCATCAGAAATGATCCATTGTTAAACTCATGTTTTTATGTTAAAACCCCTTTGTAAGAATTTTTGGTTGTGTTTTGTTTTGTTTGTTTTTTATTACAGGATTTTTTAAAAATTCTAAAATCCTGCAGTCTTTATTTTGGACACTAGGCCTATTAAAAGTCTGACACTTCCTGATCTGTAGAAACTTTTCATCAATTTCCTTATTATCAGCATAGGCAGGATTACACTGGAAGGTGACACCAATGTGTATAGATAACACAGCTGACACTCTCCCCCTCCCGGCACACTGACTTCTTCCCAGGTCACAGAGCAAGCCTAGGAAGTCAATGAGTCTGCTCCTGTTCACAGGTTCCTATATCCATGGAGATCCTGTAAAGCATCTCTCTAAACATTGTTAAAAGCTCAAGTAAGATAGCTGTCCACATAATCATATACAAACAACAGAATTGAGAAATCTATAATCAGAAAATAAAAACAACTAAGAAGAAAAGAATATAGATCAGTGTCTTGTTTAAATTAGTAAAAAAAAAAATTGGTGAAAGTGTGTCATCTAGTATGAACGTACTTGTGTCTCTCTTGAGAAATTCAACAACCAAGATTACTGTACCACTGTGTAAAACGTTCAGTAAACTTGTTTATTTAAATTACATAGGTCTGCACTTACCCTTTTTATAAGGCAACTAAGCGTGAGAAGAGTATAAACGTAATGCTACAGATACAGTATGTAGAGGGTGGGCCATTTGTATGGATACACCTAAATAAAATGGGAATGGTTGGTGATATCAACTTCCTGTTTGTGACACATTAGTGTATGGGAGGGGGAAAACTTTTCAAGATGGGTGTTGACCAAAGCGGCCATTTTTTAAGTCGGCCATTTTGGATCCAACTTTATTTTTTCCAATGGGAAGAGGGTCATGTAACACATCAAACTTATTGAGAATTTCACAAGAAAAACAATGGTGTGCTTGGCTTCTCAGTCTCCTGACCTAAATATCATTGAGCCACTGCAGGGAGAGATCTCAAGCGCGCAGTTCATGCAAGACAGTCCAGGAATTTACAGGAACTGGAGGCTTTTTGCCAAGAAGAATGGGCAGCTTTTACCATCTGAGAAAATAAAGAACCTCATCCACAACTACCACAATAGACTTCAAGGTGTCATTGATGTTAGAGCGGGCAATACACGTTATTAAGAAATGGGGTATGTAAACTTTTGATCTGGGTCATTTGGATGTTTTTGGTTGTCAATCTGTGTTGCCATTCTTATCCCTTATTGTGCCACCACCTGCTTTGCCATTTTTCAAGTTATTTAATCTAATAGTTATTGTCTCTACTTGTTTAATATTTGATACATTCTATATACTTCTGTTTCCAGTGACTGCTTGGTTGGCTAGAATTTTGTCTGTAATTAAGTCCTGAGAGTATCTACCTACTGGAGGCCATATTCAGGTTTCAGGAAAGTTGACTGTTGCATGTGAAGCCAAGTTCTGCAATCTTGTACCAACTAAGCATCGTTACAGCAAGCTCATGTGAACAGTCCCATTTTCCTTGCACACTACTGCTGGAAGAAATATTTTGCTGCCTCCTCATATGTTGCTACCGAATAAATTGCGGGGAAATGTCAGTTGGACAACGGCTGAACTCATTTGCTGTAAATAAACAGCCTGACAAGTCAAATAAGTAAGGGAGCGCAAGAGCCAAAGGACCCTGTGCTGTTGTGCATGCTACATAGGTGGTTTGTCTGCCATTGGTACTAACTCTGAAGTCACAGATCATTTCACTCACAAGTCATATTTCACTCTTTTCTGCCAAAATGAGCATTGATAGTTAGTCCAATAGTAGGCAGGGGCTGATTTTGTAGGTTTCAATATCTGCCATAATTCTGTGGTGCTATTTAATTCCCCCATGTTGAGAAGAGCGGTATGTTGAAGGAGGGGGATAGGTTAGCAATAGCTAACAATAGCCATAAAACTTATAATTTTACCTACTGCTGGTGGTACCCCCTAATGAGACACCACAAATATCTAGTGCAAAATACAGGCCTGTTTGCAGTTACACAGCCCCATGCTCAGCCATCTGCCATGTATAGTTTCTTCTGACACTTTTGTACCTCAACTTTTTTGGCAATTTGTTCTAATGTAGCCTTTTTATAGAATTAGACCAGACACATCTCTTTCATCCTCCATATACACCGCGTTGTACAGGAGTGCCTAGGGGCTACCAACAGGTTTGATTTAGGGGGGGGCGCACAAAATTACTGCACACTCCTCTTGTATTTTGCTTCCCTATCTCTGCCACTGATACAGACCTTCATATGATGTCATCACACTGGCCTGTAATCAAAATGGGCCCTCTGAGTCTCCGTCAGCTACTTGTAGGTGAGAGAAAATAGCAAGACAGCAAGCAATGAACATGAAGATTCTCTAAACTTATTGGCCTCCACCAGAGGATAGCCCCCATTCTTAATAGAGCCCTCTTTAATAGAAAACAAACAAAAAAAAACCAAAATGCATTTCTCAGTGTTCTCTCACCAAGCAGCTTACTGTTCTGTCTTCACGTCAGGCTGCCTGTCCCAGGATGCACTTCCTGCCATCTTGTAGGCCACAAGTCAAAGGAAGCCTATGGTCTAAAACTGAAAGTGGCACAGGTGGCATGTTGACATCACTACATCATGCTGCCTGTGCTGTACTCTTGTAGGTAACTTAGGTCTCTGTAATGTAGAGTAAGAACACCTGTGTTCGAAATGCGTAGGTTAGACCACCTCTCCATTTCTTCTACTGCCTTGCACCCTTTGCTCCTTATCATGCATACTTACATGCTTTTTTTTTAATAATTTTTTGTAATTAAAGTGGATTTTAACTTTTTCACCATTTCAAGTGGTGCTGGTTTTTGTTCTACATTAAAATTCTGCTGTTGCCTTGTTGCCGTGCATCTGAACGGTGAGCTGTACTATTTATTTCTTTGAACTGCTCAACTGTTTGGATAACTTAAGTCTCTGTCCTACTGAAATACCCACTCTCATCATGGGTGACTTTAACATCCCTATTGATGACCCCATGTCTCCCTCTGCCTCTCAGATCCTTTCACTAACCTCTTCTCTAGGCCTCTCGCAGTTTACAAGGATGGGAAGTCTCTTGATCTGTTTTTCTGTAACCGTTCCTCAATCTCTAACTTTAATAATTCTCCTTACACTCTCTCTGATCACAATCTTATTTCCTTCACTATTACTAATTCTCACCCTCTCTGGACACACCAGCCCGTCTCCCATTCAGAAATATCCACTCCATAAACACTCAGGAATTCACAGACGCCATACAGTCCTCACTGCCCCCAATCTCCTCTCTCTCCTGCCCTGACCTGGCGTCCAAACAATATAATGAAACTCTCTCCACCACCCTGGACACATTGGCACCGCTCACACACCGAACCACCAGAGTCAGACACCCACAGCCATGGCACACGCTTCAGACTCGCCATCTGCAGCGATGTTCCAGGTGTGCGGAGTGTCTGTGGAGGAAGTCGAAGCTACCTGCAGACTTTCTCCACTACAAATTTATGCTCAGGACTTATCAAACTGCCCTTCACAGCGCCAAACAAAAATATTTCACCTCCCTTATCGCAACCTTACACAACAACCCTAAACGCCTGTTTGACACCATCCACTCCCTTCTCAGGCCTAAAGCTCAGACCCTGGTCTCTGACCTCCATGCTGAAGACCTGGCCACTCACTTCAAAGAGAAAATTGACAAAATCCAGCAAAACATCTCATCTCAAACCCCAAGCAGCAGACATCTGGTCCCTCCCCGCACATCCTCTAGTGTGTTCTCAGCTCTTGACCCGACGACAGAAAAAGTGTCCAGTCTTCTGCTGTCTGCGCGCCCCACCACCTGCTCTAGTGACCCCATTCCCTCCCACCTTGTCCAGTCTATTTCTCCAGCTATCATCTCTCACATAACTGCAATCTGTAACCTCTCTCTCTCCACTGGGATCTTCCATCTTCCCTTTAACATGCTGTTATAACTCCCTTACTGAAAAGCCCACTCTGGACCCATCCTGCGCTGATAACTACCGACCAGTCTCTAACCTGCCCTTCATCTCCAAACTCCTGGAACGCTTGGTCTACTCTCGCCTAATCCGCTATCTCTCTACTAACTCTATTCTCGATCCTCTGCAATCAGGTTTCCGCACCCTACACTCCATGGAAACTGCTCTAACTAAAGTCTCCAATGATCTCCTAACAGCTAAATCTCAGGGCAACTACTCATTGTTGCTTCTTCTGGACCTCTCTGCAGCGTTTGAAACTGTTGATCACCAACTTCTCCTCAGCATGCTCAGCACCATGTGCCTCCAGGACACTGCTCTCTCTTGGTTCTCATCTTACCTTTCTAACCGCTCCTTCAGTGTCTCATTTGCAGGTTCTACCTCCTCTCCTCTTCCTCTTGCTGTCGGGGTTCCTCAGGGATCTGTTCTTGGTCCTCTCCTCTTCTCTATCTATACAGCCCCTATTGGACAAACTATCAGCAGATCTGGCTTTCAGTACCACTTCTACATTGATGACACCCAGTTATACACCTCCTCCGGAGACATCACTCTTGCTCTGCTACAAAACACCAGGGACTGCCTGTCTGCTGTCTCTGACATCATGTCCTCCCTGTATCTTAAACTAAACCTCACTAAAACTGAACTTATAGTCATCCCACCATCTACTAACAGACCTTACCCTGCCCTTTCTGTCTCAGTGTGTGGCACCACCATAACTCCTAGGCAGGCCCGCTGTCTGTGGGTTTATACTAGATTCCGATCTGTCTTTCATCCCCTATATCCAATCCCTTGCCCGCTCCTGTCATCTGCACCTCAAGAACATCTCCAGAATCCGTCCTTTTCTCACTGTGAAAGCAACTCAAACCCTCATTGTTGCTCTTATTCATTCTCGTCTCGACTACTGTAACTCCTTGCTTATCGGTCTCCCTCTGTGCAAACTCTCCCCTCTCCAATCTGTCCTGAATGCAGCAGCCAGGCTTGTCTTTCTTTCCAGCCGCTATACTGATGCCTCTACCCTGTGTCATCACTGCACTGGTTGCCTATCCAGCTACAGGATACAACATAAACTCATCACTCTCACTCATAAAAGCTCTCCACAACGCTGCTCCTCCTACATCTCCTCCTCTCATCTCTGTCACCACCTACCCGCCTCTCTCCCGCTCTGCTGATGATATCAGTTACACTCATCAAATCATCCGAACCTCCCATGCCCGCCTCCAAACTTACACACGTGCGGCACCAGTTCTCTGGAACATGCTACCGCGGCGATCAGCACACTCAGAACTCTCATAGCTTGAAAAGGGCCCTGAGAATACATCTTCTCACTCTGGCCTACCAGAATCCCTAATGCTAAACCCTCCCCCCACACTCCCTAGCGCACTCATCTCATTTTTTGGCACTTAACTGTATATAGAGGTACTGTTTGGGTGGCAGGTTCATCCAAATTCTATGTATAACAACCCCATATTTATGTCACATGGCTGGACCATTGTAAATCTAGCACTTCTTACCCTTCGTCTCTCCCGTACACCCTAATAGATTGTAAGCTCTTGCGAGCAGGGCCCTCTCACCTTGTGTCTCATCTGTAAGTAGCTTTTCATTGTGCAATGTATTTCCTTTGTCTGTACCTACACCCTCCAAATTGTAAAGTGCTGCGGAATATGTTGCCGCTATATAAATAAAGATTATTATTATTATTATTACAAGACAGAATTCTTATTAGCTGTTGACTCCCTGCTGCATCATAATATTCAACTGGATGTGCAGTTGAAAAGAAGCGTCAGGTCCAGTCCTGTAGCTTTGGGCTTTGTAGGCCCACCAGGTAGAGGAGGGGCTCCCCAAAGGGCCTATCTTAGCCTGCATGTACACTAATGAGCCATGGACACCAATCCTTATTTGGATCATGTTAACTATGACTAACCTTTGTGTCCCAGTATTACCCCACAAGACATGCCATTTTGGAGTTATTCTGACTCTTGTTCTAATTCCAAACCATTAACTTCAAGAAATGACTATTTACTTGCAACCTAATATATCCCACACCCATATCATCTAAATTGAGTGCCACTTCTGAAAATGACTACTACCCAGCCTAATGGCCACAATTTCAGTCTATTTTTATACAAAATCATTGACTACACCTGCATATTCTACTCTATTTGGTACCTCCAGTTGCTTTGTTATATACATTTGTCAGCCCAACCATTAAACCACTAAAAGGTGACATGCATACTATCTGAAATTGTGGCCATTAGGCTGGGTAGTAGTCATTTTCAGAAGTGGCACTCAATTTAGATGATGGAGATAATGTGAGCAGAGGGGATTAGAGACTTTAACTGGTGGTCCGGAATAATAGGTTCAGCATTACACACAAACTATAAAAACTGCAATCATATGAGTGAATACTGGAGAGGAAAAATTAGCTAAATTATTTGGAAAGCCAAGCAAAAGGTCTCACAGAGCTTTAAGCCCTGTTCCTTCAAGGAAAATCCCACAGAATTTGGTGCCGACTCGGTACGCACAAACGCCTCCTACCATATTTCATGAAAATCTGTGTCTTACAAGGTGCAGATTTTTTCAACGCACATTTTTTTTAATTCGGGGCATGTGAAAAAATATGACGTGTGATATAATAAGGAGCAGGGAGAAGACCTTAGGAACCGGTAACATGTCATTATCCTCTCTGTGTGTGGTATCTATTAGAATACCATGAATAAAGGTGCTGGACTCCACCAATAGAGCAAAAGTAGTCTTGTATACTACGCTATTTCTTCCATCATTTTTATGGAATCTGTAATGGAGGCTCCCGTGCAGATGTAAACTTCTTTGGCTGCCACAAATCTGGGTCCAAATCATTAGATTAACAAAAGATTTTGAAATCTTTTTCCAATTTTATGATGAGTGCCTGGTGATAGTTCTCACTTCAAAACGAGTACTGTGTAGCCTAGCTCTCAGCATGCATCACAAGTAAATATCTATTTTTCTTCATTATCGTATATAAACATTATTTGTCCACATTGTGTCTTTGAAGAATTCCCGAACAGGCCGCAGTAAGGGTTAATTTCGCTATCAGAAGCCACCGGCACTGACTACATAAAACAGTGCATCCACTGGGCTTCTCTAAACACAGTCATACAATATTAATGTGCACAGCAGCTACAATAACAAATATGATATAAGAGCAGGGTGTGCGGATCCAGTGTGATGTAGGAAGGCAGGGATACACTGGCTGGAGCTGATGAGATATCCCATCCCTGATAAATGGCTGCTGCACAGCTCACGCACTACACTGAGCCAGTGGGGTTTTCCTAGCAACCTTCACACCGGGATTCCTCCTCCTCCTTCTCCCAGTGCTCAGGCTGATTAGCAGTGAAGCGGCAGAGCCTCCTGCAATGTGTCATCATTCATGACATACATTGTCCTATTCCTCCTCTTCTTCCTCCTGCAAGTCAATACCACACTCACCCACCAGTAAACTGAGCTTATTTACAGTGTTCTCATATGAATGTCCCTGTATGTGACCTTTATACTGCAAATATCCACATAAAATACTCCACCTGGGGCCTTACATTCACCGACACTATGTGATTTGTATACATGTAGCTATCCAGGATAGAGAAAATCTATTACAAAGACATTCATGTTGGATAAAAGAGTAATTTATCATGCTGTAAAGTGATCAAGTACACATCAGTTGTATCATCAGTGTTGTGAAAATGATACTTTTCTATACAAGGGCAGTGATGTAGTAGTGTCTATAACTAATTGATTGCAGTAGTATCGAGGCTGTCCACCTCCTTTAAAAATCATACTATTCAGCTGCTGGGGCCCCAGTAAAATATAAAAATAAAAAGTCCCCACGGCACGGGTTTTCGGATGGTTTTTCAGCCGGTTTGCGGTTTTTCAGACCGCCTGAAAAACCGGCCGAAAATGAGCACAATTGTGCTCTATGGAAAACCCGTGCAGCAGTCCCCACTGCACGGTTTCTCCGTCGGGCGGTTTTGCCGCCGAAGCGCCGGCGGCAAAACATTGAGCAGGCACATTCTTCCTTCCGGTTTTCGGACGGAATCTGTGCATCTCAATGTGAAGGGGGAGGGCTTTTCATCGCAGAGAAAAGCCGCCCCTCCCCCTCCCCGCGGCCGTGGGGACGGCGCAAAACAGGACAAATACCGGCCGGCAAACCGGCCGGTATTTGTCCTATGCCGTGGGGATGCGCCCTTATACTCCCCTTCCTCTGGTCCCCAGTCCCAGCACGTCTTCCCGGTCTTTTCATGAAAATCCGTCACTTTCAATCGGAGACATCACATACACCACTTGTTGGCTGTCGCGGTTAACTGCCTCTGCTTATATCACCGCTCGGAGATGTGCACTTCTGAACGGTGATGTCAATTGGTGATATGTGTATCAATTCCAAACGCTGCTTATTTCTTATTATAACGGCCAACCAGTATCGCCTCGGTTCAGGGAATCTTTCCAGCAACCCTTATGTCAATTCATAGGCAATAATAATCATCAAGGCGTGTGGAGCATTTCCATCAGCAAACTTTACTTCATATTAATCGGTGAAAAACACAAACAACAAGAAATATAAAACCTGGTGCCGTATCAGTGGCACAGTGGCATACGTCCAATATTCATTCCTGAAGTCCTCAATCTCTCTGTGTGGACTTCTTGACAGAGCGGATAGTCGCGCTGCAGTATGTGCTGCGACGTTTCGGAAGAATTATCTTCTTTTTTCAAGCATGCGTACTCCATTCTATGCCACGTTTAAATACCCTCCCATTATCACGTGGGATACATAGCACACTCCTTTTAAAAAAACATTAAAAACAAAAATACCAAGACATCAAAGCTAGCACTATAAATAACATTTCAAGCTAAAGCTTTCATTAAGGCCCTTAGGTGCTAGGGACTCTAACGTGTAGATCCAGAACGCTTCACGTTTCAGAAGCATTTGGATAATTTCACATTCATTTCTGACATTGATCTCCTCCAGTACACACCATTTGAGATCACTCACTTGGTGCCTTGACTCATAGAAGTGGCGTGCCACTGAAGTTTCGCCATACCTATTACTCTCCTGAGTTTTTTCTTTTTGTTGCATCCTCTTTTCAAAGGTACATATTGCTGATTTATGTTCCGTGATTCTTTGTTTAACCTGCCTGCTTGTCTGTCCTACATACACCCTGCCACATGGGCATTTTAGGGCATATATAACATTTTTACTGTTGCAACTATGGTACCCTTTGATGTCTATTTCCGTCCCTTTCATAGGGTGAGCAAACTTTGGTCCCTTAATTATGGCGCTACAATTAGAGCATGCCATACAGGGAAAAGTTTGCTGATGGAAATGCTCCACACGCCTTGATGATTATTATTGCCTATGAATTAGTGATATGTGACCACTGCAGCAAATCAGCAGCTGCAGCAGTGAAGTCCCTATCTGGAAGTGGCGGAATGTCAAGAGAAGACCGGGGAGATGCAGAGCTGCAACTGAGGGCAGGAAGGTGATTATACGTTTTTTTTATTTTACTGAGGCCCCACGAGTTGTTAACATGATTTTTAAAAGAGGTGAACAGCCTCTATAAGTTATGTAAGTAGTGTCCATAACTAAGTGTTATAGTAGTGTCAAACCTAAATGATGTAGTAGTGTCCATTGCTAACTGATGTAGTACAGTCCAAAATTAAATGATATAGTAGTGTCAATAACTAAGAAATGTAGTAATGTACATGACTAAGTGTTATAGTAGTGTCCATAGCTAAGTGATGTAGTAGTGTCCATGACTAAGTGATAGAGTAGTGTCCATGAATAAGTGATGTAGTAGTGTCCATGACTACGTGATGTAGTAGTGTCCATGAATAAGTGATATAGTAGTGTCCATGAATAAGTGATGTAGTAGTGTCCATGACTAAGTGATATAGTAGTGTCCATGAATAAGTGATGTAGTAGTGTCCATAGCTAAGTGATATAGTAGTGTCCATGAATAAGTGATGTAGTAGTGTCCATAGCTAAGTGATATAGTAGTGTCCATGAATAAGTGATGTAGTAGTGTCCATGACTAAGTGATGTAGTAGTGTCCATGAATAAGTGATGTAGTAGTGTCCATAGCTAAGTGATATAGTAGTGTCCATGAATAAGTGTTATAGTAGTGTCCATGAATAAGTGTTATAGTAGTGTCCATGAATAAGTGTTATAGTAGTGTCCATAGCTAAGTGATGTAGTAGTGTCCATGAATAAGTGATTTGTAGTTCCATGAAAAGGATGTATAGTGTCCATGATAAGTGATATAGTAGTGTCCCTAATAAGTGATGTAGATGTCCATACAAGTATATAGTAGTGTCCTGAATAAGTGATGTAGAGTGTCCATAGCTAAGTGGGTATAGTATGTCCCCTGAATAAGTGATGTAGTAGTGTCCTGACTGTGATGTAGTATGTCCCAAAAAAGTGATGTAGTAGTTCCATGCTAATGATATAGTAGTGTCCGAATAAGTTTATAGTGTGTCCATGAATAATGTTATATATGTCCATGAATAAGTGTTATAGGTGTCCATGCTAAATGTGAGTGGTCCATGATAATGATGTATGTGTCCAGCTAGTGATGTAGTGTGTCCATGAAAATTTATGTAGTAGTGTCCTAGCTAAGTGATGTATTGTGTCCTGATAAGTGATGTAGTAGTGTCCATGAATAAGTGATGTAGTAGTGTCCATGACTAAGTGATAGAGTAGTGTCCATGAATAAGTGATGTAGTAGTGTCCATAAGCTAGTGTTATAGTAGTGTCAAAAACTAAGAGGTGTAGTAATGTCCATAACTAAGTGATTTAGTCAATAGTGTCCATAACAAAGTGACCTAGTACTGTCCAAAATTAAGTGATATAGTAGTGTCCATAGCTAAGTGATGTATTAGTGTCCATAACTGAGTGATATAGTAGTGTCCATGACTAAGTGATGTAGTAGTGGTCATGACTAAGTGATATAGTAGTGTACATAACTAAGTGATGTAGTAGTGGTCATAACTAAGTGATATAGTAGTGTCCATAACTAAGTGATGTATTAGAGTCCATAATTAAGTGATGTAGCAGTGCTCAAAATTAAGTGATACAGTATTGTCCATAATTAACTGATATAAGTGTCCATAGCTAAGTGATGTAATAGTATCCATAACTTAGTGGTATAGTAGTGTCCACAACTAAGTGATGTAGGAGTGTCCATGAGTAAGTAATATAGTAGTGCCCATAACAGGGGTGGAATTAACAGGGGAGCAGCCGTAGCAACTGCCTAGCATTTCCTGCCTCAGAATGCCCGGGCCCTCGGTCCCAAGTGTTCAGAGGCAAGAATGCCCAGTTTTAGCTGAGAAGTGCTGGCGCTCCACTCTGCCAATCTTCATGTTAAGCCTTAGGCCTTAAGCCTACCAGACGTCCCCCCCAGTAATGATGTGGGCACCTCCACAACGTCATATCATTGCGTCCCCCTCGTCGGGCTCAGCAGATGGCCGGTTCACCTCAGGAGATGTTGGAGGCAGATGAATTAGCTATTTCTTATTTTTTTTAACATGAATGGATCCTACCTAATGCCTGCATACTTATATAACCTTCCTAAAGCATTGCTACCTATATGGTGCCCTCTATAACCTACCTAAGGCCTGCCTACCTACATAGGGCCCCTTATAGACTACCTAAAGCCTGCCTACCTGTGTGGGACCCCCTAGAGCCTAAATAAAACCTGCCTACCTATGTGGGCACTCTATGGCCTACCTAAAGCCTGCCTGCCTATGAGCGCCACTCTATAGCCTATATACCTACCCACCTATGTGGGGCCCCTATGGCCTATATACCTACCTACTTATGTGGGCTCCCCTATAGCCTATATACCTACCTAGCTATGTGGGCTCCTGTATAGCTTATATACCTACCTAGCTATGTGGGCTCCTCTATAGCTTATATACCTGGAGCCATCCTATAGCCTTCCTACCTACCTATGTGGGGCCCACCTACTGCCTACCTACCTAGCAACCACCTACTTAGCTTCAAGGGCCTACTTACAGCCTACCTATCTACCTGGGGGCTACCTACAGTCTATCTACCTACCTAGGGCCAATCTGTCTACCTACCTGTATCCTACCTGCCTTACTATTGCCTACCTACGCACCGAGAGTCTACCAACCTATCTACTGGGGGTCTACTTACAGTTGTGCTTAAAAGTTTACATTCCCTGGCAAAATTGTTGCTTTCTTGGTCTTTTTTCAGAGAATATGAATGATAACACAAAATCTTTTTTTCCACTCACGGTTAGTGGTTGGGTGAAGCCATTTATTGTCAAACTACTGTGTTTTCTCTTCTTAAATCACAATGACAACCAAAAACATCCAAATGACCCTGATCAAAAGTTTACATACCCTGGTAATTTTGGCCTGATAACATTTACAGAAGTTGACAGAAAAGGGTTTGAATTGCTACTAAAAGTAACATCCTCACCTGTGACCTGTCTGCTTGTAATCAGTGTGTGTGCTAAGTGAGTTTCTGGGATCCAGACAGATTCTTGCATGTTTCATCCAGCCACTGATGTTTCTGGATTGTGAGTCATGGGGAAAGTAAAATATTTGCCAATGGAGCTACGGGGAAAGTTATTTAAACTGTATAAAACATGAAAGGGATACAAAAAGATATCCAAGGAATTGATAATGTCAATCAGCAGTGTTCAAACTGTGATTAACAAATGGAAAATCAGGGGCTCTGTAAAAACCAAACCACGGTCAGGTAGACCAACAAAAATTTTGGCCACAACTGCCTGGAAAATTGTTTGGGACGCAAAGAAAAACCCACAAAAAACATCAGCTAAAATACAGGACTCTCTAAAAACTAGCGGGGTCGCTGTTTCAAGATGCACAATAAGGAGGCAATTGAAGAAAAACGGGCTGCATGGTCGAGTTGCCGGAAGAAAGTCTTTACTGCGCAAATGCCACAAAGTATCTCGCCTACAATGCCAAACAGCACAGAGGTAAGCCTCAAAACTTCTGGAACAAGTGTCATTTGGATGTTTTTGGTTGACTTTATGATTTAAAACAAGAAAACACAGTAGTTTGACAATAAATGGCTTCACCCAACCACTAACCACGAGTGGAAAAAAAAGTTTTTGTGTTATCATTCATATTCTCCGAAAAAAGACCAAAAATTCTGCTGGGGAATGTAAACTTTTGAACACAAATGTACCTGGTAATATGATTCTGAGGGGTACAGGCCATAGCGGTAAGACAATCTCCAGGGGGTGAGTCTCTAGGACTGTGCTGCCATGGCCTATCCCAAGTTTGTACAGAGGTGGGTGACAGTGAGGGAGCTGTTGGACAGTGAGGATTCTAAGATATTTGTGTCCAAAAGTTTGCTATGGGGCTCAGGCTTCTCTAGTTACACCCCTGGCCCATAATTAAGTAATGTACAGTAGTAGTGTCCATAATTAAGTGATATAGTAGTGTCTATAACTAAGTGATGTATTAATGTCCACAATTAAAGGGAATCTATCCTCACTCTTTTTGTACTTATTAAAACAAGATGTTGATCCATCTTCTTTTCTTCTTAGCCATTTTTATTTTCTGAATGTAGATTTCTCAATTCTGTTGTTTGTATATGATTAGGGTGGCAGCCATCTCGCCTGAGCTGCTTTTAACAGCATTTAGAGATGTGCGTTGTAGCAGCTACATGGACATAGGAACCTATGAACAGGAGCAGAATCCTAGACTTCTATAAGAGAGTTTGTTAGGCATGATCTGTGACATGAGAAGAAGTCGCTGTGCCTGGAGGGGATAGGGTGAACAGTGACATCTCCTATTGTGAATGGTGAAGCCTGTGTTACCTATACACCTTAGTGTCACCTTTCAGTGTAACCCTCTCTTTGTTGATAATGAGCAGACTGCTGACAAGCTTTTTCTACAGAACAAGAAGTAGCAGACTATTATTAGGCCTAATGGCCAAAGTGGAAACTGCAGGAAAAAATGTGGTTAACATAAGACATGAGTTAAACAATCAGTGATTTTATGTTGACAAATTCCCTTTAAATAAGTTTAAATATTTAAAATGTCATAAAGGTGCACATAATTACATGACATAGTATAGTCCACAATTGTTACAGTAATGATCATAATTAAGTGATGTAGTAGTACCTATAATTAAAGGGGTGTTCCCTCAAAGATGGCTCTCAGCTACCTGCGAGTCAACTATGTATGAGAATGAGGAGGGTGGTGCTTGTGGCTCCCCATTCACTTCTATGGGTGCTCCCAAATATAGCTGATACTCAGATATATACTCTGATACTCAGATATATTTGTAACTCCCATGGAAGTGAGAGGACGACCGCAAGCACCTCCTTCCATATTCTCATGCACGGTCAGTTCGCAGATAGCTGAGACCCGACCTGTGTGGTACACTTTGCTTTGTGGGAACACCCCCTTAAGTAATGAAGTAGTCTGCAATCAAGTGGAGTAGTACTGTCAATAATAACATAATATAGTAGTGTCCATAATGTAGTGATGTAATAGTGCCCATCACTAAGATGATTTGCTTCCAATTTTTCAGGAATTGGGCACGATTCTTTGTAAATACATCAAACACACAACCTACCATTGTTAGCATGATTATGATAACTAATGATCAATAGTATTACAGTTGACTTTTGCTAAATCTGCCAATAGTATTACAGTTTTAAGACTTTTGCTAAATCTGCCAATTGCTTACTGATTAAAAAAAAAAATATATATGATTGCTAAGGCTCTATCATGGTCAGTACAAGATACAATTAATAAGACGAGCTGTGGAATCACTTGATTGAGCCTCCTCAGGCATTTAAAGAGAACCTATCACATAGATTATTCCCCCCTTGCTGAGGGCACAAACTAGTGTTAGACCTGCTGTTTCCAGCACTGTGTCCCTTATTCTGTAAGATGCTGTAGTTTTAGAGCATTTAATGCTCAAATCTTATTCATGAGCAGATGTTAGCTCCACCCACCAAAGGCTAGCCCCGCCCACTGACAGTTATTCACATGTTTCTACCTATTCAAAGTAATAGGTTTATCAGTTGAGGTGGGCGGGGCTATCCCCAGGTGGGCGGGGTATGAAAAAACTGACTCTTTTTATGACTCTCTTTTCTGGCTGAAAACTGCAGATTTGAGCACTAAATACTCTAAAACTACAGCATCTTACAAAATAAGGGACACAGCATTGGAAACAGCAGGTCTGACACTAGCTTGTGCTGTCCTCAGCAAGGGAGGCATAAACTATGTGACAGGTTCTCTTTAATTACTTATCTATATTTCAGACACAGTCTGAATATGTACTACTGTCTTCTGGAAATGGTATTGTATTATTGACTCTCCATATTTCGCATAAGTAGAGTGAGTTCTCTGGCCGGTTGCGAGCGGGGAGTGTCGGTGTGAGCACGCGTGCGTACATGTTTGTGTCTATCTCTGTGTGTCTGAGCGTGAATACAGTGGGTAAAATAATTATTTGATACATTGGCGATTTTGCAAGTTTTCCCACTTACAAAGAATGGATAGGTCTGTAAGTTTTTATCGTAGGCACACTTGAACCGTGAGAGACAGAATCTAAAAAAAATCCAGTAGATCACATTGTATCATGTTTAAATTATTAATTTACATTTTATTGCATGAAATAAGTATCTGATACAATCGAAAAACATAACTTAGTATTTAGTACAGAAACCTTTGTTTGCAATTATAGAGGTCAGATCCTGAAGTTCTCCTAGTTTGCACACACTGCTGCAGGGATTTTGGCCCATTACTCCATACAGATCTTCTCCAGATCTTTCAGGTTTCGGGGCTGTCACTGGGCCACTCCAGGACCTTGAAATGCTTCTTAACAAGTCACTCCTTAGTTGCCCTAGCTGTGCATTTTGGGGTCATTGTCCTGTTGGAAAACCCAGCCACAACCCATCTTTAGTGTTTTTACTGAGGGAAGGAGGATGTTGGTCAAAATCTTGCGATACATGGCCCCATCCATCTTTCCTTTCATATGGTGCAGTCATCTGGATCCCTTTGCAGAAAAGCACCTGTAAACTATGATGTTTCTGCTGGAAGATCCAGCCACAACCCATCTTCAATGCTTTTACTGTGGGAAGCAGTTTGTTTGCCAAAGTCTCACTGTTTGGATGGTGTTCTTGGGGTTGTACTCATCCTTCTTTTCCTCAAACGGGCCTGGATATGTGCTGGCATGAGCAGGGGGACCAGAGGGACGTGCTCTGCAGGATTTTAATCTGTGACGGAGTAGTGTGTTACTAACAGTAATCTTTGAGACGGTGGTCCCACCTCTATTCAGGTCATTGACCAGATCCTCCCATGTAGTTCTGGGCTGATTCCAGACCTTTCTCAGAATCATCCTTACCCCACGAGGCGAGATCTTGCATGGAGCCCCAGACCGAGGAAGATTGACAGTCATCTTGTGTTTCTTCCATTTTCTAATAATTGCACCACCAGTTGTTCTCTTCTCACCAAGCTGCTTGCCTATTGTCCTGTAGCCCATCCAAGCCTTGTGCAGGTCTACAATTCTGTCCTTGGTGTCCTTAGACAGCTCTTTGGTCTTAGCCATGGTAGAGAGGCTGGAGTGTGATTGTGTGAACAGATGTCTTTTATACAGGTAACGAGTCCAAACAGGTGCAATTAATACAGATAATGAGTGTAGAGTAGGAGGGCTTCTTAAAGAAAAACTGACAGGTTTGTGAGAGCCAGAATTCTTGCTGGTTGGTAGGTGATCAAATACTGATTTCATGCAATAAAATGCAAATTATTTAAAATCATTCAATGTGATTTTCTGAAATTTTTGTAGGTGGGAAAATTTGCAAAATCGCCAGTGTATCAAATACTTATTTTCCCCATTGTATATGTGTTTGTACTTGTGTATCTGTGTGTGCTTGGTTAAATGTGTGTGCATATGTGTGTATATATGTTTCTGTGCTTGCATATTTTTACATGTTTATTTTTGTAAGTGTGCATGAATGCACATATGTATGTGCTCTCGTTTGTGTATATGTGTGTATATATTGTAAGTTGGCAGCTGGGAATGTCTGTGATGGTGTGTATATCACAGCCAGGTTTCTGCATGCACAATGGTAAATAGGTGGCGACTCCAAGTTAGAAGAAAGTCACATGGTCCCACCACTGGTAGGTGGTAGGGACTGGCCTTGGTGAGGTTGGAGCCATTGATTTTGTTGTCTCAGCTGTGATATATAGTTGGCATATGTTGAACAGCTGGTATAGCTGTTGGCAAACAGTTTAGTCCAGGACAGCTCTTACCGGGAGCAGTCAAAGTGTTGGGTGAGTGGCTGTTCCCCATGATCCAGGCCAGAGTTTGTCTGGCCTATAAAAGTCAGCTGACTAGGTGTGACTGCTACCCAGGACAAAAGGCATTTGACCTGAGAGGCTACAGAGTAGAGATAGTCAAGATCTCCCATACAGCCTCTGGAAGACTTAAGGTGATAGTGAGGAGAACTACCACTGTACTAGCCAGTGCTTAGACAAGCAGGAGTTCATTTTTTTTTGCTTTGTTTACGTTTTTGCACTTGTTGTCTTTGTTTTGGATGCACGAGTGCCAATAACATACGGGGCAAACCGTATTTGAACCATAAAGTCGGTCTGTGTCTCTGTCAAAATCGGACCTCGCTATGATCCAAGAGCAGTTGCATAGGCAAGGCATACCGCATGCCAGATTTATGAACAAACATGACAGGTTCATACTTTTGGCCACTCTATACACTCATTTATTGCTCTTTAATACTGGCGCTCCAAGTGAGGTACAATATCAGCATAGGTTCCCATCTGAACTGAGGTCACCTTGTTGGTGGTGGATAGGCACTTACAGTTTTGATCAAAATTGTACCTTGTATATAGAGTGAGAGATAGAGAGAGAATCTCATAAAAGATATGACAATTTGATACAATGTAAAGCAGTCAGTGTACAGCTATTATGAAAGTATAAATTTGGTATGCCCTCAAAATAACTCAACACACAACAATCAATGTCAAAACTGCTGGCGGCAAAAGTGAGTACACCCCTAAGTGCAAATGGACAAATTGTGCCCAATTTGACATTTTACCTCTACGGTATCATGTGACTTTTTAGTATTACAAGGCCTTAGGTGTGAATGAAGAGCAGGTGTGTTAAATTTGGCGTTATTGCTCTCACATTCTCTCATACTGGTCACTGGAGGTTCAACGTGACACCTCATGGCAAAGATCTCTCTGAAGATCTAAAAAACAATAGAATTGTTGCTCTACATAAAGATGACCTAGGCTATAAGAGCTGCAGCATTGCGGCCAAGACCATACAGTGGTTTAACAAGACAGGTTCAACTCGGAACAGGCCTCACCATGGTCGACCAAAGAAATTGAGTGCACGTGCTTAGCGTCATATCCAGAGATTGGTCTGTGGTCTGATGAGACCAAAATAAACTTATTTGTTTCAGATGGTGTCAAACGTGTGTGGCAGCAACCAGGTGAGGAATGCAAAGACAAGTGTGTCTGCCCACAGTCAAACATGATGGTGGGAGTGTCAGGGTTTGGGGCTGCATGAACGCTGCTGGCTGTGAGGAGCTACAGTTCATTGAGGGAACCATGAATGCCAACATGAACTATGATAAACGGAATAAGAGCATGACTCCCTCCCTTCCGAAACTGGGCCACAGGACAGTATTCCAACCAGATAACGAACCCAAATCTACAAGCCGACCACTGCCTTGCTAAAGAAAATATGGGTAAAGGTGCTGGACTGGCCAAGCATAACTCCAGACCTAAACCCTATTGAGTATCTGTGGGGCGTCCTCAAACGGAAGGTGGAGGAGCGCAGGGTCTCTAACATCCACCAGTGCCGTGATGTCATCATGGAGGAGTGGAAGAGGATTCCAATGTCTGCAACCTGTGAAGCTCTGGTGAACTCCAAGCCCAAGAGAGTTAAATCAGTGCTGGAAAATAATGGTGGCCACACAAAATATTGACACTTTGAGTACAATTTGTCCATTTTCACTTAGGGGTGTACTCACTTTTGCTGCCAGAGGTTTAGACATTGATTTCTGTCTGTTATTTTAAGGACACACCAAATTAACACTGTTATACAAGCTATACGGGGGGACATGATTAATTTATATAAATATATAAATGGTCCCTACAAAAAGTATGGGGAAAAATTATTTCAGGTGAAGCCCCCTCAAAAGACAAGGGGACATTCCTTCGACTAGAGAAAAAAAGATTTAATCTCCAGAGGAGAAGAGCGTTCTTCACTGTAAGAACTGTAAATCTGTGGAATAGCCTGCCTGAGGAGCTGGTCACAGCAGGAACTGTAGAGAGTTTCAAGAAAGGCTTAGATACCTACCTGGAACTAAAGAATATTAATGCGTACGTAGCTAGGTAAAATTCTGGATCCTGGCCGGTGCGGCTCTGGGTCAGATATATGGTCTATACTGGAGCAGGTTGGTTCTTGCCTTGTGGGTTTCGGGGCATTAACCAGTGGAGAGCCTGGGCTTTAAGTCCTTGTCTCTCTCCCTCACCCACATTTTCCCCACCCTTGGTTGAACTCGATGGACATGTGTCTTCTTTCAACCTACTAACTATGTAACTATGTAACTATATACACTGACTACTTTACTTTGTATCAAAGTGTCATATCTTCAGTGTTGTCCCATTAAAAGATATAATAATATATCCATAAAAATGTGAGGTATACTCTCTTTGTTTCTGTGTTTATGTTTGTTTGTCTGTCTTTATATGTTTTTGTTTGTTAGCATGTATGTGTCCATGTGTACTGATGTGTGTGTGTATATGTGTGTACTAATGTGTGTGTGTATATATGTGTGTACTGATGTGTGAGTATATATATATATATATACATGTGTGTACTGATGTGTGTATGTGTACTGTTGTGTGTGGGTGTGTGTGTATATATATATACATATGTGTGTACTGATGTGTGTGTGTGTGTGTATATGTGTACTAATGTGTGTGTGTATATATGTGTGTAGAGATGTGTGAGTATATATAGATAAATATATATATATATGTGTGTATGTGTACTGATGTGTGTATATATATATATACACATATATATATACACTCACCGGCCACTTTATTAGGTACACCATGCTAGTAACGGGTTGGACCCCCTTTTGCCTTCAGAACTGCCTCAATTCTTCGTGGCATAGATTCCACAAGGTGTTGCAACGATGCTCAATTGGTACCAAGGGGCCCAAAGAATGCCAAGAAAATATTCCCCACACCATGACACCACCACCACCAGCCTGAACCGTTGATACAAGGCAGGATGGATCCATGCTTTCATGTTGTTGACGCCAAATTCTGACCCTACCATCCGAATGTCGCAGCAGAAATCGAGACTCATCAGACCAGGCAACGATTTTCCAATCTTCTACTGTCCAATTTCGATGAGCTTGGGCAAATTGGAGCCTCAGTTTCCTGTTCTTAGCTGAAAGGAGTGGAAACCCGGTGTGGTCTTCTGCTGCTGTAGCCCAATCTGCCTCAAAGTTCGCCGTACTGTGCATTCAGAGATGCTCTTCTGCCTACCTTGGTTGTAACGGGTGGCTATTTGAGTCACTGTTGCCTTTCTATCAGCTCGAACCAGTCTGCCCATTCTCCTTTGACCTCTGGCATCAACAAGGCATTTCCGCCCACAGGACTGCCGCTCACTGGATGTTTTTTCTTTTTCGGACCATTCTCTGTAAACCCTAGAGATGGTTGTGCGTGAAAATCCCAGGAGATCAGCAGTTTCTGAAATACTCAGACCAGCCCTTCTGGCACCAACAACCATGCCATGTTCAAAAGCACTCAAATCACCTTTCTTCCCCATACTGATGCTCGGTTTGAACTGCAGGAGATTATCCTGACCATGTCTACATGCCTAAATGCACTGAGTTGTCGCCATGTGATTGGCTGATTAGAAATTAAGTGTTAACGAGCAGTTGGACAGGTGTACCTAATAAAGTGGCCGGTGAGTGTATATATATATATATATATATATATATATATATATATATATATATATATATATATATACATGTGTGTGTACTGATGTGTGTGTATATATGTGTTTGTGTACTGGTGTGTGTATATATGTGTGTGTGTGTGTGTATATATATGTTTGTGTGTACTGATGTGTATATATATGTGTGTACTAATTTGTATATTTGCGTGTACTGTGTGTATAAATATGTGTGAACTGATGTGTATATATATATATATATGTGTGTGTGTGTGTACTGATGTGTGTGTGTATATATATATATGTGTGTGTACTGATGTATATATATGTATATGTATGTATCTATATGTTGTGTGTATAAATGTATATATATATATATATATATATGTGTGTGTGTGTGGGTAGTGATGTGTGTATATATGTGTGCACTGACGGGTGTGTGTATATATAGGTGTGTGTATGTATTGATGTATGTATATATATGTATGTACTGATATGTGTGTATATATATGTGTGTGTACTGATGTGTATATATGTATGTATATATGTCTGTATCTATATGTTGTGTGTGTATATATGTGTGTCTGTTTATAAATGTGTGTATTTATATGTGTGTGTGTACTGATGTGTGTAAATATATATATGTGTACTGATGTGTGTATATATATATATATGTGTGTGTGTATATATATGTGTGTGTACTGATGTGTGTATTTGTGTGTACTGTGTGTGTATATATGTGTACTGATGTGCGTATATATATATATATATATATATATGTGTGTGTGTGTGTACTGATGTGTGTGTATATATGTGTGTGTGTACTGATGTGTATATATGTATTTATGTCTGTATCTATATCTTGTGTGTATAAATGTATGTGTGTGTATAAATTTGTGTCTGTGTATAAATGTGTGTATATATATGTGTGTATGTGTGTGTACTGATACGTATGTGTATGTTTGTGTACTGATGTGTGTATTGATGAGTATATATGTATGTATGTGAGTCTGTATCTATATGTTGTGTGCATAAATGTATGTGTGTGCATACATACATATATATATATGTGTGTGTACTGATGTGTATATATATATATATATATATATATACATATATGTGTGTGTACTGATATGTGTATATACATATGTGTGTGTTTATGTGTACTGATGTGTGTGTATATATGTGTGTATATGTATGTATGTGTGTGTGTCTGTATCTATAAGTTGTGTGCATATATATTTATATGTATATATATGTGTGTGTATGTGTCTACTGATGTGTGTATATATATATATATATATATATATATATATATATATGTGTGCACTTAGTGTGTGTGTATATATATATATATATATATATATATATATATATATATATATTTTATGTTGTGTGTGTGTGTGTGTGTGTGTATATGTTTGTATGACAGTGAGCCTCCTTCTTCTTCCCAGCTGCACATGCTCCCTCCATGCTTGTGCCTGGCGTCCCCTATCTGCAGCCCGGGAGCTCACATGGACGTTTCCTGTCCTGCTCGGGGAACCATAACAACCGAGCACATCGCTATTAAAAGGCAAATATAGCTTAACCCTTGGAGGCGCGGCGGCGGCGGCGCTGTACTGGCAGCTGCGGTGTCTCCATGGAGCGGCTGCTCGCTGTATGCAAAGTGCTTTGTACACGGGGCCGGAGGGACGTCAGGATGGGACCTGGCTCCCTGTGCTTCTAGCTCTGTAGTGGCGGCTGCACGGCACACAAGGTGTTAATGTGCTGCAGACAGGTGCAGGGGGATTGAGAGCTGATATTAAACAAGCTCCACGGCTCCCTGGTCTGTAATGATGCGCTGTGCCCCCAGTGCCCTGTACAGACCTGTCCTACAATGATAGGAGCGGCTTTATAAGGAGCTGCGGCACGGCCAGGGTTACAGGCGCAAGGGGTTAAGGCTGTGCTCAGAATAGGATTCCCCCGGCCCCCTCCTCCCCTGCTTGTTCTCCTCGGGATTTCTTGGCTTTGGTGAGGAGCACTTGCCGATCTGTTGCTGCTGTCCTTGGTGATGCAGAGCTCAATCCAATTAGCTTTCACCTCTAGATCCTCTGAGCCAGATTGTGGGAGATCCAGGCCGGTCCATCCCCAGTGTGCCTGCTGTACAGTGAGTGTGTGATGGTGTGAATGTGTGTGACTATGTCTCTGCAGCTCAGTGTCTCCAAGCTGTGCTGAGCTGCCTGCTCTTCCATCCCACAATCCATCCACAGCCGCAGCACTGAGCAGCCCATCACCACCACCACCATCATCATCATCACCTCTGGAGGAGGATGCACTAAATCTCAGGACTAAGCTCCATGGCACTCTACAGCCCCTCACTAGACTTGTAGAGCCCTGGGATAGGTCCAACAAGCAAGACATGGGACAACACAACATTGCCCAGCTCAGTGTGAAGTGGCTTCTCCTGGAGAACATCTAACAAGCTCTGGTTAAGACATGAACCCATCCTTCCTGGAGCTGGTCAGCTTGTCTTTAATCCACTTTAAGCAAGGTAAGTAGATGGGGTATTTCTCCTCTAACTCTGAAGTCATCCCTAAAGGGATGAATCATCTGTGCTTAGTTCTTAAGGAGGCCAATAACAACCTGGGGCCAAACGGCACTAAGTTGAGTGACTTAAGGGGCATCTAGCGATGTAGTGAAGAAGGGATGTAGGGTTTTTTTTGTATCATATTTGCAGATGTGATGTATGTAGTAAATAATCTCCCACACGACCACTTTCTGAAGGAACGCTTGTTCTTCCACTACTTAAGAGGAACATTATTGGTATTAATATTATTATTATTATTGTTGTATGTTTGCTGTTGTTTATTATTTTGCATACAATGTATATACAAACATAATATAGTAGATGGTTTTTACTCATTCAATCCCAGTTCACTATATGGTGCCGTAGAGACCTCAATATAAGATCCATTTATCTACCTTTGCGAGAGTGTAATAAATGAAGCCGCCTTGCTAATGAAACTCTAACGAGACCGTGTTCTGTGTCATCATCTGTAATGTACCTATGTAGAAATGTATGTAGAGGGGTTTACAATTCTGTTGCTGTAATCCAGGCAAATCAAGTTATGTAACGTTTAATCTTGAAGAAGCTGCGATTTCGTTGAGGTTATACAATGAACGTCTTTTAATAGTTTGTTCTCTCATGATGTTGAGTCTAAGTGAAAGGGTGGATCCTGGGTAAATTAGCAGTAATGAAAGTTCAATACTAAAATGTAAGACGAAAAGAAGACTAAAGGAGAGATGATTTCAATCAATAATAATCCCATCCGGTGCTGCTAAGTAGCTGGCATAGCTTGTGAAAAAAAATACGCCAGTACAAAATGTACTGGTCTAAAAAAAGTTTTATAAGCATGCGGCTTTGTGTAAGTTAACAGTGAGATCTGTCATTTCTTCACTGAACAATGGGCCCATATTGCTTAGCAACATTCCCAAGGCCAATAAGGCATCTAATCTACCAGAGCAGGTAGAAATCCATTGAAAGAGCATCTATGGTATTGTGGTCATGGTCAGGTTGTGACCTTCATCACAAGGTGGATATCTCCAGTCAGTTGGACGAGGCTTCGGTTGTCCATCGACTATGGTAGAGTGTTCAAAGCTTATACAACAGAACACATCAACACCATTACCATATAGTGTTATATGTAATAACATGGTGCAGTGCATTGATGATCTGTCACCAAGGGAACCAGACACTACAGTAACTAATAGCAGTTTTATGTCATCAGAGGTCCATGGATTTAGCTTTGTAGGTTTCATCTGTATAGAGAAGTGACGTGATGACCTTTGCTAATTTGCCTGGTGTGAAGCCTATAAATAATGAAAAAACATGTTTTTGGAATTTTTTCTATAATCACTGGTCTTGAATTTTTACATTTTAAATACAATTTTAATAACAGGTACCAGTGTTGCACAACTAAATATGTCATTAGATATAACTTATTGTGATATTCCAGTTAGTTGTCTCTGGTTATGTATAGCACTGCAGATTAAGCATAATATACTATGTATTTTATTTATTTATATAGCGCCGTTATATTCCACAGGGCTGTACAGAGATTGTCATTATTCACATTGGTCCCTGTCCCCGTTGGAGCTCACAGTCTATCACATTGCTTTATCTTGATTTAGAAACAATGCAGTTCCAAAGAGTTGAATAACATGTTCTACCCTGCATCCGTATGACGTTTGTGACTATATTAAGGGTTATTAGGTGACTCTCCATATAGCCCCGACAAAGCCGTGTTACGTAGCGACATGAGTGGGGTCCATTGTAATATACAGTCGATGGGTTATCACCATGGAGCTACCCATGTTTCCATCCACTTGCTTGGTCTTTTGCATTGTGTGCTATTGCAGTATCGCATATTTTTTAGGGTAAGTTCATGACGGATTTTTACTTGGAGTTCAATGAGGATTTTGCATCCAATTGCACGCTAAAATCCACGCACAAACCGACTCCCATTCATTTGAATGGCTAGTCCGTACTGTAGTTCACATGGTGAACTAAAGCGTGGATTTTCCAAACCATGGATTTCAAATACAGAGTGCTAAAAAAAGAATGGACACATTCATTCATTAAAGGGGTTGTTTCACTACATTGATTCATCTTACCTCATTCCTGTTTCCTTGGTTTCATTTTGAATTTAGGGGCGTGTTTACTGGCTTCTACTAGACTGCAGTAGAAGCCAGGTCTGTAGCTATAGCAACCAGTGCTGGCAGCCTATCTGGATAAATCAAACAGGTCTGTAGCTATAGCAACCTGAGGAGCTGATGCAGCCCATACAAGAGGGGATATCTAGGAATAGGCAGGACACTGTTAATGGGCACATATTGCAAAGTGACTTTTTTTTGCAAGATCTTTAACATAAAAAGCAATCCTTGTAGTGAGACAACCCCTTTAAAGCACATCCTGCTCAGATTCGGCTTTGGCAGGCGTGACATAGATTACCCCAATGAAATAGGGCTTATCTGCATCCAAATCATAGGCAAAAAATGCCTCTGTAAAGGTAAAATCCTCGGCAGGAATCCAAATATCGCTTTGGATATCTGTCAAAGATTCCACCTCAGTTTTTTCTGTAAACTTACCTCTATAATTATAGATATACTATTTTTACCTATGGACATTATTTCTGTATATGGTACATTTTTTGGCACTTTTATTCATTCATATATTAGCTTGCTTCAAAGGTCAGTGGTTTTGATATCATACAGTATTGGGAGTATTTGTTTTAGGGTAATTTTGTGATCTAAATTGTGTCCCTATATGAATGCATTACTATATTCGACATATTCTCTGTGGTGCTGTACATTTCTATCCTCTGGTAATTTCCAAGCAGGGTCATTAACCTTTTGGCTTTTTCATTTGTTTTTATATTTTTGACCTACTAAAATATTGTGCTTCATATTTTCTTACCTTTTGGTATCTGCCATTATTTGTGCTCTGTCCTTTTGCTAGCACATGTTTGTGACTGGCTGTCTACACAGAAGACAAGCAAAATTTACATTTAGCATAATACGTATTTGATAAAAGTCAACAGAAAACGCAATTTATGTTGGTTTAGATGAAATCAAACTTTGATATGATGAAGATAGTTGTTACAAAAATAGGCTGTTTGATCATGAAGAGCGGCTATTAGTTTTTCTGATTACATTTTTAAGGTGTTTGCATGGTTTAATAAAACAGGGCTGAATAAAACAAGGACTAACCTAAAAAAAAAATGTAAATAAAACTAGGGCAACATAGTGACATCAAGTCTGAGAAAATTGAAAAAAAAAACAATTAGAATAGCAGCCATCAAGGTGTAGAAAAAGTCTTTTTTTTTTATTCATCCTAACATGAAAAAACTAAATTTCAAATCAACATGTGTCTTTTGAGTCATATTTAAGTCATTTTGTCCGTTCTGGCTTTTAAATCTGCATAAAAAAGATTTTCCCATCAAATTAATTAGCTTTAAACATGTAGTCAAAGGTTAATAAAGACTATTAGACAAATACTTTGCTTTTCTAATTTTGCTTTATTTTCTGAGTTAGAGCAGGTCTTATCTACTGCTTGTTCTCAGAAGGCTTCCTAGGTTAGTGACCAACTCTCTCTGCCCTAGCAGCAATGGCGGGATGGTCAGGATGATGATGTTACTCCCTGCTGTGTCTTATTAGCAGCACAGAAGCTTGTTTACCTGTGTTCTGTTGTTAAAAACCTACATCACTAATGTCCCTCTAGCAGGCTCAGCTAGAAATAGCAGAGCTGAAATGTCAGTCATTGCTATAGAAATAGCCACAGCCTGAATAGTTTGCAGTGAAGAACCAACTTTGTGAAACATCCAGATAGAAAAACCCAGTAAGGATTCAGTGACTGGTAACGTTGCATCCTTATAATTTGTTTATTATACATAGTTGAGTGCAGCAAATAAAGACAACGTGCTGGATCAAGTTGGAGAAAGTCAAACAACCTCAAAAAATGTGGCTATCTTTCGCAAAACTTTTTGAAGTATTTGCAGTTTTGCTGTTAAAAAAACAACATAATCTCAGACAAGTCAGAAACAAGTCATAGTCGCTTGCAATATATAGTGGGATCTATATTGACAAAGCTGCGTGCGACTTGCAAACTGCAGCCTAAAATCCAGCAGGATTGCGTTATGTTGCAAACTTTTTGTCGTGTGACTAAAGTTGCCCAAGTAATTTACAATTCAATTCTAAATGTATTATTCCAATAAAAACCCAGGCAATGAAGATATTTAGTAGTGAGTACACAAATAAAGGTCAGGGTAGATAGAGATGGTGCTGTCACTATATTAGTCCTAAATAACGGACCTAGGGGACGTTTACACAGCATAGAGCAAATACCGGTCGGATTATCTGACCAATATTTGCTCTGTTTTGGGGTCCTGTACACGGCCGCTCGGGGACAGCTTTTCTCTGCAGTTTTCGGAGAAAAGTCCTCCCCCTTCGAAAACCAGGCAGAAGAATGAACATGTCAGATGTTTTACGGGCGGCCGGCGGTCTAAAAAAACATCTGGTGGAAAATCAGTGCAGTGGGAACCGCTGCACGGATTTTCCATAAAGTTCCGTGATAAAGTTTGACAGTCGGTTTACAGACGGCTTTCAAAACCAAAAGCTGTCTGTAAAACCGGCTGGAAAACCTGCCGAGGGTACAAGCCCTTAGGGCATGTCCCCATGGCATGGGTTTGCGGACGGTTTTTCAGACAGTTTGCGGTTTTGCAGACCGCCTGAAAAACCGCCCGCAAAAGAGCACAACGGGCTCTATGGAAAACCCGTGCAGCAATAACCGCCGGCTGCCTGAAAAACATTGAACGTGCACATTCTTCCGCCCGATTTTCAGACGGAATATGTGCTTGTCAATGTGAAGGAGGAGGGATTTTCTCTGGTCATAGCAGAGAAAAGCCACCCCCCCCCACCCCCCCCGCCCCCCGGCCGTGGGGACAGCACTAAAGCAGGACAAATACCGGTCGGATAAGCCGATCGGAATTTGTCCTATGCCGTGGGGACATGCCCTTCTAGTCTGAAAAGGGCAACCCCTAACAGGCACTTGCCATAGTGACACCCTATTTCACCTTAATCTCAATGGTAGTTGTGAAGGAAAATAGAAAAGGCATTCGGCCCAAACACTTAACTTCTTGCAAAAACAAAATAAACCATATAAACTGCAAAAACACACAACCCAGAGTTGTTGCCCCAGTATCCAAGGCATAGGATAGAGGACTAGGTACATGTGTCTACCACACTTTAGTGGTGCAGACCTATGTGGGCAGAATTACTGTCTAATTGGTGCAATTGAGGATGTAGAAATCAGGTCTGCCCTTATTTACTTTCATTTTTTACATTCTAATGATTGTGAAGGGTTTGTATGAATAATCGTTTGTGCAATCATTTGTACCAACCACTGTCTATTACAGCCAGCAGCATATTCTTTGTTTACTTGTACTGCCAATAAACAATTTTTAAGTCTGCATAAAAGATGCAGTCAACAGCAAATGAGTGTTTTATCATTTGTCATTTGATAAATGGGTATGTTTTTGTTTATTCAGAGCAAGGATCGTGAACAAACATTTATACAAAAGATCATTCAGGTGATCATCGCCCTGTGTAAAAGGCTCTCAGACTTTCTTTTCTTTGTTAATATTTTAGAGTTTGTGGAAGGTTATATCAGGAATAGGTAAAATAAAGAGGCCAGCATAAATGTCACGGTCTTCCTTTGGTACGTTGTTGTTTTTCATGGTATATTCCATAATCTGTCACTGCAAGTAAAAATACAATGAAATTTCATTAATCCATCATTTAGTGATTTAGAAAATGTGATAAACCTACATTTGCTTAAACTGTAATATACATTTGGAATTCCACATGACTAGAGAAAGAAGCACAGAAGTAACCAATTAGTAAAAGTAAAAGTATATTAATAGATTTTATTGTATTTCTTATTTATTTTTTTAATTTGGCTGCATTCCGACAAGTTATCTGCTAAAGAATATCGGTTGATCCAAATACCATTAATGATGGATTAAAGGAAATTTACTGTAATGTTTCCAGGCATGTGCCTATTAGCATATAGAAACATAGGGCCACATGTATGAAACTGTCTAGGTGTGAGACTTTCCTTGTTGCCCATAGCAAGTAATCAGAACTCCCCTTTTATTTCATATAGTGCTCTGAAAAAATGAAAGGAGAGCTCTGACTGGTTATATCAAAAAACACAAGGGGTGACATTTAAGAATTCGAATGCGTATTTTTTTTATACTTGGTGCCGACAACCCAGTTCTAAATAGATATAGAAGAGTGTAGAATACGACAGTATGAAGATTTTTGGCGCATTACATAGAGATTAATGCGCCAAACTTCTCTCAAAGTTCAGCGCATTACACTCTATGCCCATACAAAGTTTGGCGCATTAAGCTCTATGCAATGCACCAAACTTTGTATGGGCATAGAGTGTAATGCCCGAACTTTAGGGGAACATATGAAGGAAGGCACTGATGTAATTTTTGCATTATTTTTTTCAGTGTAAATGCACCGGGGAATGTGTGAAAGGGTTTTTTGTGCGACTAAAATGGCGTTTAAAGTTCTTTGTTTTGGGGTGCATACATTTGTGGGGGCTATAGATAGGCGGGAAAAATAAAAAAAAAATTTATAGAATAGCATGTCAGTAAATAGAAACTATGGGCTGTCCTTTTTGGGGGGAGCACGGCCCCAGAATACATGTGCTGTGCTGGCTCTTGCTGTATGTAGAATAAAGGGTGAGAGCAGCCAAAAATACTTTTCAAATTTAATGTAGTAAAAACTTTAAAAAGTTAAAACCAAAAGTGGGTTTTTTAATTAAAATAATTTTAGATTCTATGAATTTTAAATCTTTTATGGGAGATATTTTTATTTTTTTTTGGGATATGATATATTTTTTATTATTTTTATATGATAACATTTTTTTTAAATAATTTAATTTTCTAATTTTGATAATTTCATAAATTACTTTTTTATTGTAGGGTTTAAACTTGAGAAATAAGGGCATTTTGAAATTATTTTTGCTGCTTTCACCCTTTATTCTACATGTAGCAAGGGCCAGCACAGCACGGGTATTGCTGGGATCTGTTGTCCACCAAGCAAGATCAGTAACATAGGGCGACATGTATGAATTCGAATGCACACTTTTTTTTTACTTGGCGCGACACCCCGTTCAAAATAGAATGACGAGTGTAGAATCAAGTTTTTTTTGGCGCATTACATGAGCTTAGTGCGCCAAGTTTGGGCATTCATCTATCCCCGGTAAAAAATTTTGGCACTTTAAAGCTTTAGTAATGGGGGCAAAAATCTTCATACTGTTTATTTCATTTCTATTCTATTTAGAACGGAGTGTCGACGCCAATAAAAAAAGTACGCATTCGAATTCATACATGTTGCCCATAGTTTTATTCCTGACATGCTATTTAATTATTTTTTTTTATTTCCAGCCTATCTATAGCCTTTACACAGTTTGGGGGATTACATAGAGCTTGTGCCCCAAATTTTGTATGGGCATAGAGTGTAATGCGCTGAACTTTGACAGAAGTTTGCCGCATTAAGCTCTATGTAATACCAGCACCTTGCTGACATGTTCCTGGATCTAACGATCCTTCCTCATAGCCAGCAAGGTGCTGGTGTTTTGTCGTTTTGTCTTTGTAACCGATCTGGTTTTGGTCTGGATTTGTTTTTAAAGTTTCAATAAATCTTTTTGCTTTGCTTTTCTACCTGCACATATTGGCTGGTTCATTCACAACCGTTGTGGACAGCTCTGATTAGTTGCTATGGGCAAAAAAGGCCGTCTTAGACCTAGACATTTTTCATACATGCCCCTAAAATTGTTATATATAAAAAACATTTTTATATCGAGAAATGTGAACTTTTCATTAGTTTTCCCACAAATGTGATAGGTGTGGGTCCGACCTCTGGGACCTTGACCTAAAAGTCTCCTCCCAGAAGGGAGAGTTGGTCTATTTTGCACACAAATCTCCATTCTGTTTTAAGGAAGCTCCAGGTACAACTGAGCCCGGCCTACTCTCTGTTCTAAACAGACTTTTATGGGTCCATCAAAAACGGATAAAAGTCCCTCATTGGTGAGAGGTGTACCAGAGATGACTTGAACACATTATGCCATAGGCAATCTTAAACCCTTTACTACCAATGCTAACTGACTATACAACTTATATTACAAATACTTTTTATTTGTATACTTTTCTTACAATAATAATCATATCTTGTTCTGAAATAGTTAAAAATACCTTAACACCTTCCCTATACAGTTGTTATCATTATAGTTGAAATTTAACTTTTAATAACAAAAGTCACATTGTGACACTATAAACACTAAATAGAATCAGCAATAGTTACCAAAAAATTTCCCAAAATTTCAAAGTAAATGGGATTTTGCTAACTGTATGGGAACAGTGTGAGATTGAAACATGCTTTTAAGGGGTTTTTTCCAAATTCATTTCATACCTCCCGTTCCTGCTCTACATCTCTGTGTGCTCAGAAGGGGGCGGTGTGATTTTTTTGGAATTGCATTCATGTGAAACCGCAGGATACATCCGCCTTTTCTCTCTTAGTCAAGAAAGGTCTTTTTTGTAAAAGCATTGTGATAGCTGAGAGGTAAAGTTTTTGCCTCCCGGGAAAGGGGGCCTAGGGTTTAAAAACCCCGCGGAAAACCAAACTGTGGATTTTTTTTTCTTCTTTATCAATGCACATACCCCCATTGAGGGTTTTTTTTTTATTAATTGCACTGTTTGACTAAATTTCTAAGGGGTACAGAGGAGGGAATAGAATGACCACCTGGGGTTGAACACTCGTGCTGTGAGTCCCGAGATGGGCACCAGGATAAGGAGCTCCAGCCCTGGTCTATCCCTGGAGATGACTTAAACAATGATCACTAAATGAATGGTGAAAATGTTTGATTTTTCATTTGCAAGCTTCCCACGTCAAATTTACTTTGTGGCAAAACCCCTTTAATATCCTAACCCTCCCCCCTCAAGCATGTTTCACCACATAAGTAGCATCATCAGGGGTAATCTTGTGTGCCCATTCTCGAAATAGGTGCAGATCCCAGAGGTGAAACACTTACCTTTCACACTGTCACATCCTTTTGATATGCCATCAATGTGTGACATGAAGATAGTTGTTACAAAAATGGGTTTTTGATCAGAAAAGCGGGGTTTGTTTTTTTGATTACTTTTTTTAAAGGGGTTCATGGTTTTTTAAAAAAAAGGGCGAAAAAAAAAAAAGGGCTAACCTAAAATGTAACTCTAAAGCTAGGGCAAAATAGTGACATCAAGTCTGAGAAAATTGAAAAAAACAATTATAATAGCAGTCATCAAGGTGTAGAAAAAGTCTTTTTTTTTTTTATTCACCTAAAAATGAAAAAAAACCTAAAATTTCAAATCAACATGTGTCTTTTGAGTCATTTCAGTCATATTTTAGTCATTTTGTCCTTTCTGGCTTTTAAATTGGCCTAAAAGAGATTTTACCATCAAATTAATTAGCTTTAAAATGAAAACAAAGGTTAAAAAAGACTATTAACAAATATTTGCTTTTTTAATTTTTTTTATTTTTGAGTTAAAGCAGGGCTTAGCACTGCTTGTTCTCAGAAGGCTTCCTAGGTTAGTGACCAACTCTTTCTGCTCTAGCAGCAGTGGCGGGATGGTCAGGATGATGATGGTACTCCCTGCTGTGTCTTATTAGCAGCACAGTAGCTTGTTTATCTTTCTTACCAGCAAACCCGTTAGAGGTTTGTAGCCATGTGCTCTGCTGTTAAAAACCTACATCACTAATGTCCCTCTAGCAGGCTCAGCTAGAAATAGCAGAGCTGAAATGTCAGTCATTGCTATAGAAATAGCCACAGCCTGAATAGTTTGCAGTGAAGAACCAACTTTGTGAAACATCCAGATAGAAAAACCCAGTAAGAATTCAGGGACTTTTAACGTTGCATCCTTATAATTTGTTTATTATATATAGTTGAGTGCAGCAAATAAAGAGAAAGTGCTGGATCAAGTTTGATAAAGTCAAACAACCCCAAAACATGTGACTGCCTTTCGCAAAACTTGCAGTTTTGCTGTTAAATAAAACAACATAATCTCAGACAAGTCAGAAACAAGTCATAGTCGCTTGCAATATATAGTGGGATCTATTTGAACAAAGTTTCGTTGCAACTTGCAAACTGCAGCCTAAAATCCAGCAGGATTGCGTTATGTTGCAATCTTTTTGTCGTGTGACTAAAGTTGAATTTACAATTCAATTCTAAATGTATTATTCCAATGAAAACCCAGACAACCAAGATATTTAGTAGTGAGTACACAAATAAAGGTCAGGGTAGATAGAGATGGTGCTGTCACTATATTATTCCTAAATTACGGACCTAGGGGCCGTTTACACGGCACATAGCAAATACTGGTTGGATTATCTGACCGGTATTTGCCCTGTTTTGGGTTCCTGTACACAGCCGCTCTGGGACAGCTTTTCTCTGCGGTTTGCGGAGAAAAGCCCTCCCCCTTCGCATTGACCAGTTCATGTTCCGCCCGTAAACCGGGCAGAAGAATGAACATGTTAGATGTTTTTCGGGCGGCCGGCGGTCTAAAAAAATGTCTGGTGTTAAATCAGTGCAGTGGGAACCGCTGTACGGATTTTCCATAGAAGACCATGATAAAGTTTGAACGCCGATTACAGACGGCTTTCAAAACCAAAAACTGTCTGTAAAACCGGCTGGAAAACCTGCAGTGTGGACGAGCCCTTAGGGCATTTCCGCACGGCACGGGTTTGCAGCCGGTTTTTCAGACAGTTTGTGGTTTTGCAGACCGCCTGAAAAACTGCCCGCATCGAGCACAACGGGGCTCTATGGAAAACCCCTGCAGCAGTAACCGCCGCCGCCCGAAAAACATTGAACGTGCACATTCTTCCGTCCAGTTTTCGGATAAACCGACCGGTATTTGTCCTCTGCCGTGGAGACATGCCCTTATAGTCTGAAAAGGGCAATCCCTAACAGGCACTTGCCATAGTGACATCCTATTTCACCTTAATCTCAATGGTAGTTGTGAAGGAAAATAGAAAAGGCATTCGGCCCAAACACTTAACTTCTTGCAAAAACAAAATAAACCACAATTCTTCCAACCACCTCTCCACTGAAAACAGAGAGGTTTCAGGGCCTGTTCTTGAGATATGTGCGAGTCCCAGAGGTGGAACCTGTAGCTATCGAACATTGGTAGCATATACTATTATCATAGTTGATATCCTAATGATATGCCATCAGTGTTTCTGGTAGGAAAATTCCTTTTAATATGGTACAGGAGGAATGTGTCTGAGAGAGTAGTAGGTGCTTGGAACACACCTCCAGCAGATGTGGTTAGAAAATCAACAGTAAGGACATGTCCACATGGCTGATTTTGATGTGGTTTTGTAATCGGTTTTCGGAGCGTTTCTACTCCTTAAACAGGATCAAAACCTCACCTAAATCACACTTCTTCAGAAGAGGTTTTAGAGGTGCTTCTCGGTGCGTTTTTGGGCCAGGATTTCACCCATACAAAAAAATGCCAGGTCAAAAAAACACTCCAAAAACGCGCCGAGAAACGTGCCTAAAACAGGCTTCAAGAATTGACATGACACTTCTTTTTCAGCACTTCCAAAGAAGAAGGTAAAAACCTCGTCCTGTGTGAACTACAATGAGGTTTCATATAAGAATCAATTAAATGAACTGGGGCGTTTTGGAGGTGTTTTGGGAGAGGAAAAAAAAAAAACGCTTCGAAAACCACGTCATATTCAGCCGTGTGAACATAACCTAAATCAATATAATCCTGCCTGGGATGAAGATATTTCTACCCTAGTGTCTGCCCCCGCATTACACTTGTGCTGTTAGTTGGTGCTCAGCCCTTTTGTCTATAGCATAGAAAAGTGTTGCATTGAAAATGTGTGTCCATATATGTGTTGACCTCTAAATATCAGTTTCAAGCTTTTGTTTAGCTGTGTATGATAGCCTAATGTCAGTAAAATTGTAGAATATAATGAACATTGGATACAGCAACTCTCTTTCCCATAGGACATGCTTCTCTTGGTAAGAAGTGCTGATGCAGGTTGTCCAGACCAAAGACTACACAGTTTTGTAAGTCTATGCCTTAGCAATAACAAATTTCATATATACAAATCAAGAGAATTAAAATATAGGACTTCATTTTTATTATGTAAAATATGCGGAAAATGCATGTTTTTAAGGGAGTAGAAATAAATAGGAAATATCTGTAACGAAAATGAGAGGTGCTAATGTCTTCTCATTACATGTCTCAGTACACCGCATATGTCTACACATAACATGCAGGATCCTGCAGCGTTCCATTGAACATAGATGTGGTACACCATCGGAAACCAATATGTATATAACATAAGGCCAACAGGGTGAAGGATTAATGAATATTAAAAAAAATCTGTCCTACTGTACCTGCTGCATGTTAGAGATTTCAGGGGACAAAGGGCCACAGTCTACATATATTGTGATCATGTTCAAAATTGGAACAGTTGTTGTAAAAGGTTTGGGGAATGTGATGAGAAAAGTGATGAAAGTCTACACAGCATTAGATTACCCCACAGTTCTTACTGCGACACCATCATTTCAGTCTATTATGTAATGAAGCACCTCAGTTATCCCATTAAAGGATATGGTATATTCATTATTAGAGAGAAGTGTCTTAGGTGTCTTAGGGCTATCCACCATCAATATAGAACATGTGCACATCCACTTTTAATTACAGCATCATCTTTATTGCACTCGCAGGACATATCAACCAGCTCTATTACATTATTTGTGAATCAGCCAACCATAAGAAAAAGACCAAAGTGGCAAGTGATTAGCTTCAAATGGGGGCCCATTAAGGTGTCATAGATTAAAGAGGTTTTCCTATCTCGTTATTTCTGGATGTGTGGCCGGTGCTTAGCTCTCTGTGAGCTTGCCTCAGAGAACAGGAAGACGGCCTTGCTTGTGAGTGTGCTCGGCTATATTCAGAACTCCCATCAAAATAAACATGGAGAGCTATGCAAGCGTGGCCATCTTACTTTTCTCCATGGTCAGTCCGTAGTGAGCTTACAAACTGACTGCAGACCTAAAGATGGGAAAACCCCTTTAACTTCTTCTTGCAGAATTACTTAATTTTATGTCATTTTGCTGTGACAGATGTTTATAGTGGGATCACTCCATTATAACCGCCAGCTGGGATCAGAGATAACTCCGATCCTAGCCATTTAACCACTCAGATACTGCAGTCAATGTATCTGTGGCATGTAAATGATTAGGAAGGACGATGGCCCTGCCATGAATGGATTGTGGGGTGCCATTTGGTTACCTTGGTAGCCAGGGTGTAATAGGAGATCAATAAAATCCCTATATATTTTAGTATATAATACAAGCGATCATATGTTTAAGTCCTATATGTCAGAGTGTCAAACTAATTTTCATCAACATTATGGTTGCCCTCATTGGGCCGTTGGAGGGCTTTGGAGGGTGGCTAGGGTGCTTCAGTAGACCAGTCACAGCTGTGCCACCACTTTTAAATTGCTAAACAGAGCAGTGTGGAGGTGAGCCCCAGAGCTCTGAATCCAAGATGGCACCTACTGACTGTACAGGTGCCGCTGCCTGTCTGCTAAGCTCTGGCTGCATTCTCCAGGAAAGGGGAGAGCTAGTCCTTCTGTGTCTGAACCTTGTCCACTCCTGCTTGCTGTCACTAATCTCTCAGGGACACATAAAATAGCATGGAGGACTGGATTTGACCGTGGGCTTTGAGTATGACACATGTGCCATAAGGGAACTAAGGGAGACATGTATGCAAATAGACGCATTGAAGTGCATTGTGCAAAGTGTATAATGTGCCTGAATCTATGTAAGTGTTTTTGTGCGCTCATAAATGGTGTCTAAGGGTATGTTCACACGGCGTCTTGGGTCCGTGTGAACATACGCTTTTGTGATGCATCTAACAATGAGCAGTGTGTTTAACACTGCCGGCAATGTGAAACACATATCGGCCTTCGCATAAGTGATCGCTGATGCGTGTTTGCATTGCGTCTGTCAGATCCGTCTTTTGGATCCATTCCAAGAAGTGACATAACAAGATGCCGTGGGAACATACCCTAAATTTCAACGCACCTTATCTTTGTGTTTGGCGTACTACAGAACTTAGGCGCATTAGTAATATGCCAAACATGTATAAAGGTTATAGATATTATAATCGACAGCACTCTTCTTCTCATAATTTAGAAAATGTTATTAAGTATTCATATTAAAAAGCGACACCAACATCATAACGTTAACATTTTCGGTCATACAAGACCTTCCTCAGAGTCAGTGGCTTATATTAAGTGAGTATCATGCATATTCTACGGCCGGTATTCAAGAATATGCATGATACTCACTTCATATAAGCGACTGACTCTGAGGAAGGTCTTGTATGACCGAAAATGTTAACGTTATGATGTTGGTGTCGCTTTTTAATATGAATACTTAATAAATTTTTCTAAATTATGAGAAGAAGAGTGCTGTCGATTATAATACAAATAATGGATTTGGATTGAAATTATCCTTCGACATAGCACCTTATTGCATGTAGTGTGCCGAGCAATAATCTATATATATATAAAGGTTATAGATAGGCTGGGAATAAAGAAAAGTCATTAGAATAGCATGTCAGTGGTATTGATCTTGCTTGGTGGACCACAGGTCCCAGTAAGACCTGTGCTGTGCTGGCTCTTGTATGGAGAATAAAGGGTGAGCGCAGTAAAAATAAATTTCAAATTTAATGTTTTAAAAATTGCAAATTAAAAAATCTGAACAACAACATCTGTGGGTTATTTAATGTAAAATTAGTTTTAGATTCTATTAATTTTAAATGCATTTTATATGAGATTTTTATATTTTTGGGATATTATATTTTTATATAAATTTTCTATGATAAAAATTTTTAGAACATTTAAAGAATTTAATTTTATATAGCTTGATAATTATCATAAATTACTTTTTATTATTGTGCTGGTCTAAATTGAGAAATAATGGACATTTTTTGCCCAAATAGCAAATCTAGCTCCACTGCGACTCCTCAGGCTCAGGCAGACCACATTGAAATAGGTCTCCCTGTTCGAGCAGTAATGCTCCTAGTTTTGCTGAACCACATTCATATATGTGTCTAATATTACAGGTGTGGTGCGACACAGAACGCCCCCTCATGTTAGGCGCATTAAAAATTGTTGAGTCTTGCAAAGATTGTGCCTAAAACATTTGTTTTCCGCATTCTGCATTGCAGCTTGCTTACTTTTGATGCAGTTTACACCAGAAAACGGTGAAAAACCCTTTCATACATGTCACCCTAATTGTTACAGTACAAAAATGAAGAAAATTAAAATATACAATTAAGCCTCTGAGAAAAATTCAAAAAGTCACATATCCTCAAAATTAACAAAAAAGAGCTTGCCCTGTAAAAAAAAAACATCACTCAGCTCTGACAGTAAAAAATAGAAAAAAAATCGGTCTCAATAAATGCCGAAGTTGAGCTAAATTTTTCTTAAAAAAAAAAAAAGTTCTATTTTTATTTTGTAAATATGTAGTAAAGCATAATAAAAACTCAATAAATGTGAAACTAACCTGCACAAGGAATAAACATGTCATTTATTTTGCTTTTTGCTTGATGAACTCCGTAAAAAAAAAAAAAAAGAATTCCACCTTATAAAAAATTTTCAGGGGGCTCACGAATACATTATATGGTGCATTAAATATAACTTTTAACAGGGGGGAACCACTTTAGATGAAAAAAAATGAGTTACGACAAAAATAAATAAATAAAACGAAATTGAGCCAGCACTTAAAGGGTTAAATGTGTTCGGTTTCAGTTCATAGCTATTTTCAAAAGACAGGTTGGCTGTAAGAAAATAGGAACATCTATGTTTAAATCCAGAGGCTGGAAATACACAGCATAAAAATCTGTTTACATATCCAGGATTTGATGAGGATTTTGGTGTGGATTGCACATTGAAATTATCACCAAACCTGCTACATTTAGCATCCATTGTAAGTGATTTGTGCCCCATTCATATGCATTGAAAAAAAATCTGAGCTGCGTTTTGGCTATGTCACGAGTGAAAAGAACCGAAAGGAGTATGATAATGTTCATTCTTCACAGAAAAGCTGCAGATTAGCCCCGTGTGGATTAGCCCCATTGAATGGGGCTAATCCTAGGCTGGATTCACTGGCACATCTGCAGCAGAAATAGAAGTGTCAGCCTCAGATTTTTGCCATGGAGTCTCCCATACATATAAATTAGATGCACCTGGGCCATATGTGAACATACCTTAACACAAGTGTTCTACCATCATTTCTAACCCAGCCTATGTTTTGGAAGCCTGGAGAGTCATATGTTGTAGCAAACTATCAGAAGGGGCAGCTCTATACATCTTTAGCCTCTTGGTATAAACAAGAATAATTGCATACTGGTAGTAAGATTTTCATGTTAGTAGACGCCAGCATGGATCATTGGCAGACATAAGAGGGTGAAACCATTTCACAACTATTAGAACTTTTATAAGTAAATGTCACGATCTCACTAACTTTGTATGTGCAATGAGTTCAGGTGGAGCAAAGTCAGTGGACTGTACCAGATCAAAGGTGTGAAAGTTTTCCGAGGTTTATCATATGACAATAAAAAAAGAATACAGTACTTTTGGTGGTAATCGACTATTGAATGCTGGCGCTGAGAAGTCTTCTGACACAGTGAATCAAACATGCAGCAGCAATGTAACAGAAACTAAATTAGGGTCTTAGACTCCTTCATTTATACCCTAATGCAAAATATTACAATGTGTGAGGATGAGGAAAGCAAGTTCTTTTTACATGTTAGATATATATGGAATGTCCATTTAAAGGGGTTGTGTTACTATAAATATTATCTGCCCACATGTAGGGACCAGTAAATGAAGACTTTTCAAAATAGATTTCTTTATTTTTGTTTGTTGTGGAGATAAAAATGATTTTATCAGCTCTGCGTGCACTCAGGTTTCTCAAGATTACCTGCCTGCTAGACCCTGCTCTTCCCTACTGTTTATCTTATCTGATAACAGGGATTACTTCATCACACAGGTTGGCACACAGAACTGCTTGCAGCTTGAGAGCTTGAGTGTTATAATATCTAACAAACAAAGGAGACTTTGTTTACTTTTGTTTACTTTAGCTATGAAGCTTCTCTGGACTTTAGATAAACATCTCCTGCTCTCGTGTAAGAGTAATTAGCAGACTTTTGAATACCAAGCGGATATGCTAATAACCCACAGCCTGACCAGGAAGAGACAGGATGCATGAATGATAGCTGCTTCTGGCTCTGTGAAACAGCGTGGTGAGACAACCCCTTCAAGTCCTCTGTGTTGCACAGGTAGAAGTCCCAGTATAGGTCCTTGTTGTACAGGTAGAGAGCAGTACAGTACATGTAGTAAAGGTGGAGTACAGTACATTTAGTAATGGTGGAGGGTCATAAAGTTATAGCTATGACTAAAGGCGTTTTGCGCCCAAAATGCGTAGGCCTTGCATTGGCCACTTCATCTTCTTGGGAGATGCCATTTTTTGGATCAGTTATGCTTTTATAAAGGATACTAATAAAAAGAATTTTTTAATTTTAAACGGGCTTTTGGTCCCATTTGCTGCATCAACTTTTCTCGCAGAGAGCAGTACAGGACATGTAGTACAGGTGGATAAAAGTACATTTAGTGCAGGTAGAGAGCAGTACAGTACATGTAGTACAGGTAGAGAGCAGTTAACTACATATATAAAAGGTGAAGAGCTTAACAGTTCAAGTAGCACATGTGGAGAACAGTGCAGTACATATAGTACAGGTGGAGGGAAGTACAGTGCAAGTAGTACAGGTGGCGAGCAGTGCATTACATGTAGTACAGATAGAGAGCAGTGCAGTACATGTTAAACAGGTGGAGAGCAGTGCAGTAACTGTAGTTCTCATGGAGGACAGTACAGTACATGTAGTACATTTGGAGGGCAATACAGTAAATGTGAAGGTCAGTACTGTACATGTAGTACATGTAGAGAGGAGTGCAGTACATGTAGTACAGCTTGAGAGCAGTGCAGTATGTGTAGTACATGTGGAGGGAAGTGCAGTACAGGTAGTAAAGGTGGAGAGCACTACAGTACATGTACAACAGGTGGAGGGCAGCTTGGGATATATAATATAAGTAAAGACCACTACAGTACATGTAGTACAGTTGGAGGGCAGTAAGTACAATACAGTACTTTCAGCACAGGTAGACAAGGTAGAGCATAATAATGTAAATTAAAATACAAGTAGGAAACAGTTGCAAAGCAGTACTGGTAAAGAATCATACAGTGTACTTAGCACAAGAAGACAACAGTACAGTTCATTTTGTACAGGTAGAAAGTAGTGTAGTACATATCACATTGCCGTGCACTGCAGAGACTCCAAGCAGTGCATGCACTTGAATGATACAGTGCTCACTGATGACTCTCCTGGCCCTTTTAGTACGATTGTTTGGGTCTTCCAGTCAACATGTGCCACAGATCTGATACTCAATGTGCTTTCAAGTTACAGTTTGATGGCCCAGGAAAAGCAACTGAAAACTGAAATGATTGTAATCCTAGGACCCACTGTATCCTGCAGAGCTGTACTGAGAAGTGTACACATCACATCAAAGCTCAGTGTGGGTTCTGAATGTTGAATGATTTTATAGCTATGGTACATCTTGCTCACAATTCCCTCATAGTATATAAAATATGTATACTATGTAATACAGCTCATGGATTACCAAGTGTCATGGGCTTGTATGCTGTTTTTCTTAGTCCAACTTCATAACCACTTGTGTCGAGTAATTCAGTAAAATGTACAGATCTGCCAGTGCCAGGAATTGATACTCAGAAAATTACACGCTAATACAGAAATGAGTTTGTAATCAGTTTTATAGCTTTTTTCTTTTCAGTTCTTGATGGCAGTTTTAATCTATTTAGACAATACTGATGTTTTAAGTGTATTATGGAACCATTCTGTTTCTGGCCAAAAATGTCTTCTGCATACTTACTAATAAGCCTCTGAAAACCTTATTATGCCGTATTACAAGCATGAGAAGGACTGCACGCATGCAGAGACAAGAGAATTTTTTGCAAAATTAAGTCATTAACAATAAAGCAGGGCTCCATTTTAGGATGTTGTTTAGAGAAGACTGTACAGAAGTAATGCAGTCATAAATATGTACAAGTAGGTAATTAACATAGCTAGTGTTGCATTCAGAGTACAGAATGTAGAAGAGTATTAAATGTGATAATGCAACGGCTTAGAAAACATCAGATTACAACTGTGGGCATAAATAGATGCTTAAGTTATTAAAGAGTCTGTAAATAAAGTATATCACAGTAAGTTTTACTGCAACTTAATGTGGTTGTCGCAGCTAACATTAGTTTGTGGTATGTTGGTATATGTTTAAACAAGGGATCTTGTGAATGCAGGGCATTTAACTAAGTTTGGACTAAATGCTCAGACATCTGGCACCAGCATAATATATTCTGCAAATGCTAGGTTAATTTGTGTTACTTGTGCCACAAAAATTATTATAAGTATAAATGTAGCATACAGAGAAGCCTGAGGGTGCTTTCAAAAAGTGCAATTTTGGTGCAGTTTTAACTGCGCTCCAATTAAACTGCCTATATTATCAGCAAGCTTCTTTCAGTTGCCTAAATTGTTCAGAAAGGTGTTTCAATTAAGTCATCAATTACTGTGTTTGAAGTGTTGTGGATTACAGACACACTAAGGCTATGTTCACACGGGTTAACTGCGGGATGTAATTACGCCCCGCAGTTACACCGTGGGGCCGGGGGCGGGAGAGGGGGAGCGGGTATACACAGCTAGAAAAAGACATGTCAATTATCTCCCCCCTCGGCGTATTCGCCGAGCAGGGAGGGGAGACGTAATCCATAGTTCTCTATGAGAACCTGTGGATTACCATAATGAATGGGCCGGTTGCAGCCCGTAATTTGCGCACGTCGGCGCGTAATTACGGACCGCAATACGGCCCATATTAAGCCGGGTGAACAGGGCCTAAGGGTGCTTTCCCACAGTGCGTTTTTTGATGCATTTATGATGCATTTTTAGGGTAGGAATCATACATGAAAAAACTTTGAGATTCTCGATTCACATATTTTGATCAAAAGATGTTTAAGCTGCCCACTACTTTCAACGTGATCTCAAATAGGGCAGTCCTACACTATCTTTTACCTCTCAATAGAGCCACATTCAGGCCTCTCACTGGAATTTTAATATTCAAATTAAAATTCAAAAGTTTTTAATGCTCCAGTTCATCTAAAATAACAAAAAGGAGCAAATTAAAATTTTGAGTAAAAAACACACCTAGATTTTGTGTCCACAATGCACATGGTGTCTTCATGGTGACAGACTACAAACAAACTCTGTGTGACGGCTGGGTAGTGGATCCGCCGGACCACCGCAAGCGATGGTAGTTAAGCCACGCCAGGGAACGGAATCTAAGTAGCCCCCGGTTTTCACCAGAGCCCGCCGCAAAGCGGGATGGACTTGCTGCGGCGTGAGGCTACCAGGTCGTCCCCCCTGACGTGACTTGCTTGCGGTGGCGGCCGAGGTGCAGCGAGGTACAGAATCGTAGTCCGGGAATCGTAGTCGTGGGCAGGCAGAAGGTCAGGGCAGGCGGCAATGGTTCGTGGTCGTGGACAGGCAGGAAGGTCAGGGCAGGCGGCAGAGGTTCGGAGTCGGGAAAACGTAGCAAGAGGTCTGGTACATGGTAGGGCGAGAACACACTTAGGGAACGCTTTAGCTAAGGCACGAGGCAACATAGATCCAGCAGGGAAGTGACGTGGGTGCAAAACTTATATAGGGACAGCGCCCGGCAATTACCCAATTACCGGCGCACTGTCCCTTTAAATGTACGTGAACGCGCGCGCGCTAGGGGGCGCGCATGCGCATTCCGGCCGGCAGGGGACGAGGACCGGACGGGAGCGAGGCCAGGTGAGTGGATGGGACGGGTGGCGCCACGACCGGCAGTGCGGTCCGCGGGGCCCCCCGTCCCCGCCGGGGACCCGCCGTGGGGAACGCGGGTGCGACCGCGGTCCGTACCACGGACCGCGGCGCAACCCGTTACAGTACCCCCCCCTTAGGCCTCCCCACCTTTTTAGGCCGCAGAAATCTGAGGATGAGGTCCCGATTCAGGATATTGGATTCCGGCTCCCAGGATCTCTCCTCAGGTCCGAAGCCCCTCCAATCCACGAGGAAGAAACGTCTCCCTCTGACCGTTTTCATATCTAAAATGTCCTTTACCTCGAAGATGTCAGTGGATTCGGCTACTGGGGAAGGCGTCACATTCTTCCGAGAGAACCGGTTCAGCACCAGAGGCTTAAGGAGGGACACATGAAATGCGTTGTGGATCCGGAGAGATGGAGGCAAACAGAGCTTGTATGTCACAGGGTTCAACTGCCGAAGAACCTTGAAGGGTCCGAGGAAGCGAGGGCCCAATTTAAGACTAGGGACCTTCAGGCGCACATATCTTGAAGAGAGCCAAACTTGGTCCCCAGGAAGAAACGTCGGGGCAGGTCTTCTCCTTTTGTCCGCCTGAGACTTCATACGGGCGGAGGCCCGAAGTAGAGAATGTCGCGTCTCCTGCCAGATGGCCTTGATATCCCGAACCTGGTCGTTGACAGCGGGCACATCCGAGTTAGGAGGCAGGGGAAGGGGGGGGTGCGGGTGGCGGCCATAGACTACAAAGAACGGGGAGACGCCGGCAGCATCCGAGTCCCGATGGTTATATGCAAATTCGGCCCACGGGAGCAGCTCGGTCCAGTTGTCCTGACGTCCGGACACAAAGTGACGCAGGTATTCTCCCAGAATCTGGTTCACCCTCTCCACCTGCCCATTGGACTGAGGGTGATAGGCCGATGAAAAGTCCAACTTGACTTGCAGATGGGAGCACAACGCACGCCAAAAACGGGAAACAAATTGAACACCGCGGTCGGAGACAATGTGTGAGGGCAGTCCATGAAGCCGGAAGACATGCCGGAAGAAAAGACTAGCCAATTGTGGGGCAGACGGCAGGCCAGGGAGAGGCACAAAGTGGGACATCTTTGAGAACCGGTCTGTCACCACCCAGATGACCGAATTCCCAGAGGAGACTGGTAGATCCGTGACGAAGTCCATAGCTATGTGCGTCCATGGGATTTCAGGCACAGGCAGAGGATGCAAGAGGCCAGCGGGCCTGTGGCGTGGGACCTTGTTCCGAGCGCAAGTGACACAGGCGAGGGTGTAGTCCTTGACATCCTGTGCTAGAGTCGGCCACCAGTAGTGCCGCGAGATCAATGCATAAGACTTCCGAGCTCCGGGATGACCAGCCACCAAGGAGCTATGCCCCCACTCCAGAATCTTCCTCCTGAGTGCCAGCGGCACGTACGTCTTGCCCGTAGGGATGTTTTGGAGACCTGCGGGAGCCACGTGAACCAACCGTTCGGGGGAAATGATGTGTTGTGACACGGGTTCTTCACCGACCACGTCCGAGGCACGAGAGAGGGCATCCGCCTTGACGTTCTTCTCAGCAGGCCGGAAATGTATATGAAAGTCAAACCGTGAGAAAAAAAGAGACCACCGGGCTTGGCGAGGGTTTAGACGTTGGGCCGTCTGAAGATACAACAAATTTTTGTGGTCCGTAAAGATGTTGATTGGATGACGAGCCCCCTCCAGCAGATGTCGCCACTCCTCTAGGGCCAACTTGATGGCCAAGAGTTCCCGGTCCCCAATGGCATAGTTTCGCTCAGCCGGAGAAAAAGTCTTTGAGAAGAACCCACATGTGAGAACCTTGCTTTGGAGCTTCTCTGCGTAAGGACCCGCCCCTGCCCCCCACGGAAGAGGCATCCACCTCCAAGGAGAACGGCCTCTCGGAATCAGGCCGGACCAAGACAGGAGCTGTGGAGAAGGCCGTCTTTAGATCCACAAACGCCTTCTCGGCCTCCGGAGGCCAGCCTCTCGGGTTCGCATTCTTCCTAGTAAGGGCCACGATAGGAGCCACCAAGGTGGAGAAGTGGGGAATAAATTGTCGGTAATAGTTCGCGAAGCCCAGGAAGCGCTGTATTGCCCGAAGACCGACAGGACGGGGCCACTGCAGTACCGCGGAGAGTTTTGCTGGGTCCATCTTTAGGCCTATCCCGAGACTATGTAGCCGAGGAAAGGTAGGCTGGTCCGATGGAATAAGCATTTCTCCAGCTTGGCGTACAGTCGGTTGCTGCGCAGACGTTGCAGAACCTGGCGTACTTGAGCCCGGTGAGTCCGAAGATCAGAGGAGAAAATCAGGATGTCATCTAGGTACACTATGACACAGGTGTACAAGAGATCCCGGAAGACATCATTGACGAGTTCTTGGAACACCGCTGGAGCGTTACAGAGCCCAAAGGGCATCACGAGATACTCAAAGTGTCCATCTCGGGTATTAAACGCCGTCTTCCACTCATCCCCCTCCCGAATTCGGATGAGGTTATAGGCTCCTCGCAGATCCAACTTGGAAAACACTTTAGCCCCCTTGAGACGGTCAAAAAGCTCTGAGATCAGTGGGAGAGGGTAGCGTTTTTTTACGGTGATCTTATTTAGACCCCTGTAGTCTATACACGGACGGAGGGAACCATCCTTCTTCTGCACGAAGAAAAACCCGGCTCCGGCTGGGGAGGAGGACTTGCGAATGAATCCTTTCTGCAGATTCTCCCGAATGTAGGCTGACATGGCCTGAGTCTCTGGCACGGACAGCGGGTAGACCCTCCCCCGGGGTGGACTGGTCCCTGGCAGGAGGTCAATAGGACAGTCGTAAGGCCGATGTGGTGGCAGCGATTCAGCCTCTTTCTCGGAGAATACATCCCCAAAGTCCTGGTACTCGGCCGGCAGGCCTGGCAACGGCTTGACGAGCGGAGGCGGAGAAGTGGTAGGCACCGGGCGTGGCACCTCCAAGCAACAGTTCTGGCATTCCGGTCCCCAACGCAGGACTTCGCCTGTCTTCCAATCGAGCGTAGGGGCGTGACGTTGCAGCCAGGGATCCCCAAGAGGATCGCCGAGGAAGCACGGGACAGAACGTGGAACGTGATCTTCTCCTTATGCAAGCCCCCACCGGAGTGTCACCGGCCGGGTTATGTACTGGATGGGGTCACGGAGGAGCTCCCCACTGACCGAAGATATAAGCAGCGGCTTCTCCAGCCGGACTACAGGTATGCGGAACCGGGTTACCAATGAGGCTAAGATGAAGTTCCCTGCAGACCCCGAATCCAGGAAGGCAGAACTCCGGAACGAAGAACCAGCATCAGATGTCACCTCCACTGGCATCATCAAACGTGGAGAGGAGGAAACTGCACCTAGGACCGCCTCTCCTACGGCTCCTAGGTGTGAGCGTTTCCCGGATGCTGGGGACGTAGCGGACAGCTTCTGCGGAAATGGTCCGGGCTGGCGCAGTAGAGACATAGCTTCTCGGTTCGGCGACGGTTCAGCTCCTGCTCCGATAACTGGGCCCGGTCCACGTGCATGGGTTCCACCTCAGAGGCTTGAGGAGACAGTAATGGAGCATGCTGAAAAACCGGGGCCAGATGAAACCGCCGACGGGGGCGTGCAGTGTCTCTTCACTGACGCAGCTCCTCCTGCCTCTCTGCGAACCTTACATCAATACGGGTTGCTAGATGAATTAGTTCACTCAGGGAGGACGGGAGGTCTCTTGCTGCCAAAGCGTCTTTAACCCGGCTGGACAGGCCCTTTTTGAAAGTGGCACAGAGGGCGGCATCATTCCACATGAGCTCCGAAGCCAGAGTACGGAACTGTACCGCATAGTCACCCACCGAGGAGTCGCCTTGACGAAGGTTCAAGAGGGCGGTCTCAGCAGAGGAAGCAACGTGCGGCTCCTCGAAGACGGCGCGGAATTCCTGGAGGAAGGACTGTAGATCCGCAGTCACAGGGTCATTCCTATCCCAGAGGGGAGTCGCCCACGCCAGGGCCTTCCCAGATAGTAGGCTCACCACGAAGGCCACCTTAGACCTCTCCGAAGGAAACTGATCCGCCATCAGTTCTATGTGCATAGAGCACTGGGTAATGAAACCCCGGCAGAGCTTGGGATCCCCGGCAAAGCTGATGGGTAAGGGGAGCTGAAGCTTGGGTCCCACGGTAGCCAATGGAACAGCTGACGTAGACGGAGTCACCGACGGGGCCGCAGGTGGAGACTGTTGCTGGGATGCAAGGAGCTGATGCATCATGGCGGAGAGCTGGCCCAACTGCTGTGCCTGTTGTGCGATTTGCTGCGACTGCTGGGCAACCAACGTCGTAAGATCCGCGATGCTTGGCAGGGGCACCTTGGCGGGATCCATGGCTGGATCTAACTGTGACGGCTGGGTAGTGGATCCGCCGGACTACCGCAAACGATGGTAGTTATGCCACGCCAGGGAACGGAATCTAAGTAGCCCCCGGTCTTCACCAGAGCCCGCCGCAAAGCGGGATGGACTTGCTGCGGCGTGAGGCTACCAGGTCGTCCCCCCTGACGTGACTTGCTTGCGGTGGCGGCCGAGGTGCAGCAAGGTACAGAATCGTAGTCCGGGAATCGTAGTCGTGGGCAGGCAGAAGGTCAGGGCAGGCGGCAATGGTTCGTGGTCGTGGACAGGCAGGAAGGTCAGGGCAGGCGGCAGAGGTTCGGAGTCGGGAAAATGTAGCAAGAGGTCTGGTACACGGTAGGGCGAGAACACACTTAGGGAACGCTTTAGCTAAGGCACGAGGCAACATAGATCCAGCAGGGAAGTGACGTGGGTGCAAAACTTATATAGGGACAGCGCCCGGCAATTACCCAATTACCGGCGCACTGTCCCTTTAAATGTACGTGAACGCGCGCGCGCTATGGGGCGCGCATGCGCATTCTGGCCGGCAGGGGACGAGGACCGGACGGGAGCGAGGTCAGGTGAGTGGATGGGACGGGTGGCGCCACGACCGGCAGTGCGGTCCGCGGGGCCCCCCGTCCCCGCCGTGGGGAACGCGGGTGCGACCGCGGTCCGTACCACGGACCGCGGCGCAACCCGTTACAGTCTGTCTGATCCTGACATGCTTCTTTTCACCTGTCATTTACTCAGAGCTAGCACCAACACCCAGGAAAATCAGGCAGATGCTGAGACCCACTGTACTCCATAGGCCCCACAGTTCTCTGCAGCTTCTCAGTTCTACCTGGCTCTTCTAAACTAGTTTTTAAAATAATGGTGTGTGCAGAGGGAGAAGTGGTGTGCCAACATTGTTCCCTTGGATTGAACTGCACCAGCGTCCCTGAGATGCGAATACAATTAAGGATGTTTTTGGAGCCACAGGGTAAAAAGGGGACGGGGCTTGGCTTCCTGCACTTTCATGTAGCGACTGCTCAATTATGTAGGCAATGCAATAATGTCATTGCACCAACCGCATTGTTCCACAAAAGTCTGTCTGTAATAGGCTAGTACTTCCATTAAAGGGGTTGTCTCACTACAAGGATTGCTGCTTTTTATGTTAAAGATCTTGCAAAAACAACTCACTTCGCAATATGTGTCCATTAAAGGGGTTTTGCCAGGACGTGCCTTATCTGCTAAGAAGCTAATGTAAACAAGCCACGCTGAGCTAAGAGAGCGAGAGACACAGAGCCTGCATAAGGGATCGTGGTGAAATGTTCACTCAAATAATCAAACTACAACTAGTGGATTCTGTATACAAAAGACAACACCTTTTCTCCACGCCTTTAAAAGCTTTTTTTCTGTTCCCGCCCACAGATAAAGAGAGATCTATGGGAAAAAACACACTCAACAGGGGATTCTGTATACAAAACACAACACATTTCTACCCGGTTCCTTGAAAGCTTTTTCACTCCCTTTCAATCAAAAAAGAAGTTTTTCTCTGCACAAGCCGGCCACGCTCTTGTCAGGTCATATCTAATGCAATTTTTTTAAGTAACAAAGGGGCGGGTAAGGCCCCTTGTACTCTCTGGGTTTTGCAATTTTTGTAATCACATATATTTAAAAAAGTTTTAAAATACCCTTTTTGGAAGACCCCACGTCAACTTTACTCGGGGAAAAACCCCCTTTAAAACAGTTTTCCCTATGATTCCTAGATATCCCCTCTTGTAGGGCTGCATCAGCTCCTCAGGTCCATAGGCACAATGTTTGATCTCTCATGATAGGCGCCAAAGCATTTGGTTCTTTTAGTACGGGACCTGCTTCTATGCAGCTAGTAAGAAGCAGAAAAAAAACCCCGAATTTAAAAAATGAACCAAAAAAAAAACAGGGCTGAGGTAAGATGAATCAATTTTTAATGAAGGACAACTCCATTAAAGCGTTAGAGAGTTAGAAACGCAGTTAAAATTTGCAGGTGAGTATGGCTTACGGGAAAAAAAAAATTGGGGGCCCAAAAAAAAAGTTTTTAGGGGCCCCTTTTTTCGGGGTATTTTTTTTATTTTTTAAGGGGGTCAGTGCAAACATTGTGCTCAATTTTTATTCAGGGGGCATATTGGGGCCCTTTCTTTATTCAATGGGCATAGTGTGCGGTATATATTTTTTTTATCCAAAAAGATATTTTGGGGATTTTTAAAAAGGGAAATTGGGGGGGATATTTTCCTTTATGGGTACAGTGTGAAGTATGTATTTATTCAGGGGAGCATTGTGGGGCATTTTTTTATTCATGGGTACAGTGTAGGGCATACTTTAATTCAGGGGCATAGTGTGGGCCATTTTTATGTAGAGGAAACTATGTGTGACACTTATTTTTGGCGCCACAGTGTGACAATGTGCACAAATGAGGAGCAAAAGCTAAACTGTGAGATGAGCTGAGATAAATCATGGCAGGGAGAAGTTGTCATAGTCGTTTGGACTAAATGGAGAAGAAAAAAAAAGAAAAACAATTCAGAAAGAATGATCCCCCGTATTTTCACACGGGGGGTTTCATCCGTGTGAACAACGTTTTAGATGTTTTTTGATCCGCTAAAAGACTCAAACAGCACTAACAATGTGCAGTGTGATTTACATTGCTTGCAACGTAAAACACCACGGCGCCAGACGAGTGATCGCCGATTGGGGTCTCTGCTTTTTTTCTGATGCGTCTTTCAATCCATTCTAATAATTTCCCGTCAATTTTGGTCAGCAAGACGCAGCAGGACCCTATTTAAAACTAAAGGGTGGATCCTGCTCATTTTTGGATGCTTTTTTGGATCCAAAGTTTGGTTTGGGGATTTTCAAAATCAGTGTAAACCCAAAACCCAAAAAACGAATTAAATGTTTACCTACCTGATTGGGCTTTTTCACCCCCCCCCAGTTATTTTTTTTCCAAAATAAGGGTCTGGAACATGATGGGGGTGTAGAAACCTGCTTGTGAAAAAACCCCCCCAGCATATTTTTAAGGGTTGTTTGGGGGAAACAGAGTTTTTTACATGGTAAAAATTGGATAGGGAAAAGGGAAAAAAACCTGCCTCTGCATTTGATATCGGTATTGAGCTTAGTTCTGCTCCCTGAAATTTCTATTTTTAAAAATTTTAAATGCCATAAAGTTGATTCTGGTACTGTATTTGTACTTAAAACATAAATTTTACAAATTTGCACATGTAAAACCATAAAGAAGGATAAATTTTTATGGTCAACTATTGTGGGAAAACCGGTTTGATTATTCGGGGTTGGGGAAGGGGGTTTCCTTTTTTTTATAATGAAATATTTTAAAAATTCTTTTACTTTTTAATCGTATTTTCCTTTTTAAAAAAAAAAGGGCCGATTTGGAATATTGAAAATTGCAAAAAACTTACAACAGTGATAGACTGGGGCACAAGGGACAACCACAGAAGGAAAAAACACAAGAAAAACCCAAATAGAAGAACGGACAGTGGGGGGACCAAAAATGAAAGAAGGGAAAAAACAAAATAGGGGTAGGATAGACACAGACAAATTCTATCCTCTTGGATCTAAGCGGACCACAAGACTCTCTTGCCCCTTTGACTGGCCCTTCATGTACTTTTTGCGTACCCAACTTTGGCAGGAGGATTATTGTTTTTTGACTGTAACCATTGAAATACATAATTCTGCATACGAGCTGTATTAATTTAAACTAGTTACTATATCATGTTTTACCCCTAAATGTAATGGAGTATTGAGTAGCAGTTGCAAAGGTGTACATACTCTACGTGGTATCAATAGGAGAGTGAAAAACTCTTCTGTATTTGTTTTTTAAAATTTGAAACCCATTTTTCTGGAAAAATAAAAACCCCTTTTTTCCCTTTTCTTGCTATTTAAAACTGTCGAGGGTGGAGGTGTGTTTTAAAAAGCAGTGTTTTTATAGCAGTAAATGTATCTTTTCTTTATAGAATAAAAATATGTTCCCACAAAAAAAAGGGCAAGCCTGACATAGTTTTACGGTGGTCCCATAAACTCCAAAATCACAACTAAGCAGGAAAATATTCCAGTCAGACTCACTATCACAAATACACAGAGATTCCAACTTTTTGGACCCGAACCTGGCGAAATCATTTTTAAAAAACCAATTCCAAAAATGATTTGTGGAGGGCCTCAACATAAAATTTCCTCTTAAACACAACCAAAAAAAAGGGGACCCCCCCACTAGACAGTGTGTCCACCAGCTAAAGGGAAAGGTTATATATATAAAAGAGGTTTTTTCGCCCCTTTCTGAATCTTTTAACTCTTTCCCTTAAATCACTTGCAGTGTTTAAACCAACTTTTTTCTCAGTCTGAAGCCCTGGGTTTGTATCTGATAAATGCTTAACTTTTAAATTTCATTCTGTTTTGAAATTTTCATTTAGAGGATTTGGCCCTTTTTGTTCAACCCCAAATTTTTAATTTTTTAAAATTCACAATTTTTTCCAGTAGGTGAATATTGGCTCATATTTTCCTTTCTGTAGGGGGGTTGCCCGGGCTAAAAGGGTTTTAGTATTTCACTTTATTGCATTGTATTCTTTGAAGGGTAATTATAAGCCCATCAGAGAACGCCAAGTCTGTTCCTACCACCACATGCAACTTTTCTATTTTAATTTCTCCCCTTTTTAGGGTTTTTTCAAAATGTCATCCCAAGGGTTTATTTTGGAGTAAGAACAAAACTCAACATTTCTCAAAATGGCTTGAAATTTACTTTAAGTTGATTTAAAAAAAAATAAATTTAAATTTAAATTTGTCATAGAAAAGGCTTGGATTTCCCCCCCGGGGAAAAAGGGGAGACCCCCTAGTGGACCCCCTGACATGGAAGCCGGGAAAACTGATTTTTAACTGCATGTACACCCAAAAAAACCGCAAAAAAAGAAATAGAAAATAGGCAAATAGAAAGATAAAGAGTAAGGAGGCTGAAAGGGGGTTCCATTTACAGGGGCCCAAAAAAAATAAACTCCACCAGTGGGCCCAGAAACCGCTCAACTGATGGGCCCGTAGAATCAACTCCGCCTGCGGGCTCTTGGCTTAGATCAGGTGTTTTGGGAGTGTTTAAACCCCGGGTAAAAAAATTACCCTCTATAGCTCCAAGGGGCCCCTGTGTTTCCCAATGGCCCCAGGAACCCGCATATACTTGGCTGCATAAGAAAATCTGGCACAAAATGGAGCCCAAAATTTTTTGAAAACAATATATTTTTATAAAAAGGGCCCCAACCAATACCAATATAAATTAAAACAAAAATGCCCAAAAAAAGTGCCTAGTTTACCAAATAGTAGAAGCCATATTTGGAGACTGCAAAGATTTTGATCAAAATTTTTGAACCCTTTGCTGTACATTTTTTTTTAAACATTAGGGTGGTAGCTTTTTTTGGCTAGTTTTTAATGAATGTACCTTTTCAGTGGGCAGAATTGAAGTAGAATATTTACAGTGACATTGCAGCCAGAAATATAAATTACAAAAAAACAAATTAATATAGTGAGGGAAAAAATTTTTTTTTGGGTATATTGTTTTTTTGGGGGGCCCGGGTTTAAAGGGCCCAATTATTTTTCACTTTAAAAAATTCATTTTGTAAATATAATAGGCACTGGTTTTTATTGGGTTTAAAAAAATACCCCCCTTCGGGGTTTTTTCAAAAGGGTTTAAAATTTATAAAAAATCCTCCCAGACAGAATAAAAACCTTTCAAAAAATTTTGGGCACAAAAAAAACATTAAAAAAAAAATTTTCCCTTTTTTTACATGTTTCCTTTTTGGGTTTACAGTAGTTTTTTTTTTTTTTTCATTTTTTTTTGGGGGCATTTTTAAAAGTATTCTGTTTAAAGTACTTTTAGAAAAATGCCCCGGGAAAACACAAAAGGGCCACTTTAAAGAAAACTTTCTTAGTCAAAGACTGTCTTTTTTTGCCCCTAGCCCCCAATCGGGAGTCCCCCTTTCTTTTTCATACAGTGCTAAAAAAAATGAAAGGGGCACTCTGATTGTTTGCTAGGGGCAACAAAGAAAGTCTTAGATCTAGACCATTTTCATACATGTCCCCCTAAGTTGATTGCTGTGACCCCAACAAACATTTTGGGGAAAAAGGGGTGTTTGGGGGCGGTGTTCATTTTTAAATGAAGTCGGAGTTTATTAAAAAAAAGGGCCAACTCGGACTCCAAAATACATTAAAAAAAAATGGTACAGTTAGTTCAATGCAGTGCCAAGAGCCAAAAAGATTTGAGTCCCCACCGCAATGCTTACTCCCCAATCCCTTTAGCCCTTTTATCCCAAAAAGAGGGGGTTCAATTTGGGAAAAATCTGTTTTTTTGGGGGGGAAAAAAATTTTCCCCACCCCTTTTTTTTTGTGTTCTAAAGTTGTAAACCCAAAAAAATATATTCTATGTGCACCTTTAAATTTTGGGTTTATTATTGTATCGAAAAGGGAAAAAAAAAAAACCGATGTTACCATTTTTAAAAAACAAAGTTATCACTTTAAAACAGAGGGGTCGGGGGATAGGGAAAAATTTAGTCGGGGCGGGGCTTTGGTTCATCGACTCCACTGCCCTGGTGGGAAAACCCCTTTAAACATGACATTGCCTATTGACAGGTCCTTAAGGAAAAGGGAGTCCCTTTTTATTTTATCCAAAACAGGGTTCTGGGCTTTTTGTAAAATTTTTTAAAGGGGTGTCCAGGAGTTTAACAAATTAACCAAACAGCAGTAGATTTATAAAATTAAAAAACCCAAAAAAACAATTTTTTCTAAGCTGTAAATTTAAATCTTTTTGCTGCCCAGCAGCGAGGCCCCCGGTTTGGTTCCCCCACAGCCTTTTTTTATTTTTTGGTTTTCCCAAAGAAAGTAAACAAACATCCACATGATTACCATTACTTGTCTCACACTGTAACCCGCTTAACCCCCACAAAAAAAAGGCTGAGCGACGGGTTTGGCCATAAGGATTTTACCCACAAATCTTTCTCAGGAAATCAAAAAAGTGGGGGGAAACGGGCCCCCAAAAAGCAATTTCGTGGAAACCGGGAGAGATTAAATAGGTGATTTATGGTTTTTTTTTTTATAAGGGTTTTTTTCCCCTAAAATGTACTGAGGGCGCAAAACAGTACTGGGAAACGGTCAACGGTTTTTCGGGGGCCCCGCTTTAAAGGGGGCACGTAAATTCCCAGGCCGGGGGCGGAAGCCCGCACCCCATTGACATTCATTACTCGCGGGGGGCAAAATTCCCATTTAATAAAATTTACCGGCCCCTTTTCCCCTCGCTTCCCAAAATTCAAAACTAATTTTTAAAGTAAGAGCAGGGGGAGGAGGCATAATCCAAAAGTTTTTCCCCATGAGAACTATGGATTACTGGGAATTTTTGGCACGGGGAAACCGCCCAAATTGAGGGGCAAATATCGTCTTTTTGCCCGTCCCAAATTAAGCCGTTGGAACATACCCCCAATAAAGCATGCCCACTCCTTGTTATAAATCCCTTTAAAAGGGGGGTTTTCTCACCCACAAACGATTCAATTTTTCCCCCAGTCCCCGTTTTCTTGGGTTTCATTTTGAAAACAGGGTCTTTTTTACTGCTTTTACTAGGGGTGCAGTAGAAGTTAGGTTTTGAAACTATAACAAAAACCAGTGCTTTTACACCTATCAGTTAAAAGATTGGGAAAGGTCAATTTGCTTTTATTTGACCGAAAGAGTGATGCAGCCCATACAAGAGGGGAATATCCCCAAAAAAGGTAGAAACTGTTTAAAGGACACATATTGCAAAGGTGACTTGTTTTTTTTCAAAATCTTTTTTAAAATAAAAAAAACAACCTTTTAGTGAGACAGGGACCCCTTTTTAAATCCAAAAAAAAACCCCTTTTCATCTCAAAATTCCCTATTTGGGATTTTCTGAACAAGGGTTTTCCCAAACTGAAGAAAACCCCCTTTTTTGATAATTCCCTTTAAAATTTTTCCGTCTTGAATAAATAATGAAAAGCAATAAAAATAACAATTTGGTGTTTTTTTTGTTTAGGCCCTGGGACGTCTTGGGGGATGATAAAACCCACACAAACACTACACCAAAACAAAAATATCTGAAATTTTTCGTTTTAACCCGGGTGTAAAGACTTTTTAAAGTTTAAAAAAAATCTATATTTCTCTTGGATATGTCATCTATGACTATGTGAAATTATTACTTTTACACTGAAATGCTAGTATTTTTTCACTTGGACTTAGGGGTTGTTTGGGGAGGGATTTGGGTCTTGTACTTGATGTGTGGAAAAAATGTAAAAAAAAAAGACGGGAAAAGTTTAAAAAAAATTTATTTCCTAGGCTAAAAATAAAATCAAGCAAAACTTAAAATTAAAACCCAAAGGCCCAAATTTGGCTTGCAAAAAAAATTGTTTTCTTAAAATATTTCCCCCCAAATTTTTTTACATTTTTGGGGATTTTAATTTTTTTTTTCCCAAAAAGGGGTTAAAAAATCTTTTAAACTTGTGGGTCTAAAAATGGGTAAACGAGGACAAACAAAAAAAAAATTAGCAAAAAGGGGAAAATTACAGAGTAAATAAAAGACACTGAAATTGTATGTGTCACTTAAATATAATAGCGGCTGCCACTTTGCAGAGGATTCATTATTCACAACTAAAGTAAACCAAACAGTTTACAAAAAAATTTAGAAAGGCTTAAAACCCAAAAGCCCCAATTTCGAATTTTTTTAATATGTTTTAGTTTTTGCAGCCCACAAAATAAATGGGGGCGGGGAAAAGGAAAATTTTACCCTTTTTTTGAATTTTTTTAAAACTAAAAGTAATGATTGTAAAATATAATAAAGTCATGTTATTTGTGATGCATAAACTAAAACAATGCAATAAAAAAAACTTTCTACTTGAAACAACTCCAAGGTTTGGACTGGGGGGGCTTTTGGGTCCACAAGTTGAAAATTGATTTTTAGGGCCCACCAATTTTTAGGGGTTTCTGGACCCAGGGAATTTTAGTGTATTTAAAGGGGATTTGGGCCCCGGGAAATAAAAAATTGGGGTGGGGAAACTTGCAAATTAAATAACAAACAATTTTTAACCATTTATTAAATTTTTATAAAATTTTTTGGAAACCCTTTTTTTTTTTTAGCGCTCCTTTAACTGGGTCCCTTTGTTTTAACAGCTCATCTCCATTTTATAAGACCAGGGCTCCGGGGCTCCCCCATTTCCCGGTCGCACATGCTCGGACATCACATCTCCTCCCAGGCAGCTGCTGATTGTACAAGACCCAATTTCTCCTTTACTCCTGTTTCCGCTTTTCCCCTTAGTAAATTTGTCAAAAAAGTGCAAAAAAAACAAAAGGAAACCTCAAACAGGTTTGTTGGGATTGATAAAAAGGAAAAAAAAAAAATCCCCCAGGGGTTTTCTTTTTCCCGCCGGATTTGAAACCCAGGGGCCCTTGTGCCTGGAGGGAAAAGCTTTAAACCCCTCACAAATCACCGGGTCTTTAAAATAAAAAAACCTTTCTTTGTCTACAGAGAGGGGAAAAGGGCCCGGGTTTATTTCATCCTGCTTGGGGCACATAAAACAATTCAAAAAAACAAATCCACCCCCACCCCCCTCCTTCCCAGGGCACACAACTGCTGAAAAGCTGATACAGGGTTAAAAAAATGGTTGTCAAAAAACCCCTTTTAAGGGGGCCCCTGCTAGAGCTGCTGTTTAAAATACTACCATTGGGGGCCTTTCCCATACCCTGCCCTTGCCTTTTTTTTCCTCTCTTTTCAAAATTTTAAAGGGTCTTCTGAAAAATGTATAAAAGTTTTAAAAAAAAAAAAACTCCAGAAAACTGCCTTTTTTTATTGGGGGGAAACCCGGGGGGGGTTTCCCCTATTCCCCCTATGGGCCAGTCCCCCAGCCCCGAGCCCAAAAATTTCCCTTTTTTGTCCCAAATGGGTTTTAATTTTAAAGGGGGGGTTTTTTTATTAGGGGGCCTTTTTTTCCCGACCCAAAAGGGTTTTAAAGTTTAAAAAAACTTTTTCTGGTAACACCAGAAACCCAATGAAAAACTAAAAAAAGGGATTCCCCAAAGATCACAAAAGCTTTTAAACCCGAACCCCTAGCTTTTAAATGAATATTTTAAAGTATTTTAGAGGGTTTTTCAGTTTTTTTCTCATTTGTGATTGTTCATAAGGTTTTTTTTCCCGCCAAATACTAGACCCAAAGACTAACACCCCAAGGGGACATGTATGACCCCGTTTTTTGCCATTTTCTGGCGTATAATGCAAACCCCACGTGCCGTCTTTCCCCTTTAAACCACCTCCCCCCTATGTGTTTTGATGCAATTTGGCGAAAGCTCCGCCAATTTCGAATGCACCTAACATTTAAAAGGGGGGGGCTGGGGGGCCCTTGTGGGGCGGGATTTCCCCCACATTCCCAAAACTCCCCACGCATGTTTTGAATGCGAGTCCCGGGAAAGTGAGGGGCAATACGGGTCCGGACAGGCAACCAATTTTAATGTGGTCGGTCTGCGGAGGTGGGCCAAAGTTTTTTCCCCCCCCATGTATGAGCGCACTTTCGGGGCTGACATACAAACAGGGCAGTTTTCCCCTTCCAAAAGGAAAAAAACAATTTAAAACAAAACGCTTTGATGTGCCGATCTTTATAGATGTCCCCCCCAAGGCCCTCGGTTCCACGGAAACGGCTTTTTTGGGCACGGATTGGGGGCCCCTACTTTCCCCGCCCATTTTTCGCTTCAGTTTCGGCCCAATCCGTCCCTTATTAAAGTTTAAACCACGCTCCCCATATAGAACTGGATAAACCCGGGGGGTACCCGTAAACAAAGCAATTTTCTATGGGGCCCGGGGGCGGGCGCCCCCGCCGGCTCCGGGCCCCCCCCCGTTCCCCCCCCTTTTTTCCCCGGCGGATTTTTTGTAACCAATAACTCCAAATCCGTCGGGAATAAGCCGTGGGGGAACCCGGCCCTTTGAGTGCTGGGCACTTTTGGCCAAACCCTCTTTTTCCTAGGAAATTTTGTAGGGGTAAACAAGGGGGAGATAAAAAAACAAAAAAAAGGCCAAGAAAAATCAGATTACTTCAGTTATTACATATAATGAAAAGAAAGGGTTTTTAAAACCCCAGTGTCCAAACCCCCCCAAGAACAAAAAGGCTTTCAGAACTGGCACCAAAATATAATCACTTTTTAAAAATTTTTGAAGTTTTTAAATTCAGAAAGAAGGTACATGTTAAATAAAATAAACACTTATATTACTAAGATTATTATGTTAGTAATTTGGGGGACCCCAAATAAGGCTCCCAAAAAAAAACAGACCTTCCCAGATATTTGCCTTTTAAAGGGGGGTTTACTTTTACAAATGCATTACTTTTTTTTTAAAACCCTTTGGGAAATTAAAAAAAGGGTGGTTTAAAAGGGCCAAAGATATCTTTTTCCCCCATGTGAAACTTTAGTTTTTTCCCCCCCCTTAAAAAATTTAAAAATTTTCAAATTTGGGAAAAAAAAAAAAAAAACAAAGTTTCCATTTAACTTTGTGTAAGGGGGCCCCCAAAAGGAAATGGCCGCCCAGCTAAAAATCATGGGAACCACTAAAGAAAAGAAAAGGGCACAGAAGCAGTAAGAGTCATTTTCGAGAAGAAAAATGTGTCCTAAAGGGCAAACACAATGATTAATCTGAAGAGATACAAGACCTGACAAAAACTAATTATAAAATGTAATAAAAAAATTAAATATTTGGCCCGAGTTTTTATTAATAAATGACTAACAAAAATGCAGAGGGATTGTCCTTTTGGGGTGAGCAGATTTTGTTGATGACATAAATTTTAAAGAAACTTTTGAAACCCGGAGACCAATCCCTAACTTTTTCAAACGAAGCCTTAAAAGTCATATAAAGAACATTTGGGAGAGGGCATGCCTACATGCTTGGTAGGCTCTCAAAATTTGTCCCCCAAGTTTCTTTGTCTTTTTCACAGAAAAATCGTTTGTGTTAATTTTACCCCCCGTAAGAAAAAAAGGAAAAACTTTTAAAATTTTGGGCACATGTAAAAAAACTTTACAAACCAGTTTTTAAATCGATATAGAAGAGTGTAGAATGGACAATAAAGGGTTTGAACCTGTTGTATTTTGAGTTCATAAAATAGGCGTTGCTATGCCTTGTTACAAAAACATATCTTTGGGAACATATCTTGCCCAACCCCATCTTTTTTAACATTTTAAAAGGGGCTGTGCCCGACAAGTTTTGGCATAAAAAGTTCATTTCAAACTATAAAAACAGGGGTTGGACAGTTTTTTTTTTGGGGCAAGGGAAAAGGGCCCCAAAAAATTTAGGGCAAAACCCCGTTCAAAAACGCGGTTAAATTGGCTACTTACCTAATAGAATTTGGGGGGAGAAACCCCCTTAACAAGGGGGGGAAACAGCCCTAGTCAAGGGGCCCCAAAAACCCCATAGCACTCCCCCCAATAGAAAATTCAACCCATTCCATACCTCTCTGCACCCCCTTTTTTCCCGCCCTTTGGGGTGGAGTGGCACCCCAAAAAGGCATCAAACCCTTTACCTACCCATCCCCCAGGCCCCGCAAGGGCCCCCCTGGACATAAAAGATCCACTGGGTTCTTTTTTAAAAAAATATTTTCACAAAAAAACAATAGGGCAAACTACACAAATATGCCACAGTTACATTGTTAATAGGGTTAAAAAAATGTAACAGGTCCAACAAGTCCAGCCAATAACGCTACTGTGTAAAATCAGAGTAGGTAAAAACCCCTATGAGGTGGACACCAATTGCCCCATACAAGAGGAAGACTTCCTTCCTGAGTCCACATGTGGCAATTGGAATAAAGCCCTGGAGCAACCTCCCATCTCCAAAAGCTAGAATTTATAACCTGTGAAATTATATTTTCCATGGAAAAGCATCTAAGTCCTTCTTGAACTTGTTCACTGAATCAACCATATCAACCTCTTACGGCAGCAAGTTAGTCTTACTGTTCTGACAGCAAAGAATCCCCATCTATGATGATGTTGAAATCTTTTTTCCTCTAGATATAGTGGTGGCTCCCTTGTCAGGGTTACAGCCTAGATGTAAAATGCTGATGCAAGAGATTTCAGTATTGTCCACTGACATATTAGGTATATTGTAATTAAATCACCCTTAAAGGGGTCTTCTCATTACATGAAATGGTCTTGAGAATAAGGGGACAGTGAAAACAAGCAACTTTGCAATTGGATGTGATTTGCAAAGCTGTCTTGTTTTCACAGTGTCCCTTATCTGCATTTTGTGTAAACACAGTTCCCCAGTGCCGGTCGGATTGCGCCTCCTCACATGTAATTGGCTGGCGGCTCTACTAATTTACATTGTATCCGGCTCCCGGTTGTATTGACGGGAGCGCGCATTCATGCGCATGCTCCGAGATGCTCTTCCACGTGTTCGGTGTGTCTCCCAGGTGGCTTGTGGCAAACTTTAAACGAGACTTTTTATGGATATCTTTGAGAAATGGCTTTCTTCTTGCCACTCTTCCGTAAAGGCCAGATTTGTGCAGTGTATGACTGATTGTTGTCCTATGGACAGACTCTCCCACCTCAGCTGTAGATCTCTGCAGCTCATCCAGAGTGATCATGGGCCTCTTAGCTGCATCTCTGATCAGTCTTCTCCTTGTTTGAGATGTAACTTTAGAGGGATGGCCGGGTCTTGGTAGATTTGCAGGGGTCTGATACTCCTTCCATATCAATATGATCGCTGGCACAGTGCTCCTTGGGATGTTTAAAGTTTGGGAAATCTTTTTGTATCCAAATCCTTTTAACTTCTCCACAACAGTATCACGGATCTGCCTGGTGTGTTCCTTGGTCTTCATGATGCTCTCTGCGTATTACACAGAACCCTGACACTATCATAGAGCAGGTGTATTTATACGGAGACTTGATTACACACAGGTGGATTATATTTATCATCATCATTTAGGACAAAATTGGATCATTCAGAGAACTTCACTGAACTTCTGGAGTGAGTTTTCTGCACTGAAAGTAAAGGGGCCGAATAATATTGCACGCTCCACTTTTCAGTTTTTTATTTTTTACAAAAGTTTAAATAACCAAGAAATTTCGTTCCACTTCACAATTGTGTCCCATTTGTTGTTGATTCTTCACCAACAAATTAAAATTTTATATCTTTATGTTTGAAGCCTGAAATGTGGTAAAAGGTAGAAAAGTTCAAGGGGGCCGAATACTTTTGCAAGGCACTGTAGCACAGAGCTCAGATTGTCTCTATCACATCTTGCTTTCAGATAGAGCCTCATAAACCAGCTGACAGGTATACAGTATACTTTCACTCTGGATAGGCTCATAAAGGACTGGAACCTGTGGAACCTTCCAATCCTCTTCACTTGTTCATCTCATTACTCTTCAGTACATTCATCATTGTTCTTTGTAGATGTTTTTTTTTATTTACATATTTTTATTCAAAGTTTTCCTAAATAATTACAATACAAAGAAAAATTCCCCAACAATTAAAACCCACATTTGCTTTTTTATATGAGCCTTGCTACAAAATATCAAAATCTAACATCTCCTAGAGCTACATATTAAAAAAGCAAAGCTATTTTTAACATCATTCAGCCTAAAATGCAAGGGTATATGCTGAAGCACGTCATAATCGAATACTGAGAACGCTGTCTGTTTGCATAGCTTACTTCATTTATGATCTGCAGATGGCTTTTCCTAGGGTCAATTCTCAGTAAGAACACGGAGCAGCTCTGATCTTTAGTTCCCATGCTATTTATAAGAACATAATGTTTTTCACGCAGTACAACAGAGTCCAGACAAATGTAGTTAATGAAACTGAATATTTTATCTTTTTTTTTTTTTTTAAACATTAAAGTTTTTTTTTATTAAGATTTAGTATAATCTTACAAACACAAGAAAAGTAAGGCATGGACAAGCAAACAATATGAACTAAAAAGAACAAATACATAACATAACAAGAGAAAAAAAATAAAATAATAGGCCATGTATCATTAATCTAAATAGTTAACCTAAATAAACACATAGAATTTCACAGTAACATAATGCTTTCTCCATTCTATGGACGTCATAGGTAGTTAGAGGTAATATTAGGCATACAAATGAATATTGTATCTTTATACTAAAAAAAAAAAGCCTCATCAACAAAAACTGAAGCAGAGATCATGAAGTTATTGACCATACTGTAGTAACCAAAACTTAAGAAGAGTAGTCATATTTTTAGGCTAGGTCTACACTGCATAGGACAAAAAAATGGCCTGAAAGCGGCCATTTTTTTTTGCGCAAAAAACGCGGTCGTTTCACGTTTTTTTTTGTTGCTCATGCAGTTGTATTGTATGGGAAGACGCCAAGAAAACTAAAATCGACGGCGTATTATACAACATGTTGTATAATACGCCGGCGCCAGAAGACGAGCAGCTTCATAGATTCAGGTGCATTCTACACTACTAACGCGCGCAATAAAATTGACGTCCGTGCGTCAAAATTCATACATGTCGCCCTATGTGTTTGGTCTCTGTAGTCCGTGCATTAAACAATGGTTCTTTATACTTACTTTTTAGTCTAAAAACTCAAAAAGACCTAGTAGTTTGCACTGTATTTCTGTGATGGCATCCAGTCTAGGCAATCCTCTGTGAACTAGAACCTCCGTACTACATACTGATACATTTTCCTACATATTTTCTAGAAGCTTTAATGAAAGAAAGAAATTTGTGCTGCTGCTAACTGTACAGTATTGCCTAGACTGTTATTACACCCAGTGGATCCAAGGAGACATGATGCTCTACACTGACAGCAGGAAGAGATTGCCAGAATGGTGTAGAATTGAAGCACAAAGTATCTTAGACGTTTTAGTTACTAAATTGTTTCCTTATACAGTAATGAAAAGGGTTTTCTTACTAGGCTGTTTCACTGAGTCACAAACAGTTTTACTCTTTCCTTAGGCTGTGGGTGGTTCTATAGCAGGAATCAGCATATCTAGCATGTCTGTAAGTAGCTAAACTGTTATACTGACAAGTGTAGGAGATCTGATCTTTAGTAAACATAAGGTACATGTGCTGTGGGGACTGAAAAACAGTTGCTTATCTGTAATCTTGTTAGTTTTCTTTGGCTGAGTTACAGTCTGGAAACCAGCTAACCAGAGAAACCTGTGTGCACTCAAAAGCACCTAAAATGTCTCTTATCTCTTGACTAAAGTCAAATTTATTGACTTATGTATTTAAAAAAAGTCTTAATTTAACTGTCCGATCATGTTTAAAGCTAATCTTTGTAGTGATAAAACCCTTTTAAATTGGTTGTGTTACTCCATGAAATCCTCTTCACTGGCCGCTCGCAGAGATCCGGCCATGCATGTGAATATGGAGGGCGGTGCTATCGGCATCCTTTCCATTCACTTCTATGGGAGTTACAAGTGTAGCCGAGTGCACACACTTGGCTATACTCGGAATTCCCGTAGAACTGAATGAGGAAGACGCCACTAGCGCTGCCCTTCACATGCATTTCCAGATTACAGTGAGCTACGAGCAGCCAGGAATGAGGATTTCATGAAATGAGACAACCCCTTTTAAGCTGACAGCTGGTCAGATTTGAAAAAACTGAAAGGGGCCGTCTAAGCGAATTAACAAAAAATATAAATCCTGACATTGCTTGCATTAGTCATTATTAACCTGTGATGTTTTTTGTTTTAAATTTTGCCTTTTATGTGCTATATGAAGTCTCCTTTATATGCAGCTGAGCAGCAGTACTTCCTGTTTAAAAGCGGTTTCCATACAAGTCCCATGATCCTTTGCTAGCTTATTTCCTCCCAACTTTAGTCTCTGTCCATTTGTTTCCTCCTTCACACTAAAAGAACAAAAGGCAAGAACAAAAGGATATCCTAAGCTGGACATAGAGCTTTTCCTGTCTTTGAAGACATACAGAATTACTAAGATTCCTGCCATCAAACAGCTGTAGGAATCCCACATAAAAGTAATGAAAGTTTATTACAAAAATGCCTAGCTTTCCAAGAGGGATTATTTTGCAAATTTTTTTTTCCCACTGGACAAACCCTTTAAGAGGAAATACACATTAGACACAAAGGGTGACATGTATAAAGATCTTCAACGATATACTCCAGCTTATCGCACTCCACAAGTTATAAAGGATGCATGATCACAGCTTTTTTCTTTAAAAGAATTTCCATATTTATTAAAGTCCTTTAAATCATGGCAATGTAAGGCATAGGGGTTGCGGATACAGTACCCTTAAGATGATCAGCACGACGCGTTTCGACTTCTTGCAGTCTTAGTCATTGTGCAAAGAATTTTTACATGTATAAAGATCGGCGCGTCGAAGAGCCTGTTTCACGTTTTTTTCCGTGAAACCTACGCCTGATGTATATCGGTGCCGAAGTGCGCTCATACATGCGGGGCAAACTTCGACGCCTCCAACAGACAGACCACATTGAAATTGGTCTGCCTGTCGGAGCTTTAATGCGCCTCACTTTGCCGACCCGCATTTATACATGCGTCAGTGTTTTTGAATGTGGTGCGTCCTGCCCCAGAACACCCACAGCACGCCCCTTCATGTTAGGCGCATTAGAAATTGGCGAAGCTTTCGCCTAATGCACCTAACACATAGGGGAGGTGCGTCCGATAGCGGAGCCGGCAGAGAGGCGCTTTACACACCAGAAAATCGGCGAAAACGCCGATCATACATGTCCCCCAAAGATTGCAAATTTTCTGCATGAATTGCCATCAAAATAAAGGAAGTAATTAAACTTACCAAATTACTTCTTTTGTAGGGTCTGTAAGAGCCCTTACTGCCTCTGCTATTTGAATTAGGCAGGCAGATATCCCCCTTAAAGGAGTTGTCTCCCTTCAGAGTTTTAGAGAATACATGAATGAAATACTCTGTCACTTCCTGGTTCAGACTGACTCATTTGCATACAGCTCCATGCTTGTTCAGCTCCCTGCTGTGCTGTGCTTTCAGATGCTAATTAGATCAGATTAGCTTCTCAAACTCCTAACAGGACTTCTTATCTGATCCCCAAAACAAAAGCCCTAATTACAGTTCTGTTTATTTTACATAAATCAAGCTTTTTACTGCTGAGCAGCACAGGACACTGCTGTGACCTGTGTGATGACATCACTCACTGTTATCTCATTGAACAAACAGCAGGGGGAGAATTGTTTACAGGTCTGTTACTGATGGAACTGAAATAGCCAGGGAGGTCATAAATTCACTTGTATCTCCTTAGGGAAAACACAGGAACAAAGCAATATATTTGGAAAATGTCTTTATTTTGTGTTCCCTACAATTTGAAAGCTATTCTTTGTAGCGAGACAACCCCTTTAAAGACCCATCTGCATTTACAACCAATATTTAGCCTTGATATTCCATTATACAGGTTTCATAACTTGAAGGGAACCAATTCCAGTGTTAGGTTTCCTTTACCTGTTTATCCCCCCATCCTTTGTACTTTGTTAATAAAGGGTGAGGTATCTCATTAGGGAGATGCACCATGTCAGTGTATGGAGATTTTATGATCCAATAAGATTTAAATATTCTAAAATGCTTATGGGAAAAGAGTATTAACTCTTCAGTGCCCTTTACCTGATGTTGCATTCCTCAAGTCACATCTGACTCAGGGAGCCTTGGAATGTGAAAGGTTGTTCATCTGCATACAGCTGTTTCCAGGTGTTTGCCCCTCTTCGGTGTAGAGTACAACTTACTGGCTGGCTAGGTGAGAGCCGTTGAGTGTGGCTCAAAAGGGGTGAGGTATCTCATTAGAGAGAAGCACCGTGTCGGCATGTAGGCTCCATTAAAATGTATATATTCTAAAACAGTCATGGGAAGAGTGCCGGAATGCTTCAGGGTCATCTATTGGATGTAACAAACCTCTAGTCACATCCGACTCACTGAGCCTTGCATTGTTAAAGAAGTTAAAGCCATGCCAGTTTGTTCACTTGTGAACAGCCTTGTTAGTTATCATATAACACCTTGGTGTTTTTTTTTTTTATATCAAATCTTATTACATGTGTACTTTTCTTTATTTTGTACAATTGTCATTAATCAGTCTTTCTGTATATTACAGCTTGAACTGGGGGTCTCTGTCTTATCGGTTACCAGCCTGAGTTTTGTGAAATCTCTTCTGTGTTTCCCATGACTACCCATTCCAAGAAGCTCGACTAAGCCCTGTGTTTTACACAATATGGCAGAAAAGGCTCCTCCTGGGCTGAACAGAAAGTCCTCAAGGTCCACTCTTTCTCTGCCACCAGAGCCAGTGGAGATCATTCGAAGCAAGGCATGTTCTCGGAGGGTGAAAATAAATGTAGGAGGCTTAAATCACGAGGTCTTATGGAGGACTTTAGACCGCCTGCCAAGGACTAGACTAGGAAAACTGAGAGACTGTAACACTCATGAGAGTCTACTGGAAGTCTGCGATGACTACAATCTAAACGAGAATGAGTATTTTTTTGACCGGCATCCAGGAGCTTTTACTTCTATATTAAATTTCTATAGGACAGGGAAGCTGCATATGATGGAGGAGATGTGTGCACTGTCGTTTGGCCAGGAACTGGACTACTGGGGAATTGATGAAATATATTTAGAGTCTTGCTGCCAGGCCAGATACCATCAGAAGAAAGAACAAATGAATGAGGAGCTCAGAAGAGAAGCCGAGACTTTGAGAGAGAGGGAAGGAGAAGAATTTGATAATACTTGCTGCCCCGAGAAACGGAAAAAGCTTTGGGACCTACTGGGGAAAAACCCAAAAAAAAAATTTGTAGCTGCAAAGGAAATTTTACCTGTAAACGTTCCCCGTGCAAAGACATGATATGTTTGGTTAAAAATAGGCCCAAGAGGGATGGGGGTGGTTTAAAATTTAAAATTTTACTATATCCTAAAGCCCCTTTCCATTTTTTTTAAGCAGATGTATAGGAAATTGGTTTTATTAACATTTTTCTGCATCCTATATTAAAAAACCCCCCACCCTGGGTACATTATTTATTCCTGGTACTTTTTTTTGGGGATATTTTTTTTCTGTTGGAAATGGTTTAGGGCATGTTTTTCTTGGGCCTCCCGGTTTTTGTTTTTAAAAAGGGTTTTCCCCTCAATATTTTTTAACTTCAGTGGAAAATGTATTTTTTATAAAAACCACTATTTGTGATCCCCCGGTTCCTTTCTTCAACTATTAAATCTGTAATTTTTGGTAAATGGATTTATACAGGACATGACAGGAACAATGAGTTCAAGTACAAGAGGGGTCAGGTATAAGGAACAGTGGCCATAGTTAGGCCTGGTTCACATCGGAAACAAGGTTCCCCTTTATTGGAGATCGAAAAGGAAAATTTCAGGTGGGGATGCTGCACTATTTTTTTCATTAAAATGATGGACCCCTTGTTTTTGATTTAACCCTTGGACTTTGTTGCAGCCTCCAATGGAAACGGTTTTGGAAACCCGCCTTTAAAACTTTTATGCCAAATTGTACTTTTTGACACTATTGCCCCTTTTTGTTGGTTAAAATGTTAAAAAATTTAAAGGGCAGTTACTCCCCTGACCTTTTTTCTGGGAACCCCCGATAACCTCTGCAATGGGGTTGGGGAAAGTCAGCCCCCAAAAATGTTATGCTTTTCCCACTGCATGCCACGTTGAAATGAAAAAATGGGACTGCCCCCAAAATACAAGGTTGCATTTTTGCCCGGGCTAAAGATTTTTTTAAATTTTGATTAAAAAAAATATTAAATTTTTCCTTACATTGTTTTTCTTTATATTTTGTTGAGAAAGGGAGCTTTTAAAAAGGGTTGTTCACTACAAGGAAATTTAATTTTTTTTTTAAAGATTTTGCAAAAGCAAAATCATTTGACAATTTTTTGTCCCTTAAAAGTGTCCTAATATTCCTAGAAATCCCCCCTTGTTTCGGGAGGAAACGACTCCCCGGGCGCTATAGTACAGGGCCTGGGTTTTAACTCCCCTCATTTGCTGCAAAATAAAAGGTTGCTACAGCTAAAAGACCTGGTTTTCCCCAACAGTCGCTTGCAGGCGGTTAAAACCAAGTAAAAACCCCCAAATTTAAAAATTTTAACTTTAGAAAAAATTTGGGATAAAAATAAGTTTAGTTGTTTTAGTGAAAGGGAAACCCCCCTTTAATTTAAGGAGGGTTTTCCCCCGGGTTATTACAAACCCCTGACACGGCCTGGATGCTGTAAAAATAAGAAACCCAACTCAGTTTTACAGGCACCGCCCCCCAAATGCCCGCCTTTTAAACTCCATGTTCCAGAGATGCCCCGGAACTTTTCCAACAGTGACATCAAGTACATTGCTTCTTGGGGACGTTTTAAACCCAAACGCTTGGGGTTAGGTGTTTTCACCTCTTCAATTTGGGTCTCCCACCGGGGCCCCTGCGTGACGTCACATAAAATTAACTATGGGACCTCCCGAAGGGCCCAGTGATTTACTGCCGGGTTTACATTGTGTAATGGAAAAAGTGAGTCAAAGCTTGGGTTCCGGGGGGGAGACCAAGCTTTAAAGAGGTGAAAATACAAAAAAATGCTTTTATTTAACCAGTCTCCAAAATGTCAAAAGGTGTGTGCCCTTTTTTTCCGTGGGAAATTTTGTGAAAGGGATTGAGCTAAGCTTATTTCTTGAATTTGGGGCCCAGATTTTAATTCCCCAGGTTCTTCAAGTTTACAAAAGGTCTAGGATACATTAAAAAAAAAATACAATTTGGGCTTTTTTGGGACATTGTATCAATCCCTTTAAAACCTTTTTTAATTTGGGGGGAAAATTTTTAAAATTATACATTTGTTTGTTAAAGATGGCAGGATAAAAAATTTCTTGCAATCAAACCCTTTATTTTTAGAGGGCCAAAAAACGGTGAAGTCAATTTAAAAACCCCTTAAAAAACAGAACCCAATTAAAAAGAAGCTTTATTTTGTCACTGGTTTTCCTTTAAGTTACAGGCCCCAGGATACAAAAATTTTCCACCCATCCCAAAGGTTTTTTTGGACAATTGTAATTTTTTGAACCCCACTATATACAATGTCACAGAAAAATGCTGATTGGGAGAGATGTGGGTTGAGGTAAGATTTGACCAATAAGAACATTATTTTTCTTTAAAACCAAACAGTTTTTAATGATGTGAATTTCAGGGATTGGAGGCATAGGTTTGCGCCTCTCTAAAGTGCAGGGGGGGGGCGCGGGCGCCAAATCGGTTCCCCCGCGCCCCCCGGGTTTGCGCCCGAGGCGGAAACGGTAAAGACGCCCGGTCCCGTTGGCCGGGTTTTCCGCCGGGGGGCATGGGGCTCCCCTCGAGCAAAATTTTTACTTACCGCCGCGCTTCCCGGGTTCCCCGGTCGCTGTCTGCTGGCCAGGCTGTGCGCGGCCCCGCTCCTTGGGGGGGCGCCGGGGCGCCAGCTTCTCAAATTTAAAGGGAAAAGCCCGCCCGGGAATTGGTTTTGCCCGGACCGTGAAACCCAAAATAAGGGCTCCAAACCCCTTTGGGGCCTTAAAAACCCTAATCCATTTGCGCCCTTGTTTCCTATGAGAGGAAGCCCCTTTTTTTGTTTAGGTTTGTATTCCGGGTACCAAATCCTGCCCGCTTACGTCCTCGACTCAGAACTTTTGCTGCCCCGCCCCGGGCCTCTTGGCCTGACCCCCCGACTTGACTTGTCTACCGTTTTCGTTGGCGTGGCAAATTTTGGCTGCCCCCGCAAACCAGCACATTGGGGGGGGGCAACCTGGGTGGATCCCCCCTTTCAGCAAAGGGCCATCCCGTTTGCGGGGGGCTCTGGGGAAAACCGGGGCCTACTTTGAAATCGTCCCCGGGGGTGGCCCGTAACCCCCGCTTGGGGAGGGCCCTCCTGTGGATCCATACTCCCTGCATTAAAATCTGTCCTGTACTGCCTTACCTGTCCCCGAATGAGCAGCTTTCCTTTTGGAAAAATTGGGACCACATGTATGATTAAAAGGGCCAGGTCTAAAAACTTTTTTTTGTTCCCCTAAACAACCAAAAGGTTCCCTTTCATTTCCTATAGGCTCTTTAAAAAATGAAAGGGTATATATGGGTTGGTTTTCTATGGGCAACAAAGAAAATCCCTTTGCCCTAAAAAGGGTTTTCATACAGGGCCCCCATAGAGTTCACCCCGGGGGGTAGCGGCACGTACCCGTGTGCCGCCCAAAATGCTTGTTTTGGAGAGTAGGGTGGCCAGCGTTTTTTCTTTCAAAACGGGATTTTGGCCCAAACCCCTTTCCAAATTTAGTTTTAGTATTTTCCCCCGACAAAGGGAATCAGAGGGGCTCCAAAAGGGGTTGTTTACCCATTTTGCTGTATTTGGGGGTTTTAATTCCGGGGGCGCATTGCAATGCAATTATGGCGGAAAGGGATGCTCCGCAAATTTCCAAATTTTTTTGTGAGCTGTTTTAAAACAAAAATATAGGACGTTTGGGGGGTGTAATGCAGGAATACAGATGTATATTTCAGGCTGTACTGTCTGTTAAGCAGCAAAATTGGGTTTTTTAAAAGAAGAAAAATTGGTTGAACAGCAACGCTTTTTTCCCGTTTTGGGTAAGTTTTTAAAATAATTTATTTTCTGAAACATTTACCAGACAGACAAATTAAATCTAATATTGTACCTTTAGAAAACCATTTTCGGGTAGTTTACATTTTAAAACAGTGAGCCTGGGGTTTTAAAAGGGCCCTCTGAATGGTCACATTTTTACCTGTTCCCTGCTCAGAGGCCCCATGGGTCCAAAAAACACTGAAGGGTTGACTTAAACTGAAACTTTTCAGATAAATAGGGAAAAAAATGTAATATTTAAAACAAGAATTTTTTTTTTAAAAAATTTTGGACAACTAGATGACAGCAGCCCTTGTGTGGGAAATTTCTTTTCAAGCTGCTTTTGCCGATGCAGCACTTTTCAAACCCATTTTACAGGGTTGGCCCGGGAAAATTTTTGGCATAATAAAAGGGGGAAAAAAAGAGTAATAAAATAACAAACCCAAAAAATTATAAGTTAAAAATAATTAAAATTTTAAAAAGAAATGGCGGGATTTCCTTAAAAAATAAGTATAGACAATGTTTATTAATCAAAAAAAAAAAAAAGAAACCAAAAAAAAAACATTTAAAAATTTTACTTAACCCTTTTACAAAATTAAGCGTTTTGGAAAAACCCCATACGCACAAAGGGAAAAGGGAACGGTTATTATAACACATAAATTTCGCATGCCCCCTCATGTTTTATTTCAAATCAACCCGGGAAATTTATTAGGTCCCTTTTCCTTTGTAACGGGTTGGGCCCCCTTTTGCCTTCAGAAAATGCCTTTAATTTTTTCGTGGCCCTAGAAATTTAACCCAAGGGGTTTTAAAAAGATGTCAAATTTGGTTTCCCGGGGCCCAAAAAGTGGCAAAAAAAATATTTTTCCCCCCCCATGACACCCCCACCAAACCCGCCTGAACCGTTGATTTTCAAGGCCCGGATGGGTTTCCAAAGCTTTCATGTTGTTTTATGGGCCCAAATTTTGACCCTACCATACGAATGTCGCCAAAAGGGGGAAAACGGATCATCAGTCCCGGAAAAAAGGGTTTTTCCCAAACTTTTCTGTCCAATTTCGAAAGAAACCCTTTGGGGAAAAATTTGGGGCCCTCAGGGTTTCCCGTTTTGGGTAAAAAGGGAGTGGCACCCCCGGGGTGGTCTTCTGCTTTTGGGAGCCCATCTTCTCCAAAAATTGGTTTCTGTGGGGTTCAGAGATGCCTTTTTTCTGCGCACCCCCTTGGGTTTTTGTAAAGGGTGGGTATATTTGAGGCACTGCTGCCTTTCAAAAAGCTGAAAACCCGGTTTCCCATTTCCCCCTTTGACCTCTGGCATCAAAAAAGGCATTTCCGCCCACAGGACCCCCCGTCACTGGTGTTTTTTTTTTTCGGACCTTTCTTTAAACCCTAGAGAGGTTTGCGTGAAACCCCGGAGATCGCATTTTCTGAAATCTCGACCACCCCTTCTGGCCCCCTGCCACGGGCAAAATACCTTTTTCTCCACTACTGATCCCGGGTTTGCTGCAGGAGTTTTCTCCCATGTCACTGCCTAAATGCACTAGTTGCCGCTATGTGATTGGGGCTATTAAATTAAGTGTTAACGGCAGTTGGAAGGTGTACCTAATAATGGCCGGGAGTGTATGTTGTAAACAGCCTCAAATACTCTGTTTACTGCCCCAATTGGGGGAAAAGTACGTTGTTCAGGAAAAAAAAGTACTGCGGAAAACGCACAAAAGACATATACAACGCATGCGCAATATACAATTATATGTCGGAAACAGCATCAAAGAGAATAACGACTAGGGGATGCACAATAAACAGCTATAAGTTGTTTGTCCAAAACAATCAGCGCAGCTGTGCACCCAAAATTAGCACAAATTGTGCATGCTTGTTCACATAAGGCGTATGCACAGTTTGTGTTTTTTGACGTATTTTCTATGATGACCATCCATTAGCCTAGCCTTGTTGGGGTGATTCTCTAGATGCTGTACTCAAGGGCCATTCAATTTATTGACGTATGGTAGGATTGCATGTCATTTTCTGATTGGTTCTGTATCATTTAAATACAGCATTGGGACCCACTAAGACACCCCTGAAAAAATTTTTGTTACGTGAACCGGGGGGGCCTTTCACCCCCATTAATACATCGCCCCCTTACCTCGGTAACCCATTGGTAACCAGGGATTGTCTTTTGATTCATTATTATAGTTATTTATTAGCTATTATGTTCGAGATTTAAAAGTTAAAAAATTGTTTTTGGGCATTTGCTCCTGTTTAAATTTATTGAAAAATCTTTTTTACTTATGTTTCTATGTGTTTTGGGCTTTTTTGGGGGAAAATTTTTTTGTTTTCTTTGACTTTCCCCTTTTTGGGCACTGTATATCGGCTTTTTCGCACTTTTTTGGCGTATACGTGCCCCTGGCCCAAATCCCGCTGTCGGATGCGGGTGCGGTGTTAAGGCCCAAAGCTTTTCGCCACTTCCCCCTTTGCGCCCCGCTGAAGGGGGGGGGACAGGGCCGGGGTAGGCTTTCCCCGGGGCGGGCGCGGCGCCTCAAAAACCCCTCCGGGCTTTTACGTGGGAGTCGGAAAAAGCGAGGCGGTGCACGCTCGGCAGCTCCGCGGCAGACCTGGTTTTTTTTGGTCAAAAATCCCCCGAAGAGGCGAAGTGAAAAGGGTTGGAACATGCGAAAAAGCAGATGAAGACGCGAAGAAATCTCGCGCTCCGCTCCGTGCCAGGATATGATTCCGAAAAAAATCCCCTTTTTTAAAAGGCGGAAAACATTTCAAAAAAAAGGGCTGAATAAAAAATAAACAAATTAAAAAAAAAACCTTTCCCAAAACTCAGAACGCGAAATTCAAGATTTATGATTTTTGGGAAATTGCCGGGAAAATACAGTAATTAAAATTCTGAAACCTATTTCTTTGGTCGGCATAAAAAACCCGGGGCCAATCAGGGGGAGCACAGTGAACCATTAAAAACCATGGGGAAGGATTGCCAAATCAGAACCCCGGGATAATTCAAAATACGTAAAAAGCAGGGAAAAAAGAGCGATTGGCTGGCTAGCGGGGGCTTGCTAGTCGGCCAATCGAATAGGAGCGACAAAAAACCCATTCTGTCTAGGGAGAAGTTTAAACCAATCAGAATCAGGGGGGGATAATTCAAATACAGTAAAAAAACAGAAAAAGCTGTTTGGCTGAGCTGCGGGTGCTTGGCTAATCCCACCCAAAACAGAGAAAACGACAAATTCCCCTTATTTCTAGGAGGGGAGCGGCGCATTTGAAATCTGGGCCTCAGGTCGTGCGGCATGAAGTATAAAAAAAAAAATTTATTTTTATTAAATGAAAAACATTATCAGATAAAGGCCGAACCCTTCTATAAACAAAAAATTCAATTAAATCCCAACAACGCGTTTGTCGCCGGACCAGGCTACATAAGGGAAATTTGCAAAGAGAAAATTTTGCCGGGAAATACAGAAATTCAAATTTGGGTAAGCTATTCTCATTGGGGGAGAACCCCACCCAAATCGAATGGGGAGCGAAAAAGACCCATTATACCTATGGAGATGTTTGGACCAATCAAATAGGAGCGACAATGTCCCCTTTTAAATCCTAGGGAAAAAAAATTGACCAATCTATTCAACGGGACAGTTCAAAAAACAGTAAAAATGCAAAAGACTGATTGGTTGAAGGGGGGGGGCTCGTCCAGCTTGCCTCGGCGCGGCCCCAATTTCTTAGGTTTGGGGGAAAAAGAAAATTTTGAGCGCCTCTTGATTGGCTTTTTTAAAAGGGCCCGTTTTTGGCCAAAGGGGAGGCGAGCGACGATTTGGTTTTTTATTTTGTTGTTTCCTTTCTGGCCGTCAAATTTAAAACGGGAAAAAGGGGGCCCGTGTTTTTTTTTTATGGGGGTAACGTTTTAAAAATTTTTTTTTTTTTTTATTTTCGTTGGGACCCAACTTTTGATTTGGGCCCAAAAAAATAAGAAAAAAAAATTTTTAATTGTTTTTAAATTTTTTTTGCCCCCAATTTTTTTTTTTTTAAAAAAGGAAAATTCTTGTCTTTTTAATTTGTTTCGGCCTTGTCATTTGGGGGGTTTTAAGGGGATTTTTCCCTTGAGGGAGCCCCCGGGCCCCCCGGGGGAAAATTTCGGCGCCTCTTTAACTTACCCTAAAGAGCGCGTAGAATTTTTCTTTTTTTGAACCATGGGGAAAGGTGGTTGTTTTGGTTTTGGGACGAGCCCCCCCCGTTAACCTGCCCTTTTGTTTTTTACTGTATTTTTTGGGGTCCCCCCCTTTGTTGTTGGTAAATTTTTTCCCATGGGTTTGGGGAAGTCGTCCAATGATGGTTTTTTTCCCCATAGGTTATAAGGGGCAATTGTCGCTCCTATTCTGATTGGCTGGTTTTATGCCGACCATGGAATTTTTTAAAAAAATTTTAAAATTTTCTGTTTTTCCCCCGGCTTTCTCTCTATTGAAATTTCCCTTGTAGCCCGGTCCCGGCGCAAACGGTTTTTGGGGGGTTTTAACTGTTTTTTTTGTGGGGGTTTCTGCTTTTTAATTTTTTTTTCCTTAATAAAAATGATTTTTTTTTAATACTTCTGCCGAAAAGGCGCTGAGGGCCGAGTTTCGAGCGCCCTCCCCCATAGACTATAAGGGGAGAATACTCGCGCTCTGATTGGTGGGATACCCAAAAGCCACCCAGCTCACCAAATCAGCCTTTTTTTCTTTTTACGTTTTTTAAACTGCCCCCGCCTTTGTTTTGTTTGGGGCCCTTTTGAAAAAGGGGGTTTGCGCCCCTTTCTGTTGGGTTTAAAAATCCCTTCAATTTAAAAGGGGCCCTGTCGCTTTTTTCTGTTGGTCCAACTTCTCCATAGGATAAATTGGGTCTTTGTCGCTCCTTTCTGATTGGGCCCTGGCCTGCACCAAGGGAAAAATAGCTTAAAAAATTTTGAATTACTGTTTTTTCCCGGCAATTTCCCCTATTAAATTTCCCCTTGTAGCGCCGTTCTGGGCGAAAAAACGCTTTTGGGGTTTTTAATGTTTATTTGTAAAGAAGGGTTTGCCTCTTTACTGAAATTTTTCACTTAATAAAAAATGATTTTTTTTTTAAATTTTTTTCGCCGCACGGCGCTGAGCCCCGAGTTTTCAGACGCCCTTCTCTCCATAACATAAGGGGAAAAGTGCTCGCGCTCGAGGGGCGGGGATGCCAACCCCCCCGCAGCTCCCAATCACTTTTTCTGATTTTTTTACTGTTTTTTGAATTATCCCCCCCGGGTTTCTGATTGGTCTAAATTCTCCATAACTAAAATTTGGGTCTTTGTCCTCCTTTTCGATTGGTCGAAATTTTCTCCAAGGTTTGAATGGGTCCTGCCTCCTATTCTGTTGTGAGCTAGCCGGCCCCCCCCCCTAGCTCAAATCCCTTTTTTTTCAGCTTTTTACAGTATTTTGAACTGTCCCCCCCCCCGGGGATTCTGATTGGTCTAAACTTCCCCTTTTAGGAAGAAGGGGTCTCTGCGCCCCCTATTATGATGGCTGAGCTCCAAACCCCCCGGTAGAAAACCAATCAGCTCTTTCAGCTTTTTTTACTGTTTTTAACTACTCCCCGTGGATTCTTTTGGGTCAAAAACTTCCCCATAGGTTTTAAGGGTTTTCACTGCGCCCTATTCTGTTTGGGCCCCGGTTTTATGCCGCCCAAATCAAATACTTTCTGAATTTTGAAACTGTATTTCCCGGAAATTTCCAATTCCCCTTAATTCTTGAATTAGGTTTTGGAAAGTGTTTTTGTTTTATGAAAAATTTATTTTTTGAGGTTTCAGCTCTTTTTTGAAATGTTGAACCCCTTTTATAAAGGTATTTTTGATTCAGACTCTGCACCGACATGTGGAATGATTTCTCGCTGTTCCCCCTGTCTCGCATCGAATGTTTTTGGCGCAGTCCCGCACGGCCCCTAAGTCCTGCATGCCCCCTTTTGGTTCCCCCCACTGTGCCCCCCCCCAAAAACTGGCGGGCGCAGGGAACTTTTTTTGCATGTAGAGGGGGGGGTTTGGGACCCTCCTCGGCGGCGAATTATAGGCGCAGCCCCGCACTGTGCCCGGCCCCCGCACTGCGACTAAACACACGGCAGGCGGGCGGACTTTTCCCCACATTATGAGTGCACCCCCTCCGCGCCGAAAAAGGCGCAGCCCGCACTGCGCCTCTCCCCGCATGCGCCTAAAACACGGGTGAGGCGGGGGGATTTTACATAATGAAAAGGCCACCCCGGCCCCCGAAAAAAAATCAGGCAATTTATTCCGCCGGAAACTGGGGGAAAGGTGCGCCCCGCCCGAGGGTTTCAACAATGGCCCTTTGTTTTTATTACATTTTCTTGTGGGACATATATACTTGCTGGCTATATGTGCTTTTTTCCCTGTTATTTTTTTTGGGGTTAATGGCATTTAGGCTCTTTTTTTCCTTTTTTAAAGGGTTTTAAATTTTTTTTTGATTGGGGTTTCCTTTTTGTCCCCTTTATTAAAAATTATCTATATTGGGTATTTTAGGTTTCTGACATTTTTTTTGGCTATGTGCCTTTTTGCCTTTGGTTTTTGGGATTGTTTTTTACACACGGTAGGGGACCCCTTTTCATTATTCTTATTTTTTTTGGGGCTAAAATACTGTCTATAAAACCATAGACTTTTATGGCATTCCCGGGATTTTCCCTTTTATGTCTCATAGGTCCGGTCTGGACCCAAATTAATTTTGGAAAAGGGGGGCTCAAATTTTCAGTCAGAACAGAGGGGAGGTTGTCTTGTGCATTCTTTTAATGGGGGTTGGGTAAATGACCAAAAGGTATCCCCCGGTGCGAAAAAAATACCCCCGTTGGGTATTTCAATGGGCTTGGTGGGCCCAAGGGATAAAACAAACTAATCGCTTTTGGCTACATTTCTCTATTTTCCAAAAATTATGCCCAAAGTCGGCTTAAAAAAGCATGGTCTACCCCAGCCAAAAGAGTTTCCTTTTCTTTGTTCCCCTTATTTCCGTCACTCTTTCCATCCCAGTATCCGTTGGGGGTATCGTCCCAGTATCCCCTGTATATACCATAAGGCTCAAAACACTTGGTGAACAGACCCTAAGCCATGTAGGAGAAGCAGTGCCCCTTTTTGCCCTGATCAAAGGGTGTTGAAGTCACCTAAGGATAGGGCCGTAATATTAAAATCCAAAAATATTTGTTTACATTTCCTTATTCCATTGACGATTGTAAAAAACAAGACTGGGTTTCAGGGGCTTAACAAATCAATAGTGGTCTATAAAATTTGCCCCAAAAAATCGAAACTACAAGGCGTATTTTTATTTGACGAAAAGTTTGGGTTAAACTAAAAAAAAAACTGGGGAGTTTCAGGGCCCCGATCCTTTATTAGACCCTATTAGAAAATTGTTTAACAAAAAAAAGTGTGTGTATTTATATTTATATATATAATATTTATAATAATATATATATTTATATAAGCAGGAAAATAGGAGCACTCAACAAAAATTTGGGAAATTTTGGGTGCCGCGACAATTTTGGGGCAGTAGTTTCCACCCGTAAAATATCCAAAGGGAAAAAAATTCGCAGCACTCCTTGTTCAAAAAAAGATGCAAAAACTTTTTCCAACATGTCCAAAAGGGGTTGAGCCAAAACGTCGCTTTGGCTGTTTGGTTAAAGGGTTTTTGCTCTTTTTGAAAAAGGAGGCTCGAATTTTTTCCCCTTGGATTTTTTATTTTTTTATTTTTCCAAAAGGGGTTTAGTTTTCGGAGAAAATTTAAAATTTTTTTGAAATTTTTTTTTAAAAACTTAAGGCCACCTAAAAGGTGCAACTGGGGTCTTCTTCCCGGCCAGTAAGGCCAATTCGTATTAAACTCAAGGCTTTTGGGGAAAAAATTTACCCCGGTTTGACCCCCGAAAACAAAGTAATTTTTGGTTTTTTTTTGTAAATTTAAAAAAAAAAGGCCTCCTCTCGCTGTTCACTTTTTGCTCATGGGGAACCCAAGCAACACCCCTTCAATTTCAACAGTATTCCCAATTTAAAAAACCAAACCCCAAAAATTTAGGCGCGATTCGGGGTCAAACACCTGTTGTGAATTTGCCCTTAACCTTGAAAAAATCAAACCCGTTGGGGAAAAAGTACTAAAACACTGAACAAATTGGACATTGCCTTTTATATATTTTATGTTTATTATATATATTTATATATAATATTTTATAAAATTTTATAAATTATTATATATTAATTAATATTTATATTTATATATCTCAAAATGTTTTTAAAAAAGGGGAATAAACCCTTAACATGACATAAATGACTTAGGGCCGCTTTTTAGAAAATGTCTAGGTCTAAAAACTCATTCGTTTTCCTAGCAACCAATCAAGCGCCCCCTTTTTATTCATTAGTGCTCTGGGAAAAAAGAGGGTGCTCTCTTGGTTGCTCGGGGAAAAAAAGGGTTTTTAGCCCCAACAGTTTTCATACATGTGGCCCTTAGTGGCTATATATTATATTATGGCATGTTTGCACTGTGCTTGAGAAAGATGCACCACAGAGCTGAAACAGTGCTTGAGTACATAGAAACGCTTTCACTTGGAATCTTTTTGGACTCCTGTTTGTGTGGGGTTGACTTCATGATAGTTCTCAGAAAGTTTTGGGGATTACTGTTTGGGCCCGGGGGCCAAAAAACATCAATACTCTAAAAAGAGTATTATTTACTTACACTATAAAAATTCATTTCAATTTAATCTGTTAATCCTTTTTAAGTATAACCAGGGGAAAAGTAGTAAAATTCATCTTTGTTCACCGTATACTCTCACGTCAGCTCATTAGTCAATAGAAGAATAAACGTGTTTGATGTACTTGTCCACTAGGTTGTAAATAACTGAATCTGCATTGGACCTGTACTTTATCAGCTCTCTGGATTACTGATGGGTTTGTCAGCCAAATGCCAAATAAACCTTATTTCCTTGATGAATTTCGTGCTGTATCTGATTTTCAGCACCTACTTTATTTGGCTTATGGGAATATTCTTTTGCAAGCTTTTCAGTAATGTACTTTGCCCAGAGCTGTGTAAATAAATATTTATATAATTGTCAGGCTCGGTAAGAGAGTCTGAGTGTTTCGGAGACACTAAGCATTTACTTGCACTGTCACAGCCGCTGCGTATTATGTTCCAAAGGCGTAAGAGAACATAGCACCCTCTCCAACACCACTACTTTGGATAGTAAAAAGGCAGACAAGAAAAAATAAAGTCATTTTGTTCCTAATTTGTTTTAAAATTCGCCCTGTGACCTGAAACTGCCGTCGGATTTCTGCCAAGATCTCTAGTTAAATCAGTGCCTCATCTGTTGAGGGAGTCATTTTTTTCGTTTTTTTTGGGGTTTTCCCCCAATTTTCACCGATCCTGACACAGGTGTTATAATTACTGAGCTCTCTACATTCGCAATTGAGAAGGGAATTGTGGGTGGAAACATAAAATAATAAGAACTACTTGCACAGATGACATATGGAGGTGGATCATTTACATAGAAAGCAATGAATGTATTAGGAGCAGTAGCTTTGAATTGCTGCTTGTAAAGAGGAAAAAGATGCATTACCTCAGGATTTATATAATGGGAGCTATTGATGAGTAATTCTTGTTAGAGATCGGTTATATTAAAGGGTTGTTCACGATTAGACATAAGGAAATGTTTTTGTGTTGTTTTCAGGAACAGAGCCACTCTTGTCCTACTTGAATGGGGATGAGCTGCAATACCATACGTCGCCCATGGAAAAAAGTGGCACTTTTCATGAACTTAAAGCAGACGCTTGTTTGCTAATCACAGACACCTTCTATGATTGGATAGAATGCATATGGATCTTATAAAAATGTATAGGAACATGTGCACAATGTGTAAAAAGGTGGGAACATAGTGAAAACCCAAGCATTAGCACTTGCCACTACTGGAGGTCTTTCTTACCGACATCCATATATAGTTTTTGCAAAATGACCGCAGAATTGGCGTTCAATGCCCCGGGAGTAAAATGACTCCTGGGAAAAACTACAAGTGTAGGATAATTATGTGCTTCTTATGGAAACACTAATGAAAAATCTTGTTTAAAAAAAAAAACCAAGAAAAGTAGATCACCACCAGAGTATCACATAGGGATCACTGTATTAGGAAGAACAAACTCTGACATAAAATAGAACTTTTATTCCTCTTTGGTTTAAAATTTCCCCAAATGATATCAAACAAAAATATAAATAATATGCAATATAACCAATTATGTTGCACCAGAGGAATGGAAGACCTTAAATGGTTAGTCTAGCAAAATCGAAACTAGACTCTAATGAAACCCACCATGGATATATACTGACCAAGCAGTAGATATATATGTATACTGACCAATTGAATTTGAAAAAAGCGTGCAATGGACAAATGGTACTTCCATATAATCCTGGGTGCTAGTTATCAGCATATAATTTTCCACACCAGGGGTAACCCTTTTCTGGAATATGTACTTGCTTTTAGACAGGCTGATATTAGGGATAGTGTAAAGATTCTTTATTTTTGCTTTTTTTGTACATCAGGCTTGCATGACTCTGCAGGATTTGGGGGCTTGCCCCCAGACTGCGTGGGAATGATCCTAGACTGCCCCCAAGGCCTTTCATTTTGGGGTGGAGTTAGAGAAGCCCTTCCCCTTTGTGGCCCATTGTGGACTGTCTGAAGCCGTATGTTGTGCATGCCTGTTGTACATCATATCCCCAACATTAAATGGATATTCCACAGACGGCCATAGCAAAATTGGTAGAAATCCATTGGACAGGATGCAGCAATGTCTTAATATGATTAAGGGTTTTCTATTTTACCAACTGTTTGTTTTCAGATAATATTGGTTGGTCAGTATGCATATTCATCTACTGATTGGTTAGTATGTATCAGTGGTGAGTTGCATTTAGGTCATGCCCCCACGGCAAAGGTATTTGGCCAGTCTTTCAGGCAGCTTGCGGTTTTTCAGACTGCCTGAAAAACCGGCCGAAAATAAGTACAATGGTGCTCTATGGAAAACCCGTGCAGCAGTCCCCACTGCACGGGTTTTCTGCCCGGCGGTTTTTCCGCCCGCACACCGCTCAAAAAACATTGAGCATGTTCATTCTTCCGTCCGGACGGAATATGAACACCTCAATGGGAGGAGGGAGGGCTGTTCTCCGTTGATCGTGGAGAAAAAACGCATTACAAAGGCACTTATCGCGCCAAAGGTTGGAGAGCGCCTGTTCATACATTCTTTTTGGCTCAAAGTACACCAGACAGCTGGCGCAGTCCTGTTCCTACATGTCACCCTATGTGTTTTCTAATGCAGTGATTCCATCATTACATGCTGGTAACATTTATGCCTAAATCTGCTACCACTGTATAAAAGGTGGCCTGATTACTGGGCATAGCCTCATAACACATATATTACTACATGTAGACCTACAACAAATTACCTAGTGTGACTAGTAATCAGAGTTTTAGGCCTCATTCATACAGCTTAGCAAAGAAGGAGCACATGGGGCATGGAGTCTATATGGATCTGTGCTGTACAGCCATACAATATTCTGTATAGAACTGTATCACATAGATTTTAATCAGTTGATAGAATATCTCTGTAATATAGTGTCACATACATAGTGCAACAAAACAAATCTGTATATGTCTAGCTGTGAAATAAGAGGCATGTGGAAATACCGGAGGTATCCCTAAAAGTCTATAGGCATGGTATAGCACACTAGCTATAAATCATCAGATGAGTTTTAATACCAATAGTCTGTGCAACTAGAGCACTACCAACATAGTTTCTGACCGATGAAAATCTGCTCCGCCTGTCAAATAATAGAGCAGACATACCGAGAGCACAGCATGGTCTAGATGTGGTTTTGCATTTACGGTACTTGTTTTCTCATAGGCTTCTCTATAGGACTTGAAAAACACCTGAAAAAGATGCAAATTTTTTTTTACCTGAATACATTAAAATGGAACTCGAAAAACACTTGTAGAAAGTTAAATCATGGTGTTTTATTATAGGTAGAAAAAAAGCCCTAAAAAAAAAACTACAGTATGAGTAAATGAAGCCTCAGCCTTGTGACAAGAGCAATTTATCAGTACCACTAAGTGGCTGCTGACGGCTTGAAGTAATGAATTTGTGCTCATGTGAGGGGGCAAGTAGAATCATTTTGCATTATGAAGTGCCTGGCTTACATAGGCTATTTTGTCATTACACTTATACTATCTTCATGTATTGTCAGCGTGTCCTTGTCACATACAAAGAAAAGTAACAGGTAACAGCCTAGCTTTATGTGTTTTCCTCCAGGATGGCTTCAGTCAAGCATCATAGCTGTATCTGTATGAACATTACTCTGCAGATATATGACTCTACTAATGTATGTGAATAGTGGTGGTCATGGATAAGAAGGTAAAAAATCTGACCAAAAAAAGTAACAAACTTAACAGTTATGACAATCCTGCTGTCAGAACAACTGAAATAAATTTGTTGATCTCAAATGTATTACCCCTGCTTAAAGGGAGGTTCATCCAAGTGTGTTAGAAGGCAGCAACGATGGACCCCATGAGTTTAGACCACCAACAGTTCTCTAAACTATGGAGCCAAGAAATCCGTCTTATCTATCCAGAGGTTATCAGACATATAAACCTATCTATCTATCTATCTATCTATCTATCTATCTATCTATCTATATCTATCTATCTATCTATCTATCTATCTATCTATCTCTCTCTCTCTCTCTCTCTCTGCATATATATATATATATATATATATATATATATATATATATATATATATACACATATGTACACACATACCTACATACATTATATTGTTTATGAATATGTGGCTTTTGGTTGAAAGTTCAGGATGAACATAAAGGGCGACATTCATGAAATTTCGTTTACATGGAAAATTTCGTGCGATTAGAAAAGGCATAGAATTCGCCTGATTTATGAACCCGCTCTACTGCGGGTCATAAATCAGACGCATTACAACGCTCAGGCGACAGTTTGCGATAAGGTATACCACTTTGAAAGTGGTATACCTGTTCCGACTGTAATGCGCCCAGAAATGCCATAGCGAAGCTATAAATCTATAGCTTCGCTACGGTTCTAGTGCGCCCTGCCCTCCCGTACGCCCCCAAGATCAGGCGCATTACAAAGCTCTGCAGGCATTTGAAAATGTATGAACGGGGCTCCGATTGATATCGGACTGTAAAGTCGCCAGATATCTGGTGCAGCCCCATTCATACATGTCGCCCAAAATTTCTTGCACTTTTTTAAATTAGACCAGTAGTGTGTCATACTGTATAGAGCAGGATTTTTAGCACGGTTGTTAGATTTTTCCAAGCTGGTTGGTACCGATCTGAAGAACTGCGCAGCACTGTATTGATATACTAAGAGATCTTTTTTATTGTGCGCAAAGGAAGACCTGTTTCGTGTTTAGAAAATGACACTTCTTCAGTACATTTGCTGTTGTCCCTATGGGGCACCACCGTTCCATACCATAGTGGCACCGTATTGTCTTGCGGTACGGCGCTGTATAATGGAGGCATATTTGGTAATCTGATAGAATATAGCATAATTTTTTTTTCTCTCATATCTCTCAGAAAAAAAATCCTTTTGCCTCTGTATGATGTTCAATAGGATATTTGGCAACAAAAAGAAACACGTTCTCATGTCCATGCACACATGCTTGCATTCAGCTTAGATAACAACCCCGCCGCGGTGAATGTTGGTTGGGCTGTCAGTGTTCTCTTCTACATAAATCTGTCGCTTTGCATGTATTTGATTTGTAAATGCCTAAAGAAGGTTTAGTGATCATGGAAATAGCGCACAGTAGTAAGGCTCCTCTGAACAATGTTGAGCTTGAATAATCTTGTGACAAACTTGTGACAAAGTAATAAATGTTGCTTAGATTAAATATAAGTGCATATATTACATTTCAATGAGTGTTAATGTAATTGCTTGTGTTCAGGTTTAATCATTTTGCCTGTGTGACAATCTACAACACTTTCATTTGTAAAATTCTGAATTGTGGGCTTTCTAAGTAATGTCCATATTGTACAATACATGGCATGTAAATCATTGTATAGCATGCACTAAGGCTATAGACATATGTAGCTAACCATATCTCTGTATAGCATCTAGTCCTGCAATCATATGAAATTTACCATAGCTTGCAGGGCATATTCTGATACATACAGATATTATATGGCATGCCGGTAGTCATACATGTATATTTAAATAAGCATATCACAAGGCATTATGGGAAAGGAGCTGAGAAGCTCCAGCACCCTCTATTGGATGTAACAAATCCTCAAATTGCTTTTGGCTCACTGAGTCTTTAGAAAGCAAAAGGGATATTAGCCAAGCAAGTATCATCCATCTGCATAAAGCAGCTGTTTCAGGGTTTTGCCCCTCATCAGTGCAGAGCAGAGCGATAATGGCTGGCTGGGTGGGAGGCAATTTCCCTTTCTATATAAATAAGCAGAATACTGTATGGCAAATACTTATATATGTAGATAGCATTGTATGGCATGCACTTGGCCCTACAGATAATGATGCAGACCACTATATGGCATACACATCAACCCCCCACACACACACACACATATATAATATATAAAGATATATGTATGCAAATAACAAAGCATTGTATGACATTCACCTAGCCCTATAGATATGTATTGTATGTAACTAACCAAACCAGAAGTTTATATACATTATATAAGAATACAGATATGCATGTTTATCTCACTATCTGACATGGAATCACAATAGACCTTACCCATATTAGGTCAATTAGGATTACCAAAAATAGGATTACCACAGGTCCGCTGAGTACATAATAAAATACTTTTACTTATAGTCTGTACCGTGCACCTTTATGACATAACCAAGAAACACTGTGTATGGTGCAGGGGTACATACATCACGTTTTATGGTTCTGTCACTGCCATCGGGATTCTGTAATAAGGGTATCCCAACATATACTTTAGCTGAGCTATAGTAAACAATAGGGCATATATGTGTCTGGAACATATATTTAATCGCGAAATAATGCAAACGTAGCTCAAAAGTGACTATGTTTCCTGGGGCTCTGCTGCTGTGGGGATACCTTTTTCACAGTATACTGACAGGTACCAGCAACAGAGCCATAAGACCTGATGTGAATGGAGCCTAAAATATTATCTTTACCTTTTGTAGCTCATGGCTGCAGATCTTGCTTACTAGTACCTGTATTGATTTACACGTCTCAGGTGTACTTGATGGAGTGCTATTCCAGTAGTTTAGTCAATGAAATCACTTCTATAATTTGTGTAGTGACATTCTGGGAATGCTGCCAAATATAATGCTGGTACCCTTCATATTGTATGTATTATTGGTACATTATGCTAAAAATAGCTATCATGATGTATCATCATTTTATGTATCGGTATTTTATGTCGATACATGCTGTATATAGATGTAACTATCTTGGACAACATTAGTGAATAGCAGAGTACTTGCATTAAGTATACTGTTCATGATTAATTTTGGCGTGCACCCTTAATTTATACAATATGTATAATTTCTATTGTTTATTCGGGAGCAATATCTATCTGCAGTATATCTACACCGATCACTTGTAACAATAAAGTGGCTGAAACATGAAGCGAATTAACTGAATTATCTTGTAAGAACAGCACTTTTCAATGGTTGAGCTATATTAGGCAGCAAGTGAACAGTCCGTTCTTAAAGACAATGGGGGACATCTATGAATGGGGCTGCGCCATTACTGAAAAGCCCCGTTCGCATTATCGAAAAGCCTAGCGAACACCATTACCAGGCGCATTACATAGCGTCCGCGGCACTTTGTAATGCGCCTGATTTCGGGCGGAGCGCACTACAACCATACGAAGCAATAGATTTATAGCTTCGCTACAGCATTTCTAGGCACATTACTGCTGGAACAGGTAAATCACTTTCAAAGTAATATACCTGAGCCAGAAGTATCATGTTAGCGCAAGAATGCGCCTGATTTATGAACCGCTGTAGAGCAGGTTCATAAATCAGGCGCATTCTATGCTATTATAATGCACTTGAAATATTGCGTTCCCAGTATACAGCAGATAGTACTTGTCAAAAGTGGTCCAAGGACGAATAAACAGTGAACCCACAACAAGGTAATGGGCACCCAAGGATTATTGATGTGTGTGGGGCACCAAAGCTAACCCTTCTGGTTTGATCACACATAACAGCTGTTAGAGAATAAACTGCTGAAAAAGCAAAGTATACACTTTGTATTACAGCTTGTATCACATAGGCCTGTGTAGCTTAAGACCGTTTAGAGCAGTGCGTCCCAAAGTTGTTGATGGGGGGGATGGTTAGCTGGAATAATACATGGGGATGATATCAGCCGTGGGTACAATTGTGAAGCGTGGAATAAAAATAAGGAGTTGATAACAGCATAAAGAAAGAACAGAAGAGAAAACCATTTTTGATCTGACCGTACAGAATTGTTTCCCTCCTGTTGCAAGTGGTGGATATAGTTGTTACATTTTTAGCTCAGTTATTTCTCAATTATATTTTGATAAGTATTTACGGAAAATATTGTTATTGAAAAAGACGCCCCTTTAGAGTTTGTCCACATGTTAAGGGTTTTCAGTTGGTTTTCAGACGTTTTTCGGATTTGAAAACCATCTGCAAATTGACTGTCAACCATCCCCATAGATGACAATAGAAAATCTGAGCTGTAGTCTACATGTACATTCTTGCGCCTGGTTTTCGGGTGGAAAATGTACTGTTCAATGGTTAAGGGGGACAGCCGAATCTGCAAATCACAAACAGAACTGATCAAAAGACGATAAAAATACGGTTGGATTTCTTTATCAGATTATGACCGGGACATGTTGTCCTGCGTGTGGCTCTTAGGATATGTCCACATGGCAAGGATTTTTAGTCAGTTTTTCCATCTGATTTTGGAGTTTGAAACAACTGTCTGAAAACCAACTGTTAACTATCCCACTCAATACAAAATCTATCCAGTGGTCTACAATGCTCGGTTTTTCTGCCAATCAGATTTCAAAAGCGAAAAACTTGAGGCGTGCACATTCCTCTGTCTGATTTCTTTCTGAAAATTTACTATTGAAGTCATTGTCATTGAAATGATTTTTGCATGGATTTTGGGCAGATCAGCCCAGAAAAAAACTCAGTATGATGCACTATAGGTTCCACCTATAATAGGTGTGTTATCGCAATTCCTTCTGCACTTTATTACGGGACATGTCTCAAACTTCACTCTTCTGAGTTATATATATATATATATATATATATATATATATAATTATTTATATATATATATATATTTTGTGACACCTCACACTCGTCCAGCCGCCATCTTGGACCAGCGTAGGGGGTCTTTAGCTCTCGGATCGCCGTCCGGGGAAGGACAGTATTGGCCACACCGACACCAAGCTTTTCACGTTTAACTGGCCTCACCGAGTTTATTGGCACAGAAAGCATACAAAAACACAAATAAACATCTAGCCGTTATTGGCCACTAAACTCTTATTTAGACGATGCCTCTATTCGTAGTCTGGAACTAATATCCAGCACCACAAAAACAATGTACTACAAATTCCAGTACACTGTACAGGCTTCCTCAAGCCTCCGGGGGCCAGAGCCTCGCTCCAGTACTGCTGCTCCATCTGCAGTAGCAGGCCACGCCCCCTTAACACCTGCAGGTAAGGGCTTCTAAGCCATAGGAACTGGGCTCAAAAACTGGCCTGGAACGTGGGGACGGGGCCTCCACCACCCAACGCTGATGAACCGCCCGGGAAAGGCAACCCCAATAATAGCCCATAGACAGCCATCTAACTACATGTGTCAGTAACCTTAGGGCTACTGACGCCTAAATGGTTGCCTTCCCCCACCGAAACCCAGATATCTCCGGTGGCACGTTTGCTGAATGACGGCGACTCCCACCTAGTGGCAGCAAACAGAGCAAATAACTGTAGCCCGTCTGTACATATCCCATCCCCAGTGATAAAGCCCGTAGGGGTCTTTCTCACATTGCCAGGCTCCACTCGGGGTTCAAGCTCTATTTGGGGCAACGTCTTCCTTACAAATTCAGGGGCAGAGACAAACACTTCCCCGTCACGCTCAGCTGTGGACTAATACCATGCAACTCATCCTAGTGGGCAAACACACCCGGTCGGTTCGCTATCACAATGGCTCTTGGGGCGCACTGAGTCCCAAAAACTGCTACCTCTTTGTCTGCAGGTTCATGAATGAGACAAAACCCTCCCTTCAAAACAGTATTGGTCTCAACTGACAACTTTGACAAACGATCTACATTACTGGCGTTTCATTAATACAGAGGACACATTCCCCTGTTCTCACCTTGCTTACTGGCTATGTCTAGCAGCAGGACCCTTGCAGCAAGTGTGGCGATTTCCCTCGCACATACACTAGTAACGTCATTAAGAGAGAACTTTGAACTCTTTAGGGCACTCTTTCTCTTGCACACATACCCATTTCCAATTGTGCATTGGAGTCAATGACAGACACCATTTTTAACAGTAGGAGCAGCAGACATCTGGCGCTTCTAAACAGCACCCACCTGTTGGTCACCATAAACCAGCGGACCTACCACCTCTGTGATTATTGCTCTACACACTTTCTCTATTACCTGGGTATCGCCATTAGCAAACACTGATGAGCAGTGTTCACCATCTCCAAAACTTTACTTTCCTTTACAGCGAGTTACAGAAAACCTGGTTCAGGAACCTCACCAACCTCACGACCTTATGGCAGTTTTCCGTTCTGATGGGCTGACAGGACGCTCCCCTTCTATAACGCTGTTATCAGACATTACATGCAAACAACCATATGGAGAACTTCTCCACATCCCCTTGTATCTATCTCCAAGGAGTAAAAACTCTCAGTATGCAGCTTGTTATCTCTAGGATACTGCCTGACAACCACTGCAACATAGGAAATTCCTTGCGTTTTACTCAGCTTCATTACTAGGGATTTCTTACAACCTTGAGGGTTCAAACACTCTCACCTGCCCCTCACGAGCGCCTGGAGCGAACCTCTCTTTTCTGGGTTAGCGGCTCCCGATTTTCCATTCTACAGTCACAGCAATCTTAGGGACAACTGACAGTAATAGCAACTGGAAATACAGCCACCATTGGAGCCATTGAAACTCAGCTGCACTACATCTACCAGATGCTGTTCGCTTCACATTCCCAATCGGCATAATCAGCATTCATCCTTACACTGAAGCACTGAAACATTGCCGGGTCTATTACCACAATGCAATAGAGGACTTCTTCACTGATTGTGTGTTCCTCATGGTCAATAACCAGCACATATCACACACCTCAGTCTCCTCAATTCCAGGGTTTGCCATTCTCCCTTTCAGGAACCACTGGCCGTGTTCACACCAGGCAATCAATCACCTTTTCCCACCAGCAGAAGCGCACCTGTTGCTACTGGCAAACCACATACAGCTCCAATGGGGATTGTATTGACCAAGCCCAGTCTCAGGAATTGCTATCAACCCCCAGACATACACACTGCACACCCAGTGCTTTTACCAGCCAGAAACCAATAGGGACAGTCCTGTAAACTTGCTCGTTACCCGCCTGTACACACAGTGCGCTGGGGTCTGGGTAACACATTTCGGACTGGATACCTGACACTTCACTAACAGCTGCCCTTGCACTCATTTTCACAAGCTTTTCCCGCCGGAGATTGCAGTGGAAACCTCGTTGTATCGGCAACCACAGTAGATTCCACCTGAAACTGTAGTGTGCACTATTTCTCCAGATGGTCATCCACCCACAGGACACTCATCCTCTGCAATGCTACCTAGTACTGTTTGCACGCTCTCTAGGGGCACCATTGAGCTTGTTGCTCTACAGCTGGTGATGTTATTTCGCAGAAAGCTTCAATTCACCTCTGCAGCTAATGCACACATAGCCCTGACAGCCATGACCTCCAGGGGCAGACCTGAGCAGCTTGCCTCTTGCTAATTGCTGTAGCTTGTACCACAGGGGCACAGACAGTAACTGGAGCTTACTTCTGTAACAGATTACATTCCCCTGCTCAGGCGTGCGGTGTGTGACCAGGTCATGGATCACATGCATAGTCTTATATCACATGGAAGTAACAGTGAGGGTTACCATCCTCCACAGGAAATATAATCACTGCACTGCAATAACATTACAGTCCTTCACTGACTTCACCAGTCTATTTATCACAGGTAATGCCTTTGCTCTTGGCTCTTCTGGCTTGGCAGCATATCTGCACCTCTGTTTAGCCAGTCAAGTCACTCACCATAGAAATGCTTTATAAGCGATAGTCCCAATACAGGTGTCACCCAAAACAGGAACAGTCTTACGGGGTTCTTGGGCCGTTATTTTGGGCATCTCTGGCTGATGTCCATGCAATGCAGGGGTGGGACTCCACCCACCTGAAAACTCCATTGCTTGCACTGCAACATTTCTGGGGCCTCTTCCTCCTGAGAGGGCAGTCAGGTAGCAACCATTCTCTGCTTCTGTGGCACCTCCAGCACGGCTCACTCTGTGGTTGGTGGTTGAGGCTCCTGCTGACTGAAGTTGGGTTGCCCACCGGCAACAGCAGTCACTGGTCCCTCTGCAACTGGCCGCCTCTTAGACGTTGGACTCTTCTTGGATGGACGACACTGGCCTCCTGGTAACGGACATCCGCTCTAGCAGTCAGGTTGGTTGGCCCGTAGCAACGGCTTTCCCCACTTCTTGCTTGCCTTCCTCCTGCACACAAACAGTCTCCATTAACCCAGGACTGGCACTAAATTCCTTCTCCATCTTCAGTTTGGGGAAAAGGCGGGGTTCCTTTTTGCATCTTGCAGGTACAAAATTACAGTACACCTCTGGGGTCTTCTGTTAGATAGGGCGCCAGAACATCTGCCCATGACTCAGGGGATGGTTTGCCTCTCGCTTAATGCCACCCCGCCTCAATGCGTATGGATGACCTCCACATCTTCCTCGCAAGTCATCTTCCACATTGCCCTATGTACAGCACTTTCGGGCTCTCACATCATCTGTCTTGCAATCTTCCCTTGGTGAAGCAGCCTCTCTCTCGGTCTTCAGTGTGCCTGGAGCCTTTTTTTTTCCTCAGCAATGGTTGGCAAGTCAAGCTCGCTCAGACTCCTGCATGGTCTGCTTCAGCTGGGCAAGGAGTTCCTCCATGGCCAAACAAAAAAAAAAAAAACAACAGCAACAGTCTTTTTAGACAGCACAGTCTCTGTACTGGGGTTTGTCCCCACTGTCTCTGCAGACTCCAGCACCAACAGTAAGGCCTCCAGCCTTTTACTTCGCTGCAGCAGTCCTTATGCAAACTGCATTTTTCTGCACGCGTCAATTACTGCCAATATTTGTCCATCGCATCCTCCACAATATGTGACACCTCACACTAGTCAGCCGCCCCATCTTGGACCAGCGTAGGGGGTTTTCTTTAGCTCTTGGGATATCGCGTCACGGGGAAGGGACAGTATTGGCACACCGGAACCAAGCTTTCCGTTTAACTGGCTCACCCAGTTTCTATTGGCACAGAAAAGCATACAAAACACAAATAAACATCTAGGCCGTTGGCACTAACTATACATTTAGAGATGCCATCTTCTACCGTGTCTGGATTCAATATCCAGCACCACCAAAACATGTACTCAAAATCTAGTACATGTACAGGCTTACTCAAGCTATTCCGGGGGGCCGAGCCTCTCTCCTGCTCTGCTGCTTTCCACTCTGACAGGTAGCAGGCCACGCCCCCTTAACACCTGCAGGTTAGGGCTTCCTATAGCATCCAGGACTGGCATCAAAAACCTGGGCCCTGGAACGTAGTGGGGACGGGCTCACACACGCTATGACCGCCCCGGGAAGGCAACCAATAATAGCAGCTGCATAGCAGCCATTACTAACAACATGTGTCTTACTAGGGCCTACTGACGCTAAATGTTGCCTTTACCCCTACGAACACAGATATCTCTGGTGGCACGGTTTGCAGCAAGACAGACTCCACCTGGAGTCGGCAGCAAACTGGCAAACTACATGTAGCCTGTCTGCTTACAAGCTATTATATATTAAAAATACATAAACACGTCTGGCTGCAGTGTAACCAAAATGGCCACTGCAAGCTCAGAGAGTGACTACTGAGTGGAGTAATAAAAATCACATGGTTTTTTTCACCATCATGAGTGAATTGCGCTCACTACATTGTATTCCACTAAAGTCTACTGCAAAACAGTCTGAGAACTGGAATCCAGCGTAAAATCAGTGCACAAATCAGTAACAAAAAAAGAAAACCGACTAAAAAAATGTCCATTTTGTGTCAAAATGTTTAAGTAACCCCCGGATGGAGATTTTTCTGTTCCCCCAAAACCAAAGATTTTGTCCTTTTTTGTGTGTTTGTCCTTAAGGCATGTTAACACACAAAAGTAAAAAAAGCCCCCAAAATCCGATGTTTTCACATTTCGGACTGCGCTGCTTCACAGTTTTTTTGCGTGTTTTTTTGTGCAAGAACCTGTAGTTGGATTTCGGATTCCCAGTGGCTCAATACATTGGGGCTATGGGGATCATTGAGAGTTATGGTTACCTGCTGTTTACCTCTACGCATATTGGAAAAAAGGGGAAAAAGAGACATGTTACTTCTTCATGGCGCTTACGCGCTGAGGAAATTGACAGTGAATGAGGGCCGGCAGTCAATGCTTTAGAAATACCTGCCGGTCTTCTAAAACAACAGCTGTATAGCGGCACAGACAGTATGCGCCACTATACGGCTCCAAAACGCCGTGTGAACACACCTTTAGGGGAGGTGAGGAGAAGGCCCCTGCTCTGTTAGTGGAGGTGGATGTTTGTCTCCCATAGTACTGGATGTTCCTGCCTCCTGGATAGTGTGCAGGCACGGTAGCTTATTAAGAGGTTCATCTACTACTATAAGAGCTGCGTATCGTTCTCCCTGACTGGAATGTCATACTGTAAAAGGCAGTGCATCCATTTGGGGACGGCAATGTGTGTTTCTTGTAGTAATAGTAGTAATTACCTACAAGTCCTGCACATTATTCAGAAAGCAGCAGTATCCAGAACTATGGGAATCGCACAACTGCATTGCAACACTGCAGAAGCTGCAAATGTAGCAGTATCAGTCCAATCAAGTATCTGTGGTAAGTGGTGGAAAAAAAAAAGTCTGTAAAATGAAAAAGGAGGAGCTTAAAATTGGGATTGTTTCTAAAAAATCTTTTGGAGTCCCCAAAGCCTTACGAACCTACACAGTATTAGCCAGTAACTTCCAAAAGTAAAAGGCTTATTTGGGGGTTTTTTTGTAAATTTTCCATTGAAACCAGAAGTTTTTTAAAAACCTAGTAAAAAAAACACAAACGCCAGGGTGCCAAATATCGGATCCTGAGGCACACTCCCGGGGGCAAGTGTGCAGCCAAAGGGGGGTTTTGGTTAAAACTTTTTAAATGAGTTTGGGGGAAATTTGTTCACCATACTTTCCTCAAAAGTTCAGTAAACTACACTGTTGTTGAACTGGTGTTGTAGTTGTTCTCTTCGTCCCTGACTTCGATGTATTCCAGGAAGCTCAGCTTACATTCTCACAATCGGTGGTAGGAATTTTGGCCTATTCCTCCTGACAGAACTGGTGTAACTGAGCCATGTTTGTAGGTTGCCTTGCTCGCACCTGCCTTTTCGGCTTTGCTCATAAATTTTGAATAGGATTGAGATCAGGGCTTTGTGATGGCCACTACAAAACATTGACTTGGTTGTTCTTAAGCCACTTTGTAACCAGTTTGGCAATGTGCTTCAGGTCATTGTCCACTTGAAAGACCCATTTCCACCCAAGCTTTAACTTCCTGGCTGATGTCTTGAGAAGTTGCTTCAGTATTGCCACATAATCTTCTTTCCTCATGATGTCATCTATTTTGTGACGTGCACCAGTCCTTCCTGCAGCAAAACAACCCCACTACATGATGACCCCCCCCCCCTCCATTGGGATGGTGTTCTTAAGCTTCCAAGCTTCCCCTTTTTCCTCCAAAGGTAACTATGGTCAATATGGCCAAACAGTTAAATTTTAGCTTTGTCAGACCACAGGACAGGTCTCCAAAAATGTAGGTCTCTGTTCCTGTGTGCATTTGCAAACATTAATCTGGCTTTTATATGTTTCATTTGGAGCAATGGCTTTTTCGTGGCAGAGTGGCCTTTCAGCCCATGTTGATACAGTACTCATTTAACTGGATAATGACACAGTTTTACCAGCTTCCGCCAGAATCTTCACAAGGTCTTTTGCTTTTGTTCTTGGATTGTTATGCACATGCTGGACCAAAACAGGTTCATCTCTGAGATACAGGTTCATCTCTGAGCGGTATGATGGCTGGACATTCCCGTTCTGTTTGTACTTGCGTATAATTGTTTGTACAGATGAACGAGGCACCTTCAGGTATCTGGAAATTGTATCCAAGGATGAACCAGACTTGTGGAAGTCCACAGTTCTATTCCTGATATCTTGGCTGATTTCTTTAGACTTTCCCATGATGTTACACACAGAAGCAGTGTGTTTCTGGTGTGAATTAAAATACATCCACAGTTGTGTCTCTAACTCAGATATTGCCAATAAACCTGTCAGAAGCTTCCAAAGACATAACATCATCATATGGGCTGTCCCAAATTGTTTAAAGGCATAGTAATCCTAGTGTATGTTTGGCTTAAAAAAATCTCTCTCATTGTTCTGGCATCTGACAGATATTAATAATTTTGGTAATCCTAATTAACCTAAAACGGGTAAGGTTTATTCTGATTTCATAGAGGAAAAAAACATGCTTATGCGTCTTTTTATATAGTGTATGTAAACTTCTGGTTTCAACTGTATGTGTCTGTGTATATATTGTGTGTGTATATATGTAAATTATGCAGATCAGCAGCAACACTTACTGTGCTTCTGGGCAGCCCCACTGCCTAATCTTCATATTTTCCCTCGTTCAAATCTGTTGACATTTCCCCCTTTTGCTGGAAGAGTTCTTTGCATGAGTTTTTTGGTGTGGCAGGTACCCCTTTTTTTCGGGGGGAGGTTTTATTGCTTTTGAAAGTTGTGGCTCTTTAGATTGAAAAAAATTGAAAATGCAGGTGGGCAATTTATCAGCTCCGTGCCGGGTTTGGGGGCTAGGAAAAAAATCAAAAAAAAATCGTGCTCAGTTCCAAAAGGGGAAGGGCAACTCTTAACGGCCCCAAATTTGAATAAAGAGCCGGGCATAATAAAGTTTCCCGTTTAACTTTTTTTTCTTTTCTTTTTGAAATTAGCCCAAACGGCCCCTCTTTTTTTCAAAGTAGAGTGGGGGATAAAGACCCCTCCTGCTTTTTTATTTGAAAAATAGCCCGCTTTACGCGTTTCCCCCTTTAAAACCTGAGTTTGTGCCCGCCAGGCCCGAAGAGTACGATCAGGATCGCGCTAAAAGAGCCCCTCACGCTTAGAACCCCAACTTCCCCGGGTACGAAAATGGGGTTTTTAAAAAAAATTGGGACAGGGCATTTTCAAAAGGCTCCCTGAATATTTCTTGTAAAATGTTTATCCTAGACATTGGTTTGATTAAAGACAATATAAAAACACAAAATAAGACAAGGTCCCTTTGCTTTTTCACAGGCCTGTGTTAAATGTAGAGCAGCGTGTCCCTGAACGGTCATGCTGGCAATAAGAACTGGGCTTCTTTTAGCAACATGATTTATATGAAGCCCAGCTATGACATCTGGTATCATGTAACTATTGATTATGTTATTTTAAAGATCTTGAAATATCCTGAAACAATATCTTCCAACAATCGTTGATCTTTACTGGTCCTGGAAAAGTTCCAGCCTCTCTGCCTTCATGGTGAATCATTGCTTGATCTTCTGCATATGATACGGGTCACATAAACCATGTAAGAACAGATGTGGGTGCTGATGTCCTCTGCAGAAAATGTGAGCTATGTTATAAAGTTAGGTTATGGAATTTACAGTACTAGGCGCTTATTTCCACACCCTGTATACTGTAAGCGAAATCCATCCTCTGTGTGGCTGATGCAAACAAATGATTTAGCTCTGCAAACAATGAGCAAGGAGAGGATCTCCTTCAAGAGTCTCCAGTGTCCTCTTCCATAACAGACTTTTAGAGCCAATATTTGCTTAGATGCCCTTAATTTGTGTCACCAGCACTCCTAAAGCCTGGCAGATAACTAACCTGGATCCAGCTTGCTCAGTCTTGACCTATAGCACTATAAAGTAAGTATTAATTAAGTTAATGGTTACTTCGATCAACCAATGAACCTCAACTTTTATTTAATGCTGTCAATAAACATTAGCTTCTTGTCATCAGATCATGCTGATTTTTGCAGGATGTACTAAAAATGTTACATCTTTGGAGGTTGGAAGAGGGACATAGATGACAGGTTGGGTTTTACCAGTCTGGTCCTGTTGAGTTCCTCAGGGATAAGCAGTGCAATTTGTGCTCATCTTTTCTTGCTCTATTGCTCTTATGTGCACATTCAGTTAAAATGATTATATATAGCAAGTCAACTGGCACTTGCAAAAATGAGCAATTACACCAGTCAATTATCAGGAGTCAAAAAGCCAGATAAATGTTTTCTCCATTATGGCTTACACGGGAAGATGTGCTGCCAACAGATGATCATTTTGCTGCCACATAAAAGATGAGGTCGGCCAATGAACATGGGTTTACAGGTTTGTTGGCTGGTAGCAGGATTTGAATTGAACACTCCTAAAAACCTAATTTCAGCCGATAACTCGGCCAATGTATAATACTTGGCTGTATTCAAACTTAAACCCCTTTTCACCACTGAATAATTTTATATCCCTAAAACTTTATAATTTTTTTTCGGCTTTTAAAATAGCAAATTAACAGAACCCTAAGATAGTTAAAAACGTCTAAATTCCAAACTCACTAGCTAAATTCCTATAAATACCTTTGACCCTCAGTACTAATTAACTAGTAGAATTGATAAGCTGCCTTATAGTATATTATTGCCCTAGCCCCTTTTTCTAACTCTCTTTAAAAAAGCCCCTTTATTCACTAAATACTTATGGCCACTTGGCGTTTAAACGCCTAATTTTATCTTTGAATGGCATTTTAGCGTTGGCCAACTTTTTGGCTAGGGAACCCTTTTTAAAGTGGTTTTCCCCGTTCCAGCAGTAATGCGCCCAGAATTGTGTAGCGAAGTTAAATCTATAGTTTCATACGGGTTTTAGAGCGCCCCCCCCCCCGCATGGCCACGAGATTGGGCGCATTTCAAAGTGGTTGCGCTCTGTAATGCGCTTGATACTGGCATTCGGGAGTCATTTCAGTGGAGCGAACAGGGCTGTGCTAAATGTCAGGCTCAAAACGCGCTAGACTTCTGCCGCAGCCCCATTCATACATGTGCCTCTCAGTGTACTAATCTTGCTAGCTACTAAGATTAATTTATTTCTACTGCAGTTAGACCACCAAAGCTGAGATTAGAGTACCTCTATACCTCCAAGGCCATACCTCTATATTCTTGATGACACCACTGATGTGGTGAACTATGAAATATGTTAGGAATGTGTAGGACAATTTTTATATTTCTTACTCCAATCTCCGCTTTGGGGGTCTAACTGCAGTAGACCACTATTTTTAGAAAGAAATTAATTAATCCTAGTAACTAGCAAAAAATTTGATTCAAATTTTTTAGTAAGTGGCTGGGAAATTTAAATCCCTTAGAAAACTAGGTAGTCAAGTAGAGAAGGCAGCATAGCAATTCTTCTAGTTAGCTAATCAATACTGAGGGTCAAAGGTATTTATCGAAATTTAGCTTTGGAGATTCAATACTAATGAGATTCAAATTTAGGTGTTTTTTTTAATTTTCTCAAGTTTCTGTGAACTTGCCATTTTAAAAGTTGAAATAAAATTATCAAGTTTTAGTAATTTAAAATTATTTATTGGTGGAGAGGGGTTTAAGTTTTCCTATGGCAAAAAGAGATCTTTGGAATATCAAGTATCTCAAGAAATTACCTGGGAATTCTTTGTTTTGAATGAAGAGGCACTCGGAACACTTCCATTGATTCCAATGGGAATTCCGAGTAGAGCCAGATGTGCTGTCCAGCTGTATTTGGGGCTCCCATTGAAATCAGGTGGTCAGTTTGAGTTGAGGAGGAGGTTCTGATTCCTAGGCTTGAGGGAAGCCTGTACTGACAGAGACCGGTGTGTGTAATTGTTTTGTGGTGCTGTGCTGTAGGCCCAGATCATTGGTGGAGAGGGACTCTCTGTGTGTGGCCAGATGGCAGAGAATTTTATTTTATATCTTGTTTCTGTTTTCTGTACTTTAACTTTCTGGAAGGATAAAGCTGTCTGAGACTAGTTTAAAAAGACAGCTCTATGTCTGAGTGTCATATTTGTTTGCCAAAAAAAGTGATCCCAGAGCCAAAGTGATACCCCCCAGACTGTCAAAGATGCTAACTGGATGTGAATTAGTGCCCGCATCCTTCGCCATATGTAAAGAAAATCCAGCCCGTATTATCTGCATCGCAGTTCTAGTAGTGAGCACAAGTCTCAGTAACCCAAGGTTACTAACCCAAAACTGTTGGCTTCCCCCCCCCAGGCGCCTAGGTGGCAGGTATCTTTCAGGTCTTCTGCTGTACGCTACCTAGTATCAGGGACATGCTACCATAGCATGTTAAAACTAAACCTACTCAATCCCATTTTTCAAAACAGTAGATACTGGGGGACACTGGAACTGTACCCATACAAGTCAACGAATCCTCTCAATATCAACTGGATCTGATGTGCATGGCCAGCCTTGCGATAAATGACTTTGTTGCGGGTTAAGGTGCCCACACAAGTGTATTTCCCTGGGGTCCTACACCTACCTGGACATAGTCTTTAACTTTGTAAAATAAATGAATAAAAACAATAGAGTAATAAAAAAAAAATAGAATAAAAGAATGAATGAATGAATAAAGAAATCTTATAAATGTCTGGGTCTACAACAGGGCAGGGCAGTGATGAGTCATGTACACTCTTTAAAAGAAGAATCATTTTTATTTTTATAAACTACATCTGAAAATTATGAATGATTCCATAGTCCGTAGTACAATGTCAGCGTACAAACACCTAAGGCAGTAGTGTAACATTAAATGCTAATAGAAGGTTGTAGCTATTTCCAGCCAGAACTGTTTAACCTTTCCTCAGGAATAGGCCCTCTGGCAGCCGAAGGTTTAACTACGGTACTTTCTGCTAGTTATACAAGTATGCATCTGGGACATGGCAAGCTGAGGGAATCTATAGAGTCCATGTTGTTAGAATTACTTTACTGCAAGGTCATTTGAATCCATGAAATAATGTGAAGTAATATAAAATGTGGGAATAATGTAGTTTGACATTCAGCATTGGTTGTTATGTTTATATAGAAAGCAATGAGAGAAAATGATGGCTATTGTAGAAAGTTCTGAATGCCTCTGTACTAAGGATGAAATTTGGCAATTCATGATTTAGATAAATTTCACACAAGCGTAACATCAGCGAATTTCGGAGCCCATATTACAGCCGCAAGTCCCAGCCTGACCGTGGATCTAATAATCCAAACCTACAGCATCATCTAATAATCATTAGACCTGTAGTCAGGCCAGTGTTTGCACAAAATTGGCCTTACCTATAAGCAATTGATCCATTTTCTCCACATTATGTATTCCTTTGCATCCTCCACATACATTGATTTCACAACGTCACTTGAGTCCTTATGTAATCATAAGTCATCGCTCTATAAATAGCTCTTTGCAGCACATAGCAGTCACGGCAGCACACAAGCGACGGTAATATACTCCTGAATGTCACATAGTATTTGGAAAGGACATAGTGTAAGGAAAGGACAAATAAATAATGCCTACCTATCTCTAGTTGGGAGAATATCAGAAGAAATGTCCAAAATATTATCTACTGAAAGAGTAACACATGCCTGGATACAGGGCCAGGTAGTCAGACCTAGGCGACCGCCTCTCAGTAATGGGGCGCAATTATGTTTAGAACAGTCTCAGAAGTGACTCTCAGGCTTGCTATCTAACTGCTCCTATTACACTCTGCCATTGGCAGTAGAGCTGTAGCTGCACACTATTCTGTTATACATTATTATTGCAGAATAGTGGATAAGTGTTCCACTACCCTAGAAGGATTAAAATTACAAGCAAGAAAAAAAAAGTAAAAAAAAAAATTAAAAGTTCAAAACACCCTTTTTTTCCCTCATTTAAAATAATGAAATATAAATGGTGTTGCCATACCTGTAAAAATATGCTCTATTAGTGTATATTTTATATATTATGTACAGTGAACATCATAAAAAATATCCAGCGCCAAAATTGAACTTTTTTGTTGCATTGCCTTCCCAAAAATTTGAATAAAAAGTAATCACAAAGTCACCGATATCCGAAAATGGCACCACTGAAAACCACACTTCAGTCTGCAGAAAGCAAACCCTGACACAATTCTGTAGATAGAAAAGTAAATAAGTTATTGGGCTCAGAAAATCAGTTCTGCAGAGAAAATTACAAATAAAAATCACTGTATTGACCCGCAGGATAAAGATAACGTAAAAAAAGATGGGGCAATTGTGTCTTTTTTAGTTAGTGTACATCTGGTCAGGGCCAGGCATTTGCATTTCTTTGGATGGAAGATGGAGATTTCACCTATTTCATACGTCCCGTGTCCCTATTTTGGAGGGACAGTCTCTATTTTTAATCCTTGTCCCTCTGTCCCTCTTAGCTCTATAAATGTCCCTCTTTTTAATTTGGGAAATAGATTTGTGTCAATAGACTATCTTGCCTTAAAAAGTATTTGATTGCTTCGTAGCTGTATATTACATAATAACTTAATTAATATTTCATCATTGGATACAATGTAATCCTGAAAATGTGTCCCTTTTTGGCTAAAGGGTTGGCATGTATGTGTTTGGGCGTGGTTAGAGGCGTGTCTTGGTGTGATGTCATGTGATTGGGAATCTCTATAGGCGTGCCCTGATGTGTCCCTCTTTGCAATCTCTAAAAGTTGGTTAGGACAACAAAATAACTCGGCCTGGTCCAGCTTGGACCAGGTATATTAAATGGACCATGTGGTCTTTCTTTTGTCAGTCTTCTAGATTTCTATGTATCTATCTTTCTGATTGTGATATATATGAAACACCTGCACAACCAAAAACTGGCTAAACCGGATCACAGCTGCACCCAGTGAGTGGATGAGTACATCTATCCTGCATAGCAAGAGAAGAACATGCAGTGATGACCAGCTAGGATTCGGTTACCAGCAGAGTAGTACCAGGAAAACCTTTTTAGACAACCCATTTAATTCAAGGGCACAGAAACTTGCACATAGTGGCTTACAATCTACAGAGGTGGAAAATCTGTTGTAACACACTATCTATGTGCTATATATAATAATGTATCCTAATAGGTGGTTGGACCTTTGTTTCCACTTCTTGACCTCCAGGGTTGGACTGGCCCACTAGACTACTAGAGGTCTACAGCTCTGACACAATAATGTATAACTAATATAACAGGGTTCTGACGGTCTTGCAGATGACAACCTCATGTGGAGCTGACTTCAAAACCATTGACTAGAGATTAAATCCTGCATGTGCAATTTTACCATAGTGTAGTTATCTACATGTCCTATTTAGACAGAGGGTGGACTCTGGTGACTCTGGTGAGCCCAAGAAACTTCACTTTAATACTGGGCACCAGGAATGGGATATGATTGCTATCTTTGCACCTGTTGTCGGTACTCAGATCTATAGCTGCTTCATAATTATCTGTCTACCTATTTCTCTTCGTGTTTGATCATGCTGGTAGAATCACACCTTTGTTTCATTTACATCTATATCACTCTCTGTTATTACTAAAAAATGTATGCCGTGTAAAATATACATACAGGTCAAACTTTAATAGTTCCAATTAAAATGATTTTGTAATAATCTTATTCATTGTCCTGTAGCCCATCACTAATAATTAATGACAAAACGAGGACTGGTGGCTCACCGATTACTTACAGCTTTATTACTATGTATTATTTATTGCAAAAAAAGCTAATTATGTCATGTCAGATGTCTCCCATGTTAGCCTTTGACATGGCCGATTATATATGTACAGAAGAGTTGCCAAGGAACTGTGCGTTAGTAGATGGATGCATTTAACTTGTCACTATAGTATGCAAGGAGACTTATGTAATTACTGTACTCAAGAACTTGTATGTAGTGGAGCATCAGAGGGAGGCGGAGGGTTAGTACATTTTTCATGAAACCCAGTGCTAGATGTATTGTAATTAAAGGGGTTGCCCACTTAAATAAAACTATATTTAAATGGGGCGAAAGTGCCCTACCACTGCAGCACCAGAGCTCCCTGGGGATCTGCTTCTCTTTACACCCGGGTTCCCATTTGGACACACAAAGGTGCGCTCTATAGCAAGTGAATGGGGCACAAGCCTCTGTTTCAGGACAAGTACCTGAAAGTAAAGAGAAGCAGATCTCCGGGGAGCTCTGGACCCGTAGCGGCGCGGACTGGTAGGTCAATACGGTATTTTTTTTTCTTCTTTTTCATTCCCTGGCCCGATTTAAATATAATTTTATAATTTTAAAAATGCTAAGGTTACCATGCTTCTAATTCTCCCAGAAAAGTCCACAAAACATTGAAATTAGCCACATCTGGTCACATTTACATATGTCATATTCGCTTTAAGTGTCATATTCTGCCCATTTATTTGCATAGCATATGTCTCCCCTGCTTATAATATACAAAAAATTATAAGAAAATAAGTAATAAACCTGAAGAAACAGACAAGAAGATTGGATCTCTGTTAGAGTTTCCTTAACCTGGGCAAAAGATTCACTTTGCAACCCAAGTTCTATATCCTATTATCCTGGCCAAGGCAGAGTGGCTTGTCTGCTCCACCCACCACCCCTGACACCCAGCACCCAAGAAGGTGTCCTGTCAACCGTTCCCAGCTAAGCCTGTGCAAGAAGAACAATGGAGATCTCTGCTTGGATCTCTCAATTCTTGCCCAGAGAAAGGAAAGTGCCAGGATCAACTGACAACTGTTAGCTATTGAATGAGGCACGTCAATAGGGCATAGATGCCAGGAACTAATGTGGCCCTTTTTGTCTAGCAGATTAAATTAAGAACAGTGTAAATACAATGTATTTTAGTTAGATTATGCTGGTTACATAGCCCTTGATATATATTGTACAAAGGTTTTACTTGCTCTTTAATGCCACTTAATATAATAATTCACTAATTAGTTTCAGACCATGTTCATTATAATGCCATCATTTTGACACAAGAGTCATTTTGGCTGTCCAACTTGGCAGCTAAACTCAAGACTATGTCTTATGGTTTTAGATTTTCATTCTAAAGAATTTATACTAAAAGACTCTGCCATATTAATAAGGTCACCATTGATCTGCTAATGTTTCTCATATGATCTGTGCCATTTTTGGTGGCAGTTGGGGCAAGCTTTAGTCATATATCATTCCATTCACACTGGCCAAGTTATTTCCATGAACCCATTACTACTCTATCTGTTACAATGTGTAAAACTTGTTACCATATATACATCAGTAATAATAAAGGGACAAATGGAAGTATGTCTGAAGGACTAAACAGGGACTGCAAGTATTAGCATTGCTCTTCGGATTCAGGTCAATATCAAATTGGACCCAAAACTAAACGATTCAATTCAGGTCGGCCTGAATTTTGGGGAAAGTCAACAAAATATGGACCCTTACCCCCAATTGAGTTTTGGTTTAGGTTTGGGGTTTTTAAGAGGTTAATTTACCATTCATTGTTGCCCCAGGTCCCATGTGACTTCAGGCCTCATGTCATGTCTGGTGGGAGATTTAGTGTCACTTTCAGTTTCCCTAGGTTATCCCTATGTTTTTGGGAACCAGAAGCGATGTTGGAGGTGATACATGATGTTCTACATCATGTTCAACGTCACTTCTACAGGGTTAATCTACAGAAACAGATGTGACCTCAGATAGAGGCTCCAGCAGTAACGCCACAATGGCAAGAAATTGAAAGGTAATTTCAGCCATAAAACACATTAAGGGCTTGTTCACACGACAAAGATTTTCAGTTTGTTCTACATGGATTTGAATAGAAAATCTGTGCAGTAGTTCACACTGCACGGATTTTCCACCGGACGGTTTTTGATACTGCCGGAGTTCCTAAATACTTAGAACATGTTCATTTTTCCGCCCAGTTTTAGGGCAGAACATGAACAGGTGGGTGCGAAGGGGGACTGCTTGAATCCGCAAACCGCGGACGAGAGGCGCCCCTTACGTGCCAACAAAAGACAAAATACCAGTCGGAAAATCCGACCGGTATTTGGTCTTTGTCATGTGAATGCACCCTAAGGTTAGTGCTAACGACAGGTTTGGAGATAGGAATAGGGTTAGAGAATAAAATTTGGATTTAGGATATTCTGAATTAATTTTTTCATAACATTTTTTCATAACAGGGATGAAGCAAACAGAGCCCTATTTAAGCAACAGTAGTTAATGTTCTATAACTTAAGAGATGTAGACATTAAACACGTGAGATTTATAATCAAGAACCTTGGCAAAGGTGTTTTGTTATTGGAGCAATTAAAAATAGTTAAAAAATGTGCATAGATTTTGAATATATATATTAGTACATCTCCAAAAATTTGAATATCACTGAAAAGATAATTGATATAAATAATTTAAGTGAAATAGGGGTAGGGTTGAATTTTTTTGGCAATTTTTTCAAAAATTGTATTTGACCTGAATCATATCGCTCAGTTTTGGATTGAATTTGACATCAACCTGAATCATAAGAATAATCATTAAAAAACTGAATTTTTGACGTTTTTTTTTTATTACAGTTAATATGCTTAAAACTAAGTAAACGGCCAGCCCCTCTAGATAGTTGAGTAATGATATAATACAGGTTACCTACTGGCATGTAGGATTCCCTCTTTGGAAACCAGTTTCTGTCAACACAAACTCTCATCTTAAGGAGCAGGAGTATTAGGTGCACAGCATCACACTACATTTATAGATACTGAAATATAGATTTAACACCAGGTCTCCTAGGAAAACCATGCATGTAATAATTACTTCACTCCAGACTCATTTTGTGTTCATCACCTTATTCATTTCACACCAGCATTTCTGCTTTATGGTCTATGAAATTAAGAATAAAAACGTTATTACAAATGTTCCACTACAAAGATGTTCAGTAGGTCAGGCCTGCTGTTTCAGGTTTTCATTTTGCACTTCCCAGGAAAATAATCTCATCGCACTTGCGCATGCTGTGTTCCGCTATCTTTTACCATTTGCAGACTGAACAGTGAAAGCCGTGTTTAGCTCTTAAAAGCTTTGGAATTGTTTGAATACAATAGCAAGACACTCCAGGTATATTATAAAACTTTTTAATGAGTTTAGTAGGAGAAAATCCAGCAGGGATCATTCTCTATTAACACCTTGAGATTCTGTCACTCTCGGAAGTTCATGCATCATGATTATCATGTTTTATTGTGAAAGCCTAGATGCATTTTACTTGCAATGCCTTTTGTAACCACAAGGTTTGCTGCTTAGGAGAAATGCATCCATGAGTAACTGCTGCACATAGCTCTTTTAGACAATTGTGGTTGACTGACACCTAATGGAAGAGATGTTTAGTACAGTCAGTTCTGCAAAACACAAATTAAGCTTTTTGTTTTGCTCCATTAATATTTCCAAGCACAGGAAATTAAAACCACAGATAATTATGTCAAATGGGCTGCTGTATTAAGCTCAAAATAGAATTTTAAAACATAAAAACACTTTAAGGGTGAGTCCATATTATTTTGTATGTATTTATTATGTATATCACAGGACATCATATAATTTTTTAATATACATGTATTAAAAATTCTGCTCCTTTTAACTCGTTTGTACCAATGCAGTAAGCTCCTATCTAGAACATTAAAAAAAATGTTAAAGCTACATTCCTGTCTACAGTAATGGCGTGGGCTAAATATGGCGTCAGTCATGTGACCTTCTAGCCAGAGCCATCATAACAGCATTTTGGCCCCTACGATGGGTAGGCGGAGTTAGGTAAATGCTTAGGGCGCCACTTCACCCTAGGCAGAAAAGAGGGGCACAAGGCAGTATGGAGAGAGCTGAATTTTCCACTGGTGCTATATGTCTTATTTGCCTAGAGCACCAGAATACATTGTCCCAGCCTTGCCCCCAGGCATAGCAGTACAGTGGCCCCTTTGCAAATACACGATATCCCACCAGACCATGCCCTTAGCCATGCCCAAACATGACACCACCTGAGCCTTGCCTCTATGTATTTTTGTAATTACCACTATTCCTGGAAAACTATATTTTCTTTTTAGTATTTTTGGCAATATTTTTTTTTTCAGCTGTCCTATGCAATTAAAAATTACATATAAAATATTGTCCTTTTCTAGCTGTGTAAGAGAACGTTTGCGTGGTAGGGCAGACTAATCTCACTTCAGCTGCTACTTATCTTTACATAAAAGAGGTTAAATAAGCAGCCAGTCACCAAAGGCACCTCCGCCGTGCACGGACACGCAGGCAAAGCGTATAATCCACAAATATAGAAAATGACGTCCAGCTCAGCTTTATATGAAGTAAAATCCACGTTTATTGAGAGCAGGATAAAAAAGACATCCAGAAACAAATTTCTAACGCGTTTCAGGCCCCGAACATAACGGCCCTTATTTTTAGGTTTATTTTTACCAATCTATTTTAGGGTGATTTTTGCTACACAGCTGAAATTACAGTTTATATTGGAGATAACATGATAAAGAATTGCATCAATACGTGTTTGTGACCCAGCCACCTGAACAGAGGTCTGATGCTCAGTAAGCCTCCAAGCCATTTTAGGAATTAGGGTATGTCCCCACGGCACGGGTTTGCGGATGGTTTTTCAGACGGTTTGCGGTTTTGCAGAAGAGCACAACGGGGATCTATGGAAAACCTGTACAGCAGTCCCCACTGCACGGGTCTTCCGCCAGCTGCCCGGAAAACATTGATCGTGTACAATCTTCCGTCCAGTTTTCAGACAGAATATGTACAGTACAAGTGAATGTGAAGGGCTTTTCTCCGCTCATCGCAGAGAAAAGCCGTGCCCCCCGCGGCTGTGGGGACAGCGCACAAGCCGGACAAATACCGGTCAGATAAACCGACCGGTATTTGTCCATTGCCGTGTAAACGGCCCCTTAGTGAACCTTAGTTGTTCAGCGTCAAACTTTACTCAGTTGAAATAGCTGGGAGTTACAGAAAACTTCTAGCCTATGATTTGTCAAATGTCATGACTCCTTTATTAAAGAAGCTCTATTGTATGCATATGGCTCATTTTGCTCTCTTATTCTTGATGAAGAAGTTGTTCCTGAATAAAGTGTATATTAACAAATGCTTCTTCCCTTGGGCACCCATATAAACTGAGTGCTATTACATGGATGCATTGGTTCCTTCTTTTCTAGTATATGTATAAACACTTAATCATTGCACATAAAAGCTTTCTATGCTTGAGACACAAGCAGTGGGAAATGTCATGGCCACAGCAGGAAAAGCCTCTGCACAGGTGTCCCAGGCATCACTCAGTTTGTAAATCATCAGGACTTAGGAGTTGCTGTTATGTTTACGTGCGGCAGTGCGATTGTAGCATGTTTGAATTTGGTTTCACATGACATAAATACGGCTACATTTCGGGGGACATGTATGAAAACTGTCTAGGTCTAAGACATTCTTTGTTGCCCATAGCAACCAATCACAGCACCCCTTTCATTTCATACAGTGCTCAGAAAAAATTAAAGGGGAGCTCTGATTGTTTGTTATGTGCAACAAAGAAAGTCATAGATCTAAACAGTTTTCATACAGGTGGCCCTAGTGTCTTCATTGCTGCCTCAGCATTACCATAGACTTCTCCCGGCCATGACTCATCTCTGTAGAATTTACCACACACACATCTCAGAATCCTATCTTTTCCAGTAGCTCCTTACCCATTCCCTATTTCTGTACAAACTCCCCATGGAGTGACAGGTGGAAGTGGGGGGTTATAGGATGATAATTGGGGGTTGTATTATGTAGGACTGGGGAGTGGAAGGGGTATGAGCCACAGATAACAACCACGGCACAATATCCTGGGGGAGGGGGTGATAAGACCAACCCCCTGGTGGTTGTGCTGCAGCTGTGGCCCGTTTCCCCAGGATGATATTTTGCGATCTGAACAACATCACCTGCACCCCCAGAAGACCCGCCACCATTTTTTTTAGTTCGGGGCAGCAGCCGTTTTATCTGGGGTTTGGGCCTAACGACGCCCATGGTCTCCACCACAGTGGTTGGCAATGAGTGCTATCGTACAGATGAAAAGTCCCTTTGTTTTTTAGATCAGTGGGGATCCTAAATGTTGGACACCCTTTGATACATATCCTAGTGATATGCAATAATGTTTTATTAATATTCCTTTAAATATAATGGCAACAGTAGAATTTTATGACATATCCTTGTGATCTGCTATAAAATTTTGATAGTACCCCTGTAAATATAATGGATACAGTACAATTTTATGACGTATCCTAGTGATATGTTATAACATTTTGATAATACCCCTATAAATATAAAGATATGCTATGCTAATAATATGCTATAATATTGTAGCAATACTCCTTTAAATATAATGGATACAGTAGAATTTTATGACATATCCTTGTGATCTGCTATAACATTTTGATAGTACCTCTGTAAATATAATTAATACAGTAGAATTTTATGACATATCCTAGTGATATGTTATAGCATTTTGATAATACCCCTATAAATATAAAGATATGCTATGCTAATGATGTGCTATAACATTGTAGTGATACTTCTTTAAATATAATTAATACAGTAGAATTTTATGACATATCCTAGTGATATGTTATATCATTTTGATAATACCCCTATAACTATAAAGATATGCTATGCTAATGATATGCTATAACATTGTAGTGATACTTCTTTAAATATAATTAATACAGTAGAATTTTATAACATATCCTTGTGATCTGCTATAACATTTTGATAGTACCTCTGTAAATATAATGGATACAGTACAATTTTATGACATATCCTAGTGATATTTTATAACATTTTGATAATACCCATATAAATATAAAGATATGCTATGCTAATGATATGCTATAACATTGTAGTGATACTTCTTTAAATATGATGGATACAGTAAATTTTATGACATATCCTAGTGATTGCTATAACATTTTGATAGTACCCTGTAAATATAATTAATATCAGTAGAATGTATTTTATGATACCTATCCTATGGATATGTTAATTAGCAATTTTGATTAATACTCCTATACAAATATAAAGATATGTCTTTATGCCATGAGATATGCTATAACATTGTAGTGATACTTCTTTAAATATAATGCATACAGTACAATTTTATGACATATCCTAGTGATATTTTATAACATTTTGATAATACCCAGATAAATATAAAGATATGCTATGCTAATGATATGCTATAACATTGTAGTGATACTCCTTTAAATATGATGGATACAGTAGAATTTAAACTTCCACATTTGTAGTTTGTATGAGTTTTATACACACAAGCTCCAGAAAGGTTTGTTTGTTTCATTTAAATGCCATTGAGAATATTTAGCCATTTACACTCCCATTACCATTAGCTATTTAGCGTTTTCTTACAAATGACTTACTAGAAGAGGATCTGTACAGGAACCAGTGATAAGTGCTTGGCTTTTGTTTTTACTTATGTTTAACAGTTTAGAGATTATATACACAATTATGTTTTCCTGTGGCCACTTTCTAGAATTCATTATTCATGCTTGTGTTAGTTGTAGGTAGCACATTCATCCAAGAGAACATTTTAGAGAATTGTGTCTTGTGTGAAAGTTTTTGTGGATGGTATCTGCCACTCTCAGGACCACCTTCACAGCCTACGGCTAAGCTGCCCGTAAATGGAAGACTACACTTAGTATGGACAAGTAGAGGTGCAGTGGCAATTCTCAGCAAATCTGTGCTGAAAACAAATGCTGAACTCCTGAACCATGCTGCAGTCAATGAACTTTTTGGATTGTTTTCTTTAAATGTCTACATAAAGTCTCGTTTAGATACTGAGTTCCTAGATTGCTCACTGGTTCTTAGTTTGTGTTTACATGATGTTTCCTCTGCATGTTTGGTATATATCCAAAATAAATCTCCCAAGATATACATTAACCATAAACAGAACTAATTCTAGCCCCGTTTTAGGATCCCACTTCATGTGTATGCTGTGGGTAGTTCTACAGCATTGACTGACACTTCAACTCTGCTAACTCCTATTTCTAGCTTTGCCTGTTAAAGGGACATTGGTAAAAACCGGGCTTTGAAAAAAAATGATACTATCCAAGCAGGATGTCTGACCATAAATGTTATCTAGCATAGCTGATTTTGTCATGAGAGGAAACTCCTTTGAAGGGGGTATTGCAGCAATATTTAGAGCTATTACTAAAAATATTTTATGAATGCAGAGAACATATTTTGCAGCATGTTTCTATATAAAATTCTACAGTTTAATGAGAGAGAGAAACCTCCACGCTGCCAAGACAGCCAGTGCAATGCATCTACATTCGCACTGTTATCTGTCTATTTGCATACAAAGATGGCACTCAGATATGTGCTCTGCAGCCCTGACAGGGTGGCACAAGGCTACTGGTTTCTCTCTGTTCAGTAACAAAGATAAGAGCAAATTTAGAAGCAAGTTCCTCTCCTGTTGATAAGATACATCAGGAAGTCTGTATCAATAAGACAACAGCATGAAACCTGTAATAATCAAAGAAGAAAGACTCAATGCTAGTTGGTTCAGTAAACAGCGGGTGGATGATGACAGGTGCACAGTTAGTGGAGATACAAATACCGGTTGACTCCATAAAACAACTGACCCTAGCTAACTGTCCCTAATGTTCCCTTAAATCTCACTCTAGGACTGTCCCCAACACCAGAACCTTTTTCCCTATTACTGACACTCAATGGTTCCTTAAAAATGCCCCTAAACTACAACTGACCTTAATACATTAAGCAGCTCTAGGACCCAGCAACTTCCAAGCAGGGCCCAGTAGAAAATAAACAAACTGATATACACAAGGACTACGAACTCTTGGAATTGGTGAAACCAAACAAAGACAAGAAACAACAATATACTACAAACTGTCACAACTGAATTAGAAAATAGATTTCAAGAAAAAATAGTTTGTTATATCAAGAGTAGATATGATTTTTTTTTTCCTACTCTGCAATCAGACCGCCATATTCCACTGAATTTTATAGAAATATGATAACAAGCTCAGGTGCGAGGCCAGGTCAGTTGACGTGCAAGGATCCAGAGCAGTTGCCATGCCACTCCAAGCAAACACACACAACAAAAGACAGGCATACCATAGAAACTCCTGCCAATCTAATAAACAGGTGAGGATGAAATTGCTGGAGAGTTTCTTCCATTTATTAGTGCTAGGGATTGAAATAGCTTGCCTTATGACAACTTGTTCAGCCATATCAAAAATTCAAAGCAGTTATCATTCCCTTTCCCAAGCCTGGTGGCATATTATGCAAAGTAAATTTCTCAGCACTCAGAGAGAATAAAGTAGCAAATATGTTACTAAAATCTCTATTCATTAAAATAGGTTGCATTAGATTAGAAAAAGGTAAAATCTGATTTTCGTTTTCTAGAGACACTGCTACCGATGGCTGCGTCTGCTGTTCACTTGAATTCACACAACTGCTTTAATTTATAGTGCCCTTGTGTTATGCAAGAGGGAATTTACACATGGCAGGTTTGTTACAGAAAGGTCCACAACTAAAAATCTGTTTCAATCATCTGAACGGGGTTGTTTCTGCATGGATTTCTGCACAACCCATTCAGAGGAATAGAATAGTCCCAGAAATTTCTGCAACACATTCTTTCATGTGTGAATTCATTCTTAGGGCATGTTCCCACGGCAGTGGACAAATACCGGCCGGTTTGCCGGCCGGTATTTTCCGGTTTTGCGGCCGTCCCCACGGCCGCGGAGGGAGCGGCTTTTCTCCGTGATGAGCGGAGAAGAGCCCTCTCCCCTCCCATTGAGATGTTCATATTCCGTCCGGAAACCGGACGGAAGAATGAACATGTTCAATGTTTTGCCGCCGGACCGCTGGCGGCAAAACCGTTGGGCGGACAACCCGTGCAGTGGGGACTGCTGCATGGGTTTTCCATAGAGCACAATTGTGCTCATTTTCGGCCGGTTTTTCAGGCGCTCTGAAAAACCGCAAACCGGCTGCAAAACTGGCCGAAAACCCGTGCCGTGGGGACATGCCCTTAGAATTCTCTTTTTTCAACATATGAAGTATATTTTTAAATACATATTACCTGGAAAAAATAAGGTCCCTTTAAAAACGTTTTCTGGCATCAATTTACTATTAGCAGAAAAGGGCGTATATACCGTATTTTTCGGACTACAAGGCGCACATAAAAGCCTATGATTTTCTCAGAAATCGAAAGTGCGCCTTATAGTCCGATGCGCCTTATATATGAATCAATTCTTCACTTGGGTTTTTAGGCTTTGTTCAGAACGTATTAGGTACAGCTAGTTTAGTGACACTGATTTGTAACTGATTTGCAACTGATTTACAATAGTAAATACGTTCCGAACTCAGTTACAAATCAGTTGCAAATAAGTGTCACTAAGGCCGTGTTCACACAGCTTATTCCCGACGGATTTGTGAGCCGTATTGAGCTCACAAATCCGCCGTGAATAAGGGGCGGGACGGGGGCGGGGCCGGAGCGCGGCGGGGGCGCCGCTCCCGGCCCCATAGACAATGCATTGTTTACGGCGCGTCCGCGCCGTAAATAATGTGCATGTCACTTTCTCCCCCCGCGGCGGATTTGCCGAGCGGGGAGGAGCGACGGATTCCACTGTTCTCTATGAGAGCAGTGGATTACCGTAATGACAGGGACGGATTGGCGCCGTACTGAAGCGCAAATCCGGCGCGGAGTACGGCGCCAATCCATGCCCAAATAAGCCGTGTGAACGAGGCCTAAGGCTATGTTCACGCAGCTGATTTCAGAACTGATTCACGTCGGATTTCCGATGTAAATACGTTCCGAAATCAGTTGCAAATCAGTTGCAAATAAGCTTCACTAAGTGTGACACGTATTTCGCGATACGGCACGGAAATATGTACATGTATTGACTTTTGTTACAAGTTTACAAGTTGAGAGTTATTGTGAAAGTGTTGAATGAAGCTTGGCTTGCGGTCTGAGCTTTGTTTCATTTAATGTGCCGCGCCTTATAATCCAGTGCGCCTTATATATGAACCAAGAAGACTTAACAGGCGCTCATTGATAATGCGCCTTATAATCCGGTGCGCCTTATAGTCCGAAAAATACGGTACTCTTTAACCAGGTTTATATTTGGGAAAGTTAGAAAAAGAACTTTCAGTATATATTTAGTTTCAGGACGCCCTATTGATTTCTTTGTGCTATAAAACATTGGCCGGCTATGGAAGAATTGTGAAATAAGTATTGTAGGAACCGAAAAGTTTTCCGGAGTGGCTGCATCTGAAAAGAGTTATAATGGTAAGTGCCATTTATGTCTCTTGATTGTTGCTCTCCAAGGAGTTCAGTACATAAAATATAGGGCAAATAATGCTTTCAAAGCAACATTGTAGGTTATGTATGCTAATTTATCAATCGACAGTCCTCTCTCTCTCTCTCTCCTCCCTCTCTCTCTCTCTTCCTCCCTCTCTCTCTCTCTTCCTCCCTCTCTCTCTCTCTTCCTCCCTCTCTCTCTCTCTCTCTTCCTCCCTCTCTCTCTCTCTTCCTCCCTCTCTCCTTCTGTCTCCCCCTCTCCCTATATCCTGTTAGCCAAGGATCACTGGCATCTAATTAGACCTGTCTTCCTTATGTGCTGCTCATATATCTATCCATGTATATCTGGGCAGCATATATAGATAGATATATTAGCAGCACATTAGGAAGACAAGTTTAATCGGGTGCCATCGATATAAGATATATAGATATAGATGTGAACAGCACGTAAGAAAGTCAGGTCTACTTGGACGCCTGCAATATAAGATCTTGGTACTTATTTTCCCCACTGTATATATACACACGCAAACACATATATACCTACATCTTTCTGATGTGCTACTTCAATTGTATTTTTCCGTTGGCACCCTTTTTTTTCCTTTTATTTTGGTGTGTTGCTTGTATTTTCTGGATTTTTATAGATAGATAGATAGATAGATAGATAGATAGATAGATAGATAGATAGATAGATAGATAGATAGATAGATAGATAGACAGATGAATAGATACAGTGCCTTGCGAAAGTATTTGGCCCCCTTGAACTTTTCAACCTTTTGCAACATTTCAGGCTTCAAACATAAAGATATAAAATGTTAATTTTTTTTGTGAAGAATCAACAAGTGGGACACAATTGTGAAGTGGAGCGAAATTTATTGGATATTTTAAACTTTTGTAAAAAAAAAAAAAAAAAAACAAAACTGAAAAGTGGGGCGTGCAAAATTATTGGGCCCCCTTAAGTAAATACTTTGTAGCGCCACCTTTTGCTGCGATTACAGCTGCAAGTCGCTTGGGGTATGTCTCTATCAGTTTTGCACATCGAGAGACTGAAATTCTTGCCCATTCTTCTTTGGCGCACAGCGGAGCTCGTGAGTGGATGGGAGCTTGTGAACAGCTCGAGCTCAGTGAGGTTGGATGGAGAGCGTTTGTGAACAGCAGTTTTCAGCTCTTTCCACAGATTCTCGATTGGATTCAGGTCTGGACTTTGTCTTGGTCATTCTAACACCTGGATACGTTTATTTGTGAACCATTCCATTGTAGATTTTGCTTTATGTTTGGGATCATTGTCTTGTTGGAAGATAAATCTCCGTCCCAGTCTCAGGTCTTTTGCAGACTCCAACAGGTTTTCCTCAAGAATGGTCCTGTATTTGGCTCCATCCATCTTCCCATCAATTTTAACCATCTTCCCTGTCCCTGCTGAAGAAAAGCAGGCCCATACCATGATGCTGCCACCACCATGTGTGACAGTGGGGATGGTGTGTTCAGGTGATGAGTGTAGGACTGATTGTTGTCCTACGTACAGACTCTCCCACCTCAGCTGTAGATCTCTGCAGTTCATCCAGAGTGATCATGGAACTCTTGGCTGCATCTCTGATCAGTCTTCTCCGTGTTTGAGATGAAAGTTTAGAGGGACGGCCGGGTCTTGGTAGATTTACAGTGGTCTGATACTCCTTCCATTTCAATATGATCGCTTGCACAGTGCTCCTTGGGATGTTTAAAGTTTGGGAAATCTTTTTGTATCCATATCCGGCATTAAACTTCTCCACAACAGTATCACGCACCTGCCTGGTGTGTTCCTTGGTCTTCATGATGCTCTGTGCGCTTTAAACAGAACCCTGAGACTATCACAGAGCAGGTGCATTTATATGGAGACTTGATTACACACAGGTGGATTATATTTCTCATCATCAGTCATTTAGGACAACATTGGATCATTCAGAGATCCTCACTGAACTTCTGGAGTGAGTTTGCTGCACTGAATGTAAAGGAGCCGAATAATATTGTACGCCCCACTTTTCAGTTTTGTTTTTTTTTACAAAAGTTTAAAATATCCAATAAATTTCGTTCAACTTCACAATTGTGTCCCACTTGTTGATTCTTCACAAAAAAAATTACAATTTTATATCTTTATGTTTGAAGCCTGAAATGTGGCAAAAGGTTGAAGAGTTCAAGGGGGCCAAATACTTTCGCAAGGCACTGTAGATAGATAGATAGATGAACAGCAGCATACATACTGTGAACCAAGGTCTTATATCGCTAAATATAGACAGAAATATGAGCAGCAGCATACATACTATGAACCAAGGTCCTATATCGCTGACATCCGATTAGACTTGTCTTCCTGATCTGCTGCTAATATATCTATCTATCTATCTATCTATCTATCTATCTATCTATCTATCTATCTATGCTGCCTATATAGATAGAAAGGGAAAATCCACTGCACTCAAGCTTGAAAAAAGCTCATATGTAGCAAAAATGTCATCACTAGACATGAAATAAAGAAGGTGTTCCTATTTTTTTTAACTGTTTGTAAGTGAAGCGGATTTTTCCTTTCTGTTAATCAGACCCATTACTTGGGCCTGATTTCCTCATTGCTATATTTACTATTTTGCCATAGGCAAACTTAAACTCTATCAGTTCTCTATCTATTAAACACTAAAACGTAACTTTTATTATATCTAACTCTTAACCTCTATACACACTATTTAAAAACCTGATCTCTATCCTCATCATTTAACCCTTTTGTGCTTCTGAAAGAGGGAATAACTCCCTTTCTATCATCAAGTCTGGTGGAACCCCACCTATTAACAGGAGAGCCTTATATCTATAGCAAAGTACTAGCTTCAGTAAGGGATCCCAAGCCAACTACTTGGGCAGTCGTCCCTAATCTCATAGACACAGAACAAAATAAGGCCCCTTGTGACACCGCGTCTGCAGCAGGTGACACTTGTAGACAGAGGTGAGAGATCACATTTAAAACGTCATGCCTGCACCTCGCCGACATGTTTCGCCAGCTAACCTGGCTTTATCAAGGCTTAGAGGTCCGATCACATGTGGTCTGAGCTCACTTCCTTTTATATCATGTTAGGTAAACACCCCGTTCAGTGTTAAGTGATGTCATAGATAGGCCCCTATTCTTAATATTCATGGACTGTCTAATAACGGGGTATGTCCCAAAGGATTGGCGCATAGCAAATGTGGTGCCAGTATTCAAAAAGGGGTCAAAAAGTGATCCTGGAAACTATAGGCCAGTAAGCTTAACCTCTGTTGTAGGTAAAATGTTTGAAGTTTCTCAGAGATGCATCCTGGAGTATCTCACTGAAAATAAATGTATAACGCCGTTCCAGCACGGGTTCATGAAGGATCGGTCCTGTCAGACTAATCTCATCAGCTTCTATGAGGAAGTCAGTGCTAGACTGGATCGGGGTGAGGCACTGGATGTCATATATCTAGATTTTTCTAAAGCATTTGATACGGTGCCACATAAAAGGTTGGTAAATAAAATGAGAATGCTTGGACTGGGGAAAATGTGTGCAAGTGGGTAAGTAACTGGCTCACTGATAGAAAACAAAGGGTAGTAATTAACGGTACATACTCAGACTGGATCGCTGTTACTAGTGGGGTACCACAAGGGTCAGTATTGGGCCCTATCCTCTTTAACATTTTCATTAATGATCTTACACAGGGAATACACAGTAGAATATCGATCTTTGCAGACGATACTAAGCTCTGTAAAGTAATAAACACAATAGAGGATAATATGTTATTACAAAGGGATCTGGATAAGTTGGAGGCCTGGGCAGGGAAATGGCAGATGAGGTTTAACACTGATAAATGCAAGGTTATGCACATGGGGAAGAGAAATCCATTACATGATTACATGTTAAATGGAAAAACACTGGGTAAAAGTGACATGGAGAAGGACTTGGGAATCCTGGTGGACAGTAAAACTTAATTGTAGCAGCCAGTGTCAGGCAGCAGCAGCCAAAGCAAATAGGATCATGGGGTGCATTAAAAGGGGCATAGATGCACATGATGAGAACATTATTCTCCCATTATACAAGTCACTGGTTAGACCACACATGGAATATTGTGTACAGTTTTGGGCACCAGTGCACAGGAAAGACATTGTAGAGCTTGAACAGGTACAAAGGCGGGCAACAAAAATAATAAAAGGACTGGGTGGACTACAGTACACAGAAAGATTGGCAAGATTAGGGTTATTTAGTTTAGAGAAAAAGAAGGTTTTCGGGGGGACATCATAACTATGTTTAAAGACATCAAAGGTCAATATAGAGATCTCTCCCAAGATTTATTTATGCACAGGGCTGTATCTAGAACAAGGGGGCATCCTTTACGTCTTGAGGAACGAAAGTTTCTACATAAACATAGAAAGGGATTCTTTACTGTAAGAGCAGTGAGACTATGGAATTCTCTGCCAGAGGGACTGGTCATGGTGAATTCAATAACCGAGTTCAAAAAGGGTTTGGATGCATTTCGGAGCGTAATAATATAACAAGTTATAGTGACTAGGATTCAGGAGAGGGGTCATTGATCCAGGATTTTTCTGATTGCAATATTGGAGTCAGGAAGGAATTTTTCCCTAAAATGAGGACAATTGGCTTCTACCTCATTGGGGTTTTTGCCTTCCTCTGGATCAACACCTTAGCACAACAGGCTGAACTAGATGGACGACTTGTCTTTTTTTAGCATTACAAACTATGAGGAACTATGAGGTGCTCACCAATTAGCCATCAGAGAATCCACATAAAGCCCATTCCCCCTTCCACGCGCACACTCATGACATGTCCTGCTAAAACTGCCACCATGCTCTCATGAGCCAACAACCTTCAGTCAAATTCGCCATCTCCATAACGGGCTTGCGCCCTATCTTACCGTACTTCCCGTGCCAATGCACTGCACCAACAAACACCTCGCCCTGACTGTGATGGGCTTCCGTTTCAATTCTCTCATATTATTTCAACTGCATGCCTCACCTAGAATGAACTAAGCAGACTAGGTATCACATAGTCACATAGACTAGGTATCACATAGATACCTAGTCTGCTTAGTTCATTCTAGGTGAGGCATGCAGTTGCAATAATATGAGAGAAGTGAGATGGAAGCCCATCACAGTCGGGGCTGAGGTGTTTGTTGGTGCAGTGCATTGGCACGGGCAGTACGGTAAGATGGGGCGCAACCCGTTTTGGAGATGGCGAATTTGACTGAAGGTTGTTGGCTCATGAGAGCATGGTGGCAGCTTAGCAGGACATGTTATGAGTGTGCGCGCGCGGAAGGGGGAGTGGGCTTTATGTGGATTCTCTGATGGCTAATTGGTGAGCACCTGAATGGGGTGTTTACCTAACATGATATAAAAGGAAGTGAGCTCAGACCACATGTGATCGGACCTCTAAGCCTTGATAAAGCCAGGTTAGCTGGCGAAACATGTCGGCGAGGTCAGGCATGACGTTTTAAATTGTGATCTCTCCGATCTGTCTACAAGTGTCACCTGCTGCAGACGGTGTCACAAGGGGGCCTTATTTGTTCTGTGTCTATGAGATTAGGGACGACTGCCCAAGTAGTTGGCTTGGGATCCCTTACTGAAGCTAGTACTTTGCTATAGATATAAGGGCTCTCCTGTTAATAGGTGGGGTTCCACCAGACTTGATGATAGAAAGGGAGTTATTCTCTCTTTCAGAAGCAAAAAGGGTTAAATGATGAGGATAGAGATCAGGTTTTTAAATAGTGTGTATAGAGGTTAAGAGTTAGATATAATAAAAGTTACGTTTTAGTGTTTAATAGATAGAGAACTGATAGAGTTTAAGTATGCCTATCGCAAACTAGTCAATATAGTCATCAAAACACACTCTTAGTTCTCTAGCGAGATTCCCAATTTTTTGGAGATTATGTGATTTCCTCATTGCACCCTGTTCAAACAATATTATGGATGTGCTGCTATTTTCCTAATTTTGGATGGATGGATAGAATAGATGGATGGATAGATGTGAGCAGCATATCAGGAAGACAGATCTAATTGGGTGCTAGTGATAAAAGACCTTGGTTAACAGTCCTCACAAAAAAGAACTCCTATATGACGGTGCAATTAGATAGTACTTTATTCCATCATGTCAGCAGCAATATGGCTCTAGATGGGATAGTGACCTCCAAAGTGCAGTTTCCATATGCCAACTGTACTTCCCACAGGTTATAATGGAGAGACGTGCATATGACTGCAAGTACAAAGTTAATTCTAAGGTTTTTCATCATACAGTGATTTATAAAGACAAACTCTTTGTAAATAGAAAGCGGCTTGGCGATCCGCTGATGTCTGATGACCAGACTTCCCTGACTTGTGGTAATCATCAGCTATCTGGGGTAAAATTGCAATCAGTCATGTATCGGAGCAGAGATGCTCTTTGTGAGGCATTTTTCAGTCTGGATCATACAGAGTCCTAATTGGGCGATCCCTCTCTGTGATGTCCATACCTTCTGCAGAAATAGGCTGTCATCACAAGGCAACCTCTTTCAGATTTATTTACAAAAATAGGTACAACTATGCTCCCCAGCGTACGGCTGGATTCCAGCTATTCCATAGATGATGTTTGATGTCAGCAACAGCAGCTTCTGATATATAATATTGCGTTACTTGCTTTTTGACCCTGCTAACCAGCCATTTATCTAAGCCTGTGGACTTGGATGCTGCAAAATTTACAACCATCAATCTATGTTCCAGGCAGCCTGCTTCGGCCTCATTAGATCTCATCATTGAATGACATTTGTCCATTACTGCAATGTTTTGTAACAAATTCAGTTTTGTACTTTGGTATTATATGCGGAAACAACACGTCTTCCCAACATATAAATCATAAATGAACAGATGGTTGGTAAAATGAAATAGAAAGGGTGGACACTAAAACACAAACCTGATCATTGTCTTAACCATTTTTATGCCCTTGTTTTCCTGGGATAGAACAAGATCACTTTTATTTGCTCCAAATGTTTATGTAGTGCTACAACCTTCTGGAGGGCTTCTGCTGCACAGATAGTGCCTTTGTGTCCACTGTGTGATTAAATTAGAAGGTGTTTATCTAAGCAAACACTTGGCAAACACAGACATTTTATTGGCTGCTTCTTGTTTGTGTGGCTTTTGGTTTATATTATTGAGAAGCAATAGATTAACGGTTTATGGAAATCAACTAGAATTTTTCAAAGGGGTTCTCCAGATGTAAGGATAGTCCTTCAATGATGAGTTGGTAGCATTCTGACCCTCATGACTCCTGCCAGTGAACGGGTAACAGTGAAAACATCTCCTTTATTTGTAGAGTAGGCAAAAACAAAGTGCTGTTAGTCCACAGGATTGTCTGCACCTGGTACTGTAGCTCATTCCTTTTACTGTGCTAATTGGGTATCCATGTAAAAGTCATATCACAGTTGAATTAACTATACAAAGGGTCATAAACCACAAAAAATTCACAGAAACCTATTTAACCCAATTACTAAAATATACCTTTAATTAACAAATCTTTAAAACTTAACTCACAACTACAAACCCACAAACAGTGTTATCTATAAGTAAGGATAGAGGGGAATAGGCAACAGACAAAAGGGCACAGGTCCCTACACTCTCCACTAGTATATACTCACAATAGGTGGAGTTGTCGCCCCAAAAAGGGCGGCCCCGCGTCTCGGTGGCTCACCCTAGTATTTAAACTACACTAAAGGTATAATGAAATCCCTCTTCAATACAACTAAGTATACTAAAATACATAAGTCATACCCCTATTATCAAAAAACAGACAACAAATAAAACACATATCAAGACATCTTACTTTTCTGTCCTTCCATTACCCGACATGTTTCTCCCTCTAAGGTTTACGAGGGTTCTTCAGGGGAATAGCTATCAAGGATCCATAGATGTCAGATCTAAGATAAACACTGGCTACCAGGGAAAGATGTGTACATCTATGGATCCTTGATGTCTATTCCCCTGATGAACTAGGCTGAGCCACCGAGAGGCGGGACCGCCCTTTTTGGGGCGACAACTCCACCTATTATGAGTATATACTAGTGGAGAGTGTAGGGACCTGTGCCCTTTTGTCTGTTGCCTATTTCCCTCTATCCTTACTTATAAATAACACTGTTTGTGGGTTTGTAGTTGTGAGTTAAGTTTTAAAGATTTGTTAATTAAAGGTATATTTTAGTAATTGGGTTAAATAGGTTTCTGTGAATTTTTTATCTATGTAAAAGTCCCAGATAACTCCTTTGACTGAATATTCAAACTAGATATATTGTAATATACACAGTCAAGTCACATTCTTATGACCACTTCCTACCTTTGCTGTTGGCAGCGTGTAGCAGAGGAAGGAAGTTATATGTCTTGATTTGGTTTGGTGGGTGTATAAGGTGTACAATAGACTGCACTCATATACCTTGTTGCTTTTATGGCTTAAAGGGGCAATATGTTAGAGTTACAAAAAGGGCCATGGGTGGCAGTAGTTCTGAAACTGGGCAGTCTGTGGACTCTACATGGGCTGCTGGGGTGAGCGTGTATTGTAAGTAGAAAAATGGTACCATTGTGAATAAGAGATGTGGAAACTGTGTAGAGCCACTGGCCATTGATGTGAGAGGTGAATGTTGGCTACGGAGGTGTGTGAGCATGGATAAACGCACTACAGTGGAGTAGCACACCACCAAAATAAACCAGCGGGCTTCTATATGTGTGTCAAAAAACAACTCAGTGAATCCTACTGTATATAGGGCTACAAAGCAGGTGGATGGTCACTGCACCTCTGCTAACAAAGTTGTATCAGCAGAAAAGACTAACATTTTTATGGCAGTATCATAGACCTCTGCTGATTGAAAGGGTTGTCTTCTCCAATGAGTCACATTTTCTGCTTCATTGAAAGGATGCGCATTGGCATGTCAGGTAAGAAACATTAGAGGACAAACACCTTGCATCCATTATTGGAAGAACACAAACTGGTGGTGGCAATGTTGTGGTCTAGGGGATGTTTTTGCGCCTTTCTCTGTGCCCACTTGTCTGTGTAGAAAGTACTCTCAATTGATTTGGGTATAAATCCATCTTTGCGTGTGACAATCACCCATACATGTTGATTATTTTCCCTGCGGTGAATGGGATCTTCCAGAAAGATGATACAACATGTCATATGGCTAGAAATGTCCAACATTGGTTAGAAGAGCATGACCATGACTTCCAAGTACTACCCTGGCCCCTTAATTTAGATGACTTGAGCATCTGTAGGATCTCCTTGATGGTCGTGTTGGCTCTATAGATTCTCCCCCACACACTGTGTTTACTCTGGATATTCTCTACTTATAATAATGGGATTTAACTGTGCACTATTAAAATAGAGTCCAGAGTTTTTAAGTATAACAATCATGCACCAATTTTTGTAAAAAGGCATATGCCTCCTTATAAATTTGGTATGTTTTTTGTTGTCGGTATGCAAGAAGAGAAAATTTACACCATGATTAACTGAGGTTTCTAACAGAAATTATGGTAAATCTGCCACAACCGTCACACAGCTCATCCGGTAAACCAGAGAGGAGATCAAACAGGCAAATGGTGTACTTGGATTGACATATTTTCCCCCATTTTTATTGAATTTGTATTTGTTAGAGTTGTTAGCAAACTTACCATGAGGCAAGCCATATGGGCCAATGGAAAGGGGCCCTCAACCCAGGATGGTTCCAGTCTCTACCACACGTTGTTTAAATCAGTGCAGGTTTCTAGAGGGAAGACATAAAACAGCCTTAAACTCTTCTATCCTACAAAAATTATTCTGCTACACTATTGTGTCCTGTAAAATAAGCATTTATCCAGAGAAATAGTGCAAAACATAGCCCAAGCTTGACTACGCCTGCCCTATTTTCCCCTACGGTGCTGTCGCAGCTGCTTCGCGGTATCCGTTGGAGTACCTTTTTTCATGGTACCCCAACAGATACTTCGACGTATGCAATATTGTAGTGTGATCTCACCTTAAGGTGGATAAACACACTTTTCCCTGCTCCTAGTCAGGAGCTCTCATTTTAGTTTTTAGTCTATTTTAATACACTCTTCATATACTTGATTTATGAATTCTTGTCCCCATATAGCACCCATTCTCCAGGTTTTTAATGTGTACTAAATATGTGCTTCCTCATGCTGCATCTACACGGCAAGAACAAAATACTGGTCGGATTCTAAATCAGAGTCCAACCAGCATCTTACACTTGGTTTTGTTTTTTTAGGCGCTTTTTTTTTTTTTTTTCTGGGGTTTTCGGTTTTGGCCATCCCATTAACATTGGTCCAGGTTTTTTGAAAAACAGCGGTTTTGAAATCCAACCATCAGAAAATCCAAGCCGTGTTGTCTACAGTTCAGATTTTCAATTGGGGTCTATGGGGAGGGTTTTAGCGTCTGATTTTAACAGTTTTCACATCTGAAATCCGTCTCAAAATCCAACAGCAAAACCATGCCGTGTAGACATTCCCTTAGTTTCTCATTTTAAAGCAAGTATTACTAAGTGGTTATCACAGGAATCCCCATATGGATAAAAGAACTAAGGAAGCAGAAGACATGATCAATGACCATTTTTGTTAATTTATTAATAGTTCTATTTAAGACAGTACATTAAATAGTCCTGCCAGCCAGTCCATATAGTGTAGTATGCATCGTCCTTTTTGATTGTGTCCATAGACAAAAATGACCTTTAGTTATAAGTCATAGAGAGCTATTGATCTTGGTATAAGGGGAATCCTTTGCAACCAGATATACAATTGCAGTCAGCAGTGGAGGGAAAATAATCTTATGCATTGCAGGCTTTGTGTGGTAACATTGTTTCCTTCTACGCACAGATGTGGATGTTTATGCACCTAAGAGGGATTTGGTACAATCCTTCTGCATGCATGCTTTTCATAGACTGTCAGCTTTTGTGAGAAGGTCCCACGCCACCATTGAATTGCTGAATAGACGGTTAATATGTAATGTCGGATTTTGTCTTTAGATTCCCGCCACTTAGAATTGTAAAATTATATGGAATAAATTGATGCTATATGAATAAAAATTAAATATTACTTAAAGTAGTTGAGGTAAAAACAAAAAAGTTGCAGAAAATGTAATTAGAATTAAAAAAGGCAGATGTGCCCAGGTTGTCCCGAATGCTGCAAGTGATGATACTGTACTGGCAGGAGAAAGCCCCAGCTCACTGTCACCTACCCTACTGGAGACCACTAAAGCATTGGTGCTGGAACGGCTTGGGATTAAAGAGATGTGCACTGTCTTTTATTTGAAATGTATTACTTTTTCCCTTTCCTTTTTTTGTAGGCTTTTCAATGAAAGGGAATATCTGAGAGTTTAAATTAGAGTGTAATTACTCTAAGCGTAATTATTCTAATGTTATTATTTCTATTCACTTTCAAACTACAGGCTGGAAAGAGTGAATGTAGCTAGATTGTTCTCTGCTCAGATCACACCCACTACAGGGGAGTGTTCCTGAGCTGAGCACACCCACTAAGTGATTACAAAACGTTCATTGAGGCCATGTAACCCATGAATGTCAGAGGGTTTGCAGGAGTTAGGGGGGAATGGAGGACAGGGCTAGTTGCCTGGTTCTGCACAGCAGGAAAGGTAAATAATTTTTAATAAGTATGAATTACAAAGTTTAATATAATACAGTTGTGAGCCCTATAACCAATGAGAAGATAGTCCCGGAGAACCTCTTTAAAGAGGTGTTCTTGCCATGTTACAGCCAGCTACAGACTCCCACTTCCTGGTTAGGCTACTATTCCTAGCGGAGCCTCTTAGAGGGACATTGCTAATAGAAGTTTAAACTTATGCCAAAAGGCTACAGAGCTTTAAAGGGTTAAAGTTTTTCAGTAAGATAATTAAGCTCTTGTGCTACTAATAACAAACAGCACGGACTAACATCACCATCCCGATCATTCTGACCAGGGTTACTGGAGCAATAAGAGCAGAGAGAGATGGTCGATAACTTAGGAAAGCTAGGTTCGCAAGTAGCAGATAAGAACTTCTCTAGCTCCTAAAGGAAGCAAAATCAGATCAGCAATGTATTTGGTAATAATCTTTATTTATCTTTGCGCACATGTTTAAAGGGGTGTTCCAATACTTTAAAAAGCTCATTTGTCTGATGGGGCATGACTAAAAATAGGAAAAAAGAAGCATAGTTTTTTCTTTTTATTACTGTAGCAGCAGAATCCTAGTAAAATAATAATAAAAACAATAAAATACAATCAATCCCTTTAACATACATTAACTTTTTCTGGGAGGAATGAGGGAAAAGAAGTAATTCCACCATTGTTTTTTTGCGTTTTAAATTCATACCCTTCATCATATGGTAAAAATTATGTGATAACTTTATTACATGGATCAGTACGATTATGGCCATGTAAAATTTATAAAGTTAATTTTTTTTTTACTTTTGTACAACAAAAATATGATTTAAATAAAAAAAATATATAAAATATTAAATTTTTATATTTTGTTTATAGAGCTGTTTGAAGTATTCTGTTTTGGAGGAGGACTTTTAGGACCATTTGAATGAAACTGTTTAGGTCTAAAACTCACTCTTTTGCGCATAGAACCCTATGGGCAAAAAAGTGAGTTTTAGACCTAAACAGGTTCATACATGTGGCCAGTAGTTTTTATTGGTACCTTTATGGGTAATATAACACTTTTTAATTGCTTTCTATTGCATCTTTTGGGAAGAAGATGAGCAAAACAGCATTTTTTATTTTTTTTTATGCTAAAAAGCAATACCAATGTGTATAGCTCTTTTATGTTTTTTTCCATCGATAGGGATTTTTTAAGGAAACATGGGAATATTTTTCTTATCTTATTTGTTTTTATTTGTTTTTGTTTATTTCTTTTATGTCTTTCTTAAACTTTGATTTTTCAGTCCTACTAGGGGACCTAAACATGTAGTCATTGGATTGCTTATAAAATATACAGCATTGCTTATGTAGTACATTATATTAAACCTGTCAGTTTAAAACTGAAGAAACATGATATTGATCTCTATGTTTGGCAGAGCCTAAAAAGCATACACTGAAGACAGACCTGGGTGCCTTCATTAAGGCCTCAGCTACCATGTAAGCCTTTCAGCTCCCTGCAAACATATTACAGGGGTTGCAAAGGGGCTGACAAAGGGAACCCCCCTTTCTCTCTCTGAAACCACAAAGATGCCATGGTCACAGTTCACTGCAGCATCTAAGGGGTTAAACAGCTCAGCTCTGAAGTTTCTCCAATCCCAGCCTTTACAGCAAGGTCATCTGATAGCTGAGCCCCTGCTTCACCCAGCACAGGACACCCAAGCCATCTTTTTTCTGCCCCGCTGACAAAGACAGATTGTGGTCCTTAAGAGGTTAATGAATATTGTATGTGACTGTATACTATTCCCTCCTGCCATCAGGCACTGCCTAAATGCCCAGAAGCAGGCTTGGACTGTCCCACAGAGAAGCAAGAGGAACCCCTGGTGGGCCTTTGGGCATGATGAGCCTCTGGTCATGCCGGGGCTGCTTTTAAGGGAGAAAGGTAGAAAAAGAGGCAGAGTGAAAAATTACATGTACAATCATGTTGAGTAGCCACAAGAAACAACTTCACTGGTGAGTCACAATAACCAAATTAAAACGAGGGACCCAGGCACCCCAGACCGACACTGACCAAAGGGTAAGTCTATCAAATAGAATTTGCCGGTATCTTAGCTGATGTTAAATACACACATATTAGCATTACACATTACTCAGTAGTGGCCTGCATAGCATTGAGAGCTTAAAGGGTTTGTGCCAGGACCCCAGTTACTTACCTCCTTATCAGCAGGGGAGTAGAATATAAAGAAATCATGCTGAGTCATTAAGGCTGCAGGGGAGAGAGGGAGGGGGTGAGCAGAGAGTGAGGAATAAGGGAGCATCTCAAAACTTAACTCAAATAATAACTTTACAACAGTTGATTCTCTATACAGCAAGACACAGGCTCATACATTGCTCTTTCTACCCAGCCCCTTGAAAGCTCATTCATTTTCCCTGTCATCAGATAAGAAGTGTTTCATGCAAGCGTAGCCTGTCAGCTCCTCTGGTCGTGTCTAATGCAAGCTTTCAGGTAACTAAGGGGGATTGAGAGATGCTGTAGCTCTCAGAGTCTTCACTTTTTGTAATCACATATATCTAGAAAAGTGATTAAATACCCATTTTGGAGGATCCCACGTCAATATTACATCATGGCAAAACCCCTTTAACTATCTGTAATAGAGTTAAGTAACAGGCTATGTCTTGGATAAATCAACGGGATTTTTTTGCCACTGGTTTGGATGCAGTTTGGTCAGATTTCGGTGGTTTATCGGTGTCATGGCTGCCTGGTACGGAATTCATGTCAATCAATGGGCATGTCAATTCTCTTTTTGGCCATGGAAAAAAAAAATCAGTGCCATTGTTCACCATGTAAACTACAGAGAGGGTTTCCCATTTACATGGAACTGATTTTACATGGATTTTGACTCAGAATTCAGCACGGTGTCCGTGTTGAATCCATTGTGTGAATAAGTCCATAAACTGTGCAAATTGCAAGGCTGCATAAATACCGTAGATCCATGCACATTTTAGCACCTATTTAGCAATCTTTATCACAGTGAGAAAGACTTGACTTTCACATCTTGATATTCAGTAAACTGAGCTACATGTAAAATATGTTTTATGAGAAACTGGTGGAGTCACAGGGAGTTTGTGGACTATTAAAGAACATTGATTTTTAGGCTAGGATTGCAGCATCTGCAGGGAGCAGAACATCCAAGGGCAGGTGATCGACAGGCCAAGGACATTTGTTGCTGGATTTTCTTAGAGTGCCCATGTGAACACATTTCTGCACTTTCAAAAATGACATATCACCTTGTCAGAGAAGGTTACCTACATTGGGTAAAGCAACCGAAATATGTGACCAAGGAAGGTCCCTGGCTTTTTACAAGGTGCCCAGACATAAAGGGGTTGTCCTGAAGAATAACAATAAATCTTTAGTAAAGTCTGGATGGTAAAATAGAAAAAAATATTATACTTACCTATCTGTCCACAGCTGCTGCTGCTCCGGAGCTCCCCGGCGATTCGCTCTTCACTTCTTGGTCCTTGTTCCAACACACAGAAGTGGCTCAGACTCCATTCAATTGCAATGGAGCGTGAACCTCTCCTGTTTGTCGGAACAAAATCCCTGAAGTGAAGAGGAGCAAATCCCCAGGGAGCTGCGGAGCAGGACAGGTAGGTAAGAATAACCTTTAGGAATCTTTTAAACATTATGGCAACATTTCATATGAACTCTTTTAACACCAATGCAGCTGAAATGAGGTAGGAAATTTGTGGATTTTTTTTTTCATGCAGCTTTTTCTCTAAAATGTGGGCACATCCATGAGAGGTGTCATATTGGCGACACTGACAGTCCCTTAGTGACAGAAATGATCATAAGCTTCAGGTTTACAGAAGTGATGCACATATAGATCATAATTTTACTAGCATACTCCCCGTTAGAAAAGCATCCGCAGTGCATATATGATATGACTGGTCTGACCTGATCGGCTGCCGACAGCTTGCTTTGGAACAAAACACATTACAAGCACTTAAATTGCAATTTCCACTCCACATCTACTTCAAAAAAACTCTGACACTTGTTATTTATTGGACCATAATGGGGATCAATAGAAGCGCTAAAACACACTAAGCACATTTTAATGTTTTTCAGTTAACCAGTGTTAATTAGTGTAGAATATGCTGTGTATGATGTAAGATGGTCATAGAGGGCCACATGTATGTAAACTGTCTAGGTCTAAGACTTTCTCTGTTGCCCGTAGCAACCAATCACAGCACCCCTTTCATTTTTTCAGAGCACTATATGAAATTAAAGGGGAGTTCTGATTGGTCGCTGTGGGCAACAAAGAAAGTCTTAGACCTAGACAGTTTTCGTACATGTCCCCCATAGTGCTCTGCAGATTGACACGATTTGTAAGGGAATTTTGTTTTGGAAATAGGCAGATAATCGACTGGTGCTTTTGTCTTTTTCTAAAACCACCTTTATACATTCCATGATTGCCTAAATTATCTGAATGGGGATGAGCTGGAATACCAGAGTCCCCAGACAGACATGGTGCTGCATGTGGAGATAAACAACAAGTTTTGCACCTAATGAACAACCCTTTAAATAAATATGAGGCCTCATTTATCAAAACCTTCTAACAGTAAGGTTTGTTCAATGGCTGATTTTGACGCAGTGTTTGAAGCATTTTCTTACTCAAAACAGCGTAAAAAAGCCTCCAAATCCTCTGTTCATTTTTATTGATTCCTATGTAAAACAGTGTTGTATTTCACACACGACGAGTGGGGACATGTCTGAAAACTGTCTTGGTCTAAGACTTTTCTTGTTGCCCATAGCAATCAATCAGAGCGCCCCTTTTTAAATTTTTCAGAGCTCTATATGAAATGAAAGGGGAACTCTGATTAGTTGCTATGGGCAACAAGAAAAGTCTTAGTGCTAGACAGTTTTCAGACATGTCCTCCGAGGTTTTTACAAAGCTCTTTTGGGCGATGAAAAAGAAGTGTCATGTCAATTCTTGAAGCATTTTCAACGGTAAAAATCCCCGTAGGAATCAATGGAGAAATTCAAGACCTTGGCGCATTTTTAGGCGTGTTTTTTTGGCACGGCTTGTGCCCTGGCTATTACTTTGTATGGGTGTTTCAGAAAGAAAACAATGTTGGAAAACTTTGTCCAAAATCTGATCAAAACCTCATCTGAAAAGGCGCTTTTAAGGCGATTTTTAGACGAGGTTTTGAAAATTCAGCATCCAAATCGGCCGTGTGAACGTACCCTTATGTTCACACGGCGTAATTTCAGCGCGTATTTCGCTGCGTATTTGCGCTCTAATATGAGCGAGATGCGCTCCGAAATTACGTTAATCCATAGTTCTTATAGAGAACTATGGATTACGCCTCATTTCCCCGCTCGTACAATACGATCGTATTAAGATGACATGTCAATTATTAGTAATGAATGTCAATGGGGCCGACGGGCTGCCCGCCCCCCTGCGCCGCGGGAGTATGCGCATATCAGCGCAAGCTCCCGAAAGACACAATGTACTGTGGCGCGTGAAGGCGGCGCTGCGGGCTCACAAGTTGTGGAGTGTCCGGGGTCAGATCTAACTCATTTCCATCCGTTTAACAACACGATGCTCCACAGACAACAGAGGCCACAGCATCTAGGTTGTTGGCAGAAGTAGGAGTCTTCCTCTGTTTAGCATCAAGACCCTGCAAACATGGTTACTGGGTGATGATGGATGCCATGACAGCCAGAGGTCAAAGAGAAGCAGAGTATGATAGGCTGTCAGTCACAGATAATATCACGAGACCGTAATGTATCGTTATGTTGTATAATCAGTGTCGGACTGGTGTGCCTGGGGCCCACAGTGGAATGGATTCTTGGGGCTCGACAGTGGAGTTGATTCCTGGGGCCCGCCAGTGGAGTTGATTCCTGGGGCCCGCCAGTGGAGTTGACTCTTGGGGCCCACCAGTGGAGTTTAATCTTGGGACCCACCAGTGGAGTTGATTTCTGGGGCTAACCAGTGAAGTTGATTCCTGGGGCCCACCAGTGGAGTTGATTTCTGGGGCCAACCAGTGGAGTTGATTCCTGGGGCCCACCAGTGGAGCTTATTCCTTCGGCCCACCAGTGGAGGTGATTGCTAGGGCCAACTAATGGAGTTGATTCCTAGGACCCACCAGTGGAGTTGATTCCTATAGCCCACCAGTGGAACTGATTCCTATGCCTCACTAGTGGAGGTGATTAGTAGGGCCCACCAATGGAGTTGAGTCCTAAGGCCCACCAGAGGAGTTGATTCCTGGGTCCCACCAGTGGAGTTGATTGTCGGGGTCCACCAGCAGAGCTGGTTCTTGGGGTACACCAGTTGAGTTGATTCCTGGTGCCAACCAGTGGAGTTTATTCCTGGTGCCCATCAGTGGAGTTGATTCATGGGGCCAACCAGTGGAGTTGATTCTTGGGGCTCATCAGTGGAGTGGATTGTCGTGGTCCACCAGCAGAGCTGATTTTTGGGGTTCACCAGTAGAGTTGATTCATATGGCCCACCAGTGAAGTTGATTCCTGGTGCCAACCAGTGGAGTTGATTCATGGGGCCAACCAGTGGAGTTGATTCTTGGGGCTCATCAGTGGAGTTGATTCCTAAGGCCCACCAGGCGAGTTGTTTCCGATGGCCCACCAGTGGAGGTGATTACTAAGGCCCACCAATGGAGTTGAGTCCTATGGCCCACCAGTAGAGTTGATTCCTTGGGCCCACCAGTAAAGTTGATTCCTAGGGCGTACCAGTGGAGTTGATTCCTAGGGCCCACCAGTGGAGTTGATTCCTAGGGCCCACCAGTGGAGTTGATTCCTAGGGCCCACCAGTGGAGTTGATTCATGGGACCCACCAGTGGAGTTGATTCCTAGGGCCCACCAGTGGAGTTGATTCCTAGGGCCCACCAGTGGAGTTGATTCCTAGGGCCCACCAGTGGAGTTGTTTCCTATGGCCCACCAGTGGAGTTGATTCTTGGGACCCACCAGTGGAGTTGATTCCTAGGGCCCACCAGTGAAGTTGATTCCTAGGGCCCACCAGTGAAGTTGATTCCTATAGCCCGCCAGTGGAGTTGGGTCCTATGGGCCACCTATGGGCAACCACTGGAGTTGATTCTTGGGGCCCGACCTACAGCTACTGAGCATGATTGCACAAGAATCTTTCCCTGTACATCTTGCTTTCTGGCTCTCTTTCTCTGCCTTTCTCCCTGAAAAGCAGCTCCAGGGCTGCTCGCTATAAGAGAGGCAGCCAGGTTGCAGCACAACTCCTAATCTCCTCTGCACTCACTGCTTTGGTCCTTTTGAATGAAGCCAACATAGGTCTAAACGTTATATGGACTGTGAGAACACTCGTTAACTAAACTTACACTTTTTGGAGACTACTGACAATTTTTGTACCACACTATGAATAAATAAAATACTTTGTGAATTGTAAACCAATAGGTGTGTTGTGGATTTTTCCGATATATTCTGCGGCTTACAGCCTTTCCATTGAGCACCCTTCTGCTTTTGAAATTCTGCGGTATCCTTCTTTTTCTTAAAAACCAGACTCCCAGAAGGTTGGCAAGTCTTCTTTATTAGGTGATAAACCAGGTGGTGCCAGGGTCATGTGTTAAGAAATGCTGCCCTGATGCCTGGTTGCGTGCAATACATATTCTAGCTGTGGCCACGGCTTGGTCTTTTATGCCCATGACCTTTCCGTGCTGCTCCCTCTCTCAGGGGTCGATATACAAACTGCCAGCCGCTCCCTGCCTCATAGCACCCCCAGGTTCCTGTTTGCAGCGGTGCAGGGTATTTTTATTTTTTATCACTGCATTCACTAATAAAGGAATAAAGGAAACTGGAATGACTGTTGTGGTGATGCGGCGTGATGCCAAGAAGGTCGGATGACGCTAAATCCATCCCCCACAGCAGTCAATCAGCTTTCCTATTATGGAAAAGCTATTATCAGTGGGTGGATAAAAGGGAATGTGGTATGTAAAAAAGCGGTGTAGCTCACATAAGATCCCTTGGTGGCAAGTGTAGCGCACCACGTTACAGCCTCCCTGCTTTTTTGAATGTTGGCAAGTATGTCAGAATTGAAAACATATACTAAAGGTATGAGCCCTGCACACATGATTCTGTTATAGTCTTACATAATTGCATTATTTTTCTTTTGTACTATTTTTGCAAGCACTTATCTTTTCTTTCTCACATACATAGATGTCTCTTGCATCATTTGGTCACTTTTCTTGCATCATTTGGTCACTATATTCTAAGCATTAACTAAATGGCCTCTGCAACATCTAAATGGTAAGGATACCCTACTGCTGTTTCTGAAGCTTAAGGCTTACAGCCACTATGGGCAGTAAAACGGATCAATTAAAAGGTACTAGATATTAATCATTCCCCAGTGAGGAGAGAGGAGCAGTACCCAGGCTAATACAATTAATCCAGCAGAACACAAATCAGCTTCTTATACTGGGGTTAGACACTTTATACTGCCAACATATTTAATTACGAAGCAGAAGACAGATGCTCATTCACAAGCATCGCAACCCAAATTATTCTCCAGATGCAGAAGCAGCCACTTTGACAAGCTTGCCATCCCTAGAAAATGTTTTTGTTATGTGACAGTGGCCTCACTTTCCTTATGGTTATAAAAGAAACTTAACAAAATTAAGTGAATCCTTGTGCATGGGTTTAGTTAGGTTTCTTTTCACCCAGGGCAAAGATTCCGTTTTGACCACTCATGGAGAATTGACTGCTTTATATTTCTATCACTTTGTTATTGGCACTTTTATACCTAACAGTGCCTCATATACCCCATCTTAACAATTTCGGAATGAATTGATGCTGACTGTATGGTTTCCTAGTGGGATTACGAACAGTATGTCCAAAAAAAATTAGAACTTCCAGACCAGTGATCTCCAACCTGTGGCCCAGCAAAACTACAACTGTGGCAGTCAAGGCATACTGGGAGTCTAAGTTTCGCAAAAACTTTGCAGGTTAGAAACTTCTTCTATAGGGTATGTAAGTCAGCCTGTAGTGTGTTTTTTTCTGGCTGACTACTGACCATCAAGCCATAGTTGTAAAAACTGAGATTTGCCCACCACTAGCCTGCTTTATATTCCAATCACTCCACAAATCTTAAGACCAGTCAGCTGCAAACAATATGTACCTTCTGATCTGCCATTGGTGAACACCAGGGAGTGTTTTGCTCTGTGCTATTAGGCCTGAATGCTCTGCATTACAAAAAGGTCAGATAATATCTTATATTAAGCATAAGGGAGGGTTCCTGCTCCATTAAGTGAAAGATTTCTCCGACAATATCAAGCTGTGTTTTAAAGTTTAAATAATTTAGCTAATGTTGAAGTTAAATTATAAATGAGACAAATTTACTCGTCTTATGTCAATAATTAACAGCTACCAAGAAGTCTGATTTTCATGGTAGTAGTAAAAAGCGGATATTTGAGCTAGTTTAATTGATTAATTTATTGTTAATTAGAAAAGCAATAACCTTTTTAGTTCCTAGTAAAAGTTCTTATTAGCTGCCTCAGAAATTTGCAATAGTCAGAAACCTAGAAACTGGAAATGAAATCTGGAATAATATAGATTATTAGTTTAGTTTTGTAAATTCTCCATCCTGCTTCAGGGTCTAGGGTGTTCGACACTCACTTTTTTGCCAAAACCAAAATTAGATTCAACAAGGAATAGAGGTAGAAAGCTGTTGTTTGGGCTAGAGCTACACTATAACCTTACTTGTTTTGTACCACGTTTCGTTCCCCTTTTCGGACCTCCAACGCAGCTATTTGTTTGGTTGCCTGAAGCAAGTATCCTGATGGATACCGCAACAGATCAATGGGAAAAAATAGGGCAAACGTAGTACAAAGTGACTATATTTGCTCTATTTCCTCAATGTATACACAGTCAAGTTCTTCTGATACAGAAAGCGTATGCGTTCGGAAATAGAGTAGAAGTAGTCCAAAGGTGACTATTTTTGTCCTATTATCTCATATGGATCTATTGCAGTGTCCATTGGGATACTTTTTTTAAGGTATCCAAAGGGATATCTGTGATGGAGGACCGAAACGTGGTTTGAACCTGACCTTAGCCACACAACACCAGTTCCAGGTCAGTTGAACAACCCCAATGTATATAACATATACTTAATAGTACGGTATATTAGATGCTATAACTACACATGCAACATACGTTGCACAACTTTTCTTTTTTCTTTTAACCTATGATTTTTTTCCTGCTCATAATAATTCCCGATGCTGTTCCTATACTATATAAAAAATGAATATATTCTCACATAGAAAAACAATATAAATTATTTATAATCAAATCACTTTTGGTTGTACTGTGAAGAATTTTCTGTTTCATCAAGAAGCTCTCCATAGGACATGAAATCATGGATGTTACAATGGGAGTGTACCTGACTGCAACCCCAATGGCTTGCACTTAAAAGGGTTGTCTCACTACAAAGATTGCTTTTTATGTTAAAGATCTTGCAAAAACAAGTCACTTTGTAATATATGTTTAATAACAGTGTCCTAACTATTCTGAGATATCCCCTCTTGTATGGGCTGCATCAGCTCCTCAGGTCACTATAGCTACAGACCTGTTTGATCTCTACTGACAGGCTGCCAGCACTGGTTGCTATAGCTACAGACCCGGCTTCTACTGCAGCCTAGTAGAAGTCAGTAAACACGCCCCTGAACTCAAAGTGAAACCAAGAAAACAGGACTGAGGTAAGAGGAATCAATGTATTGAGACAACCCTTTTAAGTAGCATCAAAATGTAACTTCTGTCCATATAACTGTTGCAGAGTCAGATTTATGGATGGGTGGTTCTGAACTGCTCTTGAGTCCCACCTAAAACACATAGGACGACATATATGAATGGGGCTGTGCCAGTTTTCTGGCGTACTTTGAGGCAACAAAACAGTTGTAGCCCTGTTCTATAGATGTGTGAACAGTTGTATGGCAAAACTTGGCACATTCTGCACCAGACTCAACACTATTAAATGTGCCAAGGACGGGCCAAAGTTTGTCGTAAAACTGTTGTTTTGTTGTGTTGTGTTGTTATGGTGCATAACACTCTATGTGCCAATGTTTGGTGCAAAGCTCTCTTTTATGCATACTGTTGGATCGTATACTATTAAAAACAGATGTAGGAATGGCCAGTCAGTGCCAGCTTCATACATGTCACCCATAGTCTAGCTCTAGGTACCACTGTCTTCTATTTTGAACCAGATCTATTACCAAAGGCAGCAAGAAATAAACATTCAGTGAGACGGTGGCATGTACAGATGATCTGTCAACAATCATATCATAAAGACAAAAAGATGGGGAGGGAGAGATACAAAACAGCGCACAATAGCGCAATAAAAGATTTCCCAGAAAGTGCTTAGAACCAATACCCCTCCAAGCACCCGGTTTTCACATATGCAGGACTTCGTGTACTACTGGACATTCGCTTACACAGTTGAAGTAGCATATAGAGTACTACATGGCGCAAAACTAGCATTGTAGCAGAGGAGGGTTTGTGTTGTTAGCATTGGCAGTCAAATACTTACTTAAAGGGGTTGTCTCACTACATCGATTCATCTTCCCTCAGTTCTGTTTTCTCGGTTCCATTTTTTTATTAAGGGGCGAGTTTACTGGCTTCTATTGGCCTGCAGTGACGAGCTGCTGAGGACACAAGTAGCTATAGCGACCAGCACTGGCAATCTATCAGGAGAGATTGAACAGGTCTGTAGCTATAGCGACCTGAGGAGCTGATGCAGCCCATACTAGAGGGGATATCTATGAATAGGTAGGATGCTGTTAATGGACATGGTATTCAGTCAATGCCTAGGGCAGTATGGGTTGTAAATATGGTACCATTTCCAGACAACAATTGTGTGGCAGCATTTAAGGAGGTCAACACTCCACATGTCTTCATATACCTATGATTGTTATAAAAAAGAACAGACATATTGCTTGTTTAGGAGAGTGATAGATACTGCAAAGACAATGCATACATTAAACATCACACATACAGGTGGGTAGCAGCACCTGCTGTTTATAAGTAGTGCCACATTTTCACATAATAACAGTGACCACGTCCTTTGTGGATTTTGGGAAGAATATAAAAGGTGGCTTTCCTCATGTGTGAATTGAACTCACTAATTTCTTTACTTGGCCATGTTTAGCAGTTTTGAGTCATGTGGCAAGACTTTGTATCTCTTTCATGAGTTCTATGCTGTTAGGCTATGTTCACACGACTTATTCTGGGACGTATTTCAGCCCGTAATTTGCGCCGTACTGTGTGAATTACGGGCTGAAATACGTCCCAGTCATTACGGTAATCCACAGTTCTCATAGAGAATTATGGATTACGTCTCCTCTCCCTGCTCGCACAATACGCCGTAGGGGGAGATAAGTAACATGCTACTTATTCACGCCGTATATGCGCCGTGGATAATGTATGTCTATGGGGCTGGCGAGCTGACGGCCCCCTCACCCCGCCCCGCCCCCATACACACGTCCCGCAATTAAGCCGTGTGAACATAGCCTAAGACAATTTAATTATGATTGGATGTTTCATTCTCCAAGCCCACTAATGGGGCCCTTCTCAGCCTTGCTTTAATTAACATGGTATTGTCACTATGTCCCTGATTTATACAAATATCAAAAATGCAAGAAATATTCACATGAGGTGGCATTTTATTACTTTAATTTGTTATAGTTGGAAAAAGGTAAATTGGTTAGATCATAGAAGAATCTCACATCAGGAAGTATGTCAAGGGTATGCCTAGTTCTCATCACTCATTTTCTTCACAATTTAAAAGTGTTTATGGCAACATAATTTTGTGGCAAAAAGGTGTATGACATTTATCCAGGTAAAAAGATTAAATCTAGTAGTGTGAATAAAAGACAGTCCTTTAGGGAGAACCACCATTTCAGTTCACTCCCTGATAGAAAGGTTAATAATCTTTGATTATATGCTTGACTTGGCTGTGCAATGGTATGATATTTCAAATATATGTAGCTTCATGTTTTTATTTGCTCATTAAAGGGTAACTCATTTCATAAAATTTGGAAAATCCAAAATGACATCAAAATTTTTGATTAGTGGGATTTCAGGTGTCGAAATCCTCCTCAATCGATAAACCGAAGAAGTAAAAGCAATGTGCCTCTTTTGTTTGTAGAGACCAAACACTACTCACTCAGTTCTCTGACACCTACCAATTGAAATTTCTGTCTTGTCATTATGAAATGTTAATTTTTTTTGAATTATGGTAACCCTTTAAAGGGTGAAAGGGGTTGTCTCACTACAAAGAATAGCTTTCAAAATGTAGGGAACACTAAATGAAGACGTTTTCCAAATATATTGCTTTGTTCATCTTTTGTTGTTCAGGCGCTACAAGTGATTTTATCACCTTCTGAGGGCTCTCAGGTTTCCCAAGTGACTGACCTGTGTACTCCTCCCCTGCTATGTGTTCTATCTGAAATCAGGGAGTGACGTCATCACAGAGGTTGGGGCAGTGTGAGAGCTTGTGTGTTATCTGAACTTTCAGACAAAAGACAGTGATTACTCTACTGTTTACATTAGCTCAGAAGCTTCTCAGACCTCAGAGAAGGTAATTTATTTAAGCTAGACTGATAAACAGAGAAGTCTGAATACACAGAGCTCATATGCTTATTACAGACAGCTTGACCAGGAAGTGACAGAGCAAAGCAGCATTATTTCATTCACGCATCCTATGAAACTTCGAGATGAGACAACCCTTTTAAGGATTTTTTTTTTTTTGTTTAAATGGCTGCTTTCATTTTAAAACAGCACCACCTTTGTCATGGGATGTTTCTGTTAATGCAACTCAGCAACTTTGAAGTGAATGGGATGGCGCTGCAGTATCAGACATCCTATGACAGAGGTGGTCCAATTTTCAAAGGAAGGCAGCCATGTTCTTCTACTCCTGGACAACCCATTTAATGTTAATTTCCTTTAAGCTTGTGTATTTGCACCTGGTACCTGGAGTCAGAGTAGCTTTGAAGCCATATGGGACAATGCTCTGTTTAATACAATTCTCCAGAAGCTGCACCATTTAGCATGTACCATAAGCATCTTTGCTCCCTATACAATTTGGTCAATTCTTTAAAAGCTCTATAAGTAGTGTGACATTTTGAAACAAAAAAAAAATACTTTGGTCTCTGAGAGCCATTAACCAGTGTCAAGTCCTATAGGTAAGAAATCTTCCATAACAAAGAAGCATTCAACGTTTCATAGCTAAAAGAAACCAAACCAGGGTCACTAGTAATGTACACCCTTATGTCTCACCAGTATCCAGAAAGCTTTTAATAATTCTAATTGGAAGTGTATACAAAATGTGAGAGTCAACAGATTCATTAAATTAAGCAAAAGTACTCATTGAGGATGTAAAATAAAGTGTGTAAATGGGGAACACCTTGCCACTTCTCTAAAGAATGCAAACAATAATGTATTGGTGCTGTCTTACCCAGACCTGTACAACTTGGTAGAAAGTGCAGACTAAAACCAGCCATTAAGCCTCTGGATTGACCGGGAACTCCTCGAACCACCTGGAAACGGCCACAGGCTGCCAGGGAATACCCATTTTGGGTTGGGATTTGCCCAAGCCCCACTCTTTTTTGTGGGCTGCTAGAAATGGTCTGACGGGCCACATGTGGCGCCTGTATGTTGTGCAGGCCTGGTCTAACCAATTCCTGGGTACCATCATATGCACTGGGACTCCATCCTTCCTTTGCATCCTCAGATGGGGATAAATAAACAGTAGGTCTATTATTTATAAATTTATTATCACCCACTTTGTTAGTTTTGTGGTTATTGTTGCATAACCACATTCCAAGAGTCATAACATTTTTACTTACCTGTTCAAGGTATCTGTATGCTTTGAGACTTTTTATTGATACAATTTTGGGAACTATTTGATTACTTTTTCAGTTTTTGGGTGTCAAGATAAACAAAAAAAGAACAATTCCAGTATCGTCCTTTAGTTCGGTGGCTTTTTTTTTAATTTATTTTTTCTTACAGTGAACACAGTGTAGGATAAATAACACAATCATTCTATGTTTCTAGTTGTTGAATGCAGTGATACCAATTATGTTAATTTTCTTATTATTTTTAATTAAATGAAACATTTTGATACCAATTATAGATGCATTAATCATACAGATAAAATAATATTTGCACTTGGACAGAGTGGAGGCGGAGAGAGACAGTGAAGTGTGAGCAGTGAATGTCTTTATAACGCATCACCTCTCCTAAAAGGAAATAAACAAAGTGATGACGTGCTTGCAGTTTATGTCTTGGTATGTATATGAAAACGCTGCACAGATTAAAGAGAAGTAATCCTAGAATTTGGAGAGGGGAAGAAACACATTGGATGCACATTGGATCTAAAGCAGGAAGGAAATCCTTGGTAACAGGTTAGGTCTTGCTTTCCTTCATTTTGAAACGTTCACTTTCTGGTTGTTCTTACAATCAGGTTGCAACCTCGTATATCCTGCATATTATGATTGCCCAGACAAATAAATGCCCTTACTATGTACAGGCTCATCTTGGTTTACTATTGTTAAAAAAAATAATGATAAAAGAAAACATTACATTGCAAAAAGTTGATACTATGCCTCAATTTAATGGATAAATCATGTTGTCAATAAAAATGTTATGTAAACAAAAGCATGTTAGACTATGTTCACACGGGCTAATTCCGGCGCGCTTTTTGCGCCGAAATTACGGTAATCCATAGTTCTCATAGAAAACTATGGATTACGCCTCCTCTCCCCGCTCATACAATACGATCGTACTGTACGCGCGGGGAGATAAGTGACATGTCAATTACTTGCGGTGAATATGCGCTGTGAGTAATGCATGTCAATGCGTTTCAGCGCGACTCCCAAAGCACCCCGCGTAATTGCGGCCGTCCTGTACGTGCCAAAATTACACCGTGTGAACATACCCATATAGGGGATCCTTGGAATTTTTTATTGTTTATAAATTTCTTTGCCCAACCATGCAACTGTTAGATTGCGTCTATAACATACTGCAATACATCAGCATTGCATTGTATTACAGAAACTTATTATGCTAGTCAGTTTAAAGCTAACAGGCATAATATTGGGCCCTACCCTACCCCACAGGGCCTAAGAGACATATAGTGCCACATGTATGAAAACTGTCTAGGTCTAAAACGCTTTTTGTTGCCCACAGCAACCAATCAGAGAGCGCCTTTCATTTCATATAGTGCTCTGAAAAAATGAAGGGGATGCTCTGATTGGTTGCTATGGGCTCTGATTGGTTGCTATGGGCAACAAAGTGAATTTTAGTCCTAGACAGTTTTCATACATGTGACCCACAAAAGTTGGCAGACCTGGAGTCCTTTAAAAATCTGTTAGCAGTCATCACAGCCCCATAATTGTCTTGCAGGGGTGCTGAAGGGATGGTTGGAGTTCCTTTCCTCTTTAAACCACTTAGGTGCTACAGTTGGTGTCGCCTGCAACATCTATGGGGTTAAGCAGCTAGGACTGAAGATTCTACCAATCCTGGCTGTTAGAGCAGAATTGGAGTCATCAGACCCTGACATCCAGTCCACCTGGCTTAGGGCACACATGCAGAGCCTTTTCTGGAGCATAATAAAAAGGCATATGCAACTAAATAAAACCTCAAGGCATATGCAACTAAATAAAACCTCTTGGCCACCATAAAAATATATTGGCAGTCACTGAGGAGGTAATATTTAATCGTGAGACAACCCTTCTAAGAGTTCATAATATCTTTAGAGTCTGCTCTTCATGCACCAACAGTTCACATTCATGTTTTATTTTGTTTCAACTCTCATTTACTATACATCTGCAGTTTGTGTATTTCACATTTGTAAGATACATTTCAACTTGTGTATTTCAATGTCAATAGATTTTCTTGGGCTCTCAGAGATACTTACTGCTGTGCACTAGGTTTATCTAAAATCGGAATTTTCCCAATGGAAAGTGCAAGTGAAAAAACCCAAAGATGTTTCCCATTTAAATGAAATATTGGCATTAGACATAGCAGCCAACATAAGCTTCAATTACCACTGAGGCTTCATTACTCCAGAATGTCCTTTAAGGTCAAATGCAGATATTTTGATTGGTAAAATAAAAGGTACATGCACTGAGTGGCGCTTTGGCAATTAAGAGAAAATCTACACTTTTAAGATTTTTAAAGCCTCAATTTCTAGTGCATTAAGTTACATTATAATTCCATAAAACAACTCTAGCAGGGTTATTATAAAGTGTAGCTCATCTATAGCAGCTCCAGAGTGGCCCAGATCTGTAATAATTGCTATTTTATATACTGCTCTTTAATCTGTGTTTAATAAGCAAATGTACTCATAAAAGGAAATCTGTGCCTTGGTTGTAAAAAAATAATGCAATCTTAATTTGGGCTCAGAGAATGTGCTAGTGTTCAATTATAGTATGACTTCATTCCTGTGGATCTCTTATTTGTACTAGTGTCTAAAAATTTTATGTTATTTTTTTCTTTTTAGAGGAGGGCTATCAAATACATTGCTGCTCTGATTTTGCTTCCTTTCAGAGCCAGAGCAGTTTTTATCTCCTGCTTATGTATACAAGCTTCCCTAGGTTACCAACCACCTCTTTCTGCTCTAGCAGCAGTGACTGGGATGTGACCTTAGTCTATGCTGTGTCTTACCAGCAGCACAGAAGCTTGTTTATGTTTCTTACTGACAAACGTAGTCAAAAAAGCTCTGTGGCCTTATGACCTGCAGTTAAAACCCTTCTGTTGCTAGTTTCCCACTTACAGGCTCAGCTAAAAATAGCAGAGCTGAAATGTCAGCCAAAGCTGTAGAACCACCCACAGCCAAACCAGGAAGTGGGAGTCTGAAGCTGGCTGTGAAGAGTAGGCTCTGTTTAAAGGGGTTTTCTTACTACAAAGATGATAGTTTAAAATATGGAGACCATAAATATAATTAACTTTGTATTATCCAAATGTTATGGTTTTCTGGCTCTATAGTACATTTTCTGAGTGGCCTGGTCGGGTTCCTGCCCCCTTCAGTACCATCGGTTGTTGGCTGTGTACCGCCACCTTTTTCCTGCCTTGGCTGAAATCACGAGGGCCCTTAATAGAGCACCCAGGTCCCAGCGCATGCTCTGTGATAGTTTTGGGGCACGTTCTGTTTTACTGCTTCCTGGCGCAGCAGATAGAGATCTCCTGGTTACGCTGTGTCCTTGTGATAATAGGAAGCGCCAAATTTCTGAATTGCTCCCTACTCAGCTTCTTTCCAGGACTTTGTTCTCACTACTGAAGCTACCAGAGACTTCCTGAGGCTCTAAGCTGCTTTGCACGTCCCTCTCCTAGCAATCATTATTACTAGTGTATTAAGGGCCTGTGTGCTCAGAGCCCCACATGGACGGTTGCACCTATTTTTACGACATTACCGCACAAGACTTGCCTCCTGAAGCAGAGATGTGGCCGGGGGAGTAGAGACTGCAGAGCCGCTGGAGCTTGTGTGCCGACACTGCTTTCCCTGAACAATCTAGTGCGCTGCATCTCCACTCGGAGTGGGGGAAGAACTCCAGATTGATTTCACAGGGGATGGAGCACACCCCAAAACACGCAAGAGCCAACACTGATGTACACAAAGCAGCAGCAGTCTCTGTGATGTACACAATTACTGCTGTACTTTCTCTACACACGGAGATGTTCTCACTCCCATTGCTCAGTCTAAATTACTTATTCTTAGCATCGGGAACGAGCACGACTACTAAAGCAGGCGTCATGATGTCACGTAGGCGCAGGTAGATGGGAGAAGCAGAGAGAAAATGAACATGCCCCTGAATTCAAAAACACAGCCAGCAGGACTGAGGTAGGCTGAAACGTGTAGTGGTACAACCCCTTTATCAGCCTTATGAGAAAACCTTGCTAAATTATATTGTGCTATGTTTCTGGATACATTTTTAAACATTTGTATATTTGTACTTCTTACCTGCACATGGCTATGGCAGTGAAAATGCTGTTGTCATCACCAGTATTGCTGTAGGTACCTTCTTTACGGATCACAAGCTGGTTGCCTGTGAGCCCTATATACATCATAATTGGTGTTGTGGCACTAAGGCGGTGCACTATGATGGCCACTAGAGGAACCTATAAAAAGACTAGTTTTGTTTATCGTTAAGAGGCTTTTATTCAATGGTAAAATAGCAGTTCTAGAGATGCAGAGCAGTATTGAGGATCAGAGTGGACAGCATGTCAGGGACCCCTAGAACTTTGAGCCTGGCCACAGCAAAGGGAGATTGCCTAGAGCCTACATAAACCTTCATCTTAGAGACGGACTATAGAGGGGGTTATTGTCATTATGTTCATAGAGATATCATATTTTGCAGCATTTTACATAGGAAAGCACCAACTAAACAACAATAGGGGAGATTTTTCAAAACTGGTGCAACGGAAAAGTAGATTATCTCACCTGTCTGTTACTGAGCGTCCTTTATTTGCAATATATAAAACAGTAGATTATGTTATACATTTAAAGTTATGCTCTATTTTTGTACTGTTGAAAAGTGAACGCTTTCTAGAAAGTCCAAGGAACCATAGTCTGGCTGTGCTCATTATGCTCTGTAATGGCATTAATTTGGTTGTATCATAGACACCCCCTTTTAAAAAGAAAGAGGAAGTTGCAATGCACTGAGCTTTTTCCCAGCGGTAGGCACTATTTCATCAGATAAATGGCTGCCCATGTAACAACTGAATGGCCTGAGTCACCCAGCATACTTACCACATTTATCTTTTGTAGGAACAGTCTCTACTTTTAATCCAAATCCTTTTGTCCCTCCTTTTGACTTAATGAATAAATAAACGTGCATTAATAAGGTTACTATATTGCCCTAAGAAACATCTTTGCAAATTACGATAATTTTTTAGGTTATTTTACAATTTGTAGCAATTTAGATTATAAACATATCTGTATTCGTATGATTGTATGCTAATTTGTAATTGGAAAAATTACTGAAGTACATATACATGAAAAAAAATATATATCTCAAACAATGAACCACAAATATCCTTCTTTGACCATCCAAAAAGCTGGGAGGTATATCCACCAGAGCGAGAGATACTGTTCTGTCATAGAGAGGATGTCTGAAGCACAGTCTCTCTATGACATTTTTTTCCCACAATACAAAGTATAAAAAAAGATTGTCCTGATAGGAAAAGAAGTTAAATGTAGAGATTGGTATACAAGGGTGGACAGATCATCAATGCAATGTGTGCAGCTGTAGAGGGGCTTAGTAGGTTAGCAGGCCCTAGCACCTTAAAAAGCAGCTTTCTACAGTTTATTACACTGCATGTTAATGGCAGAGCTCATACATGTCATACATAAGAAGAAGATTTTAAAATAACTCTGTTGGGTCATTTCCTTAAAGAAAGTCAGTAATTTGATCAAATCCATGAATTGTTTTAGTGAAAAGATGAAATCAACAAGTCAGGAGACTCGCACATCTCTATGTTTCGCTTATCAAGACTCGCTTCTGCCTCCCCTCCAGTGTCCATGCTTGGTACCTCAGTTGGAATTCTAAAAGAATGGCTACCTAGAAATGCTCTTCAAATAGCTACTATAACATACAAATGAATGAACATTATTATTTATGAATTACATTCACTAAAAACTGTTTAAAATGTCACTAAAAATATCCTTTTGGTTTTTAAAAATATAATCGTTAGTACCTATTTCTTTGGTTCAACATAGGTTCGAAGAACTCATTTGTGTCTCATTGACTATTGTTGGATTAACTACTCTACATTTCATAATGCATGGTTGACTAAATAAAGACTTTTAAGATCGAAACAATATGATTTCATCTTTTCACTAAAACACTTCAGGGATTTGATCAAATCACTGACTTTCTTTAGGGAAATGACCACACAGAGTTGTTAATTTAACATCTTCCTTGATTTGATCAAATCCCTAGTTTTATCATTTCCCTGTGACATATATAGATGCAAAGTAAGTAAATCTTTCCCAGTCTTTGGGACTAAACTATATTACTATAGTGGTTCATGTATCTACTGATCCTGTTATGATTTCCATCATACAGGTCAGATGCTACATCATTTATTTACAGAACAGGCATCGATACTAGTGCCGGTAGCTATGAATTGATTTTTTCCTTTGTGTTTGTTGCAAAATGATTTCTTTTCTTTGCATTCAGAGCTGTTGTGCTCCACTAGCTAAAGTTGTGACTGGCAATTACTTTACTAAAGTCTTTTATATTTGCTTTAATAATTACATGTTTGCTGCTTCTATTTACTGTGAGTTTCAATGAGTGGTGAAGAATAGAAATGGAATTTAAGAAAAAAAGAATCATTATGACAAAAAAATACTAAATTAAAAGATATTCCAGTCTGCAGCTTTTAAAACCTGTATTCAAAATCTTAAAAAAACATTCATGGGACAAGAAAAAAAAAAAAAGAATGGGTGGCATATGGAAACTACATGGACTTTTTTTACGGTCTACTGTGTTTTGCATATATTACATGACACATTTTATGATGTGATATGTAATATATCTATGCCGGTAATCCCACAATAATGTAAGTTTCCAAAATTGTAATGTAATATGTATTATAATATGTAATATGGGACAGGGTTCTCACATAGCATCCACATCACATCCAAAACGACACTGTCATTCAACTTAGTGTGCTTTTCAATTTAAATTTCAAATTGATGCTCTCACTTCCTGAAATCCAGGGGCGATTTTTTTCCCTCCCAGCTGGGTGTTTCTTAACTGATGACATCATCCCCCCTTTTACTGTTCATGCTGGCTCCAGTGTGTCCTCTCCCTATGCAGTCTTATTTTGTAAGAGCTGTTTGCATACTACAGGCCTGCATTCAGTCTAAACAGTCTTCTATGAACTCAGCACTGATCTCTCATAGCTAGAGGTTTGCTACAGTTGAATACAGCCATAGCAGAGATCCGTGTCCCTTCATGTTTACATAAGGCACCGACGCACAATTCTGCTGTTTTCTGATTGTAGCAGTACCTGCAGTGTCAATGAGGAGCAGTTAGCTGTATAGAGTGAAATTTTTGTCGGCCCCTTACCGGCAGGAGCATTAAGGCACCGTTGCACAATTCTGCTGTTTTCTGATTATAGAGACAGCTGCAGGGTCAATGAGGAGGCAGCTTGCTGTATAGAGTGAAATTGTTGTCGGCCCCTAATTCTGAGTGAGAGGCAGGAATGCAAGCTCGGTGAATACGACTGTCCAGGGGCAGAACAGAATGTAATTTATTAGAGCCCTCTGCTTATGACATGCAAGGAGCTGGGATCCAAATATCCGACCGCCATTGGTGAACTGTGTTTACAGAAACAGAAGATAAGGAATACTGTGAAAACAATACAGCTTTGCTAATGACATCCAATTGCAAAGTTGCTTGTTTTCACTGTCCCCTTATTCTGAAGGCCATTTAATGAAATAATACAACCCCTTTTACTTCCTCTGCAGGCAGGTTGCTTGTTAATGACCATATATTGCCACCATATATTCAGGGCAACAGGCTCCATTCACACTAATTGTAAAGACTTGAAGCAGCAAGATGGTTAAAGTATAATACCAAGATGGAGGCAGCCACTCTCCCAAACACTACCAAAAAAGACCAAAGTTAGCCAGCACCTCCATTGCGATTGACATAGACACAGGTGCACACTATGTGGCTTTAAAAAAACGCAAATTGTCCAATACAAATTACTGTAGCACACAGTAGGTACTGAAACCGATACAAAATTAAAATATTTAAAACTAAATTCTGCTAACCTCTGTACATACATACAATCAAGGTCTTTAGTGCACATTTTGATCACATTTCTTATACCCACCTACCATGTCAAGATAATGTCATCAGGGGGGTCCCAACAATAATGTCTCCCTGTGGGGTCAAAGCCTCTATACATTCAGGGTTAAAAGCTCCAGCCACACTGACTGTAAGAACATTAAAGGGGTTCTCCAGGAAAAGAAGAAGCATAAATACATAAACTACATGTCATAATGAAAAACATGCCTTAATACATTTAATTAGAAAAGTCTGCTTGTTTTGTCAAGGGGATAATCATTATAGAAGAACAAAATGGCCGCCAGACTCCTTCCTGTGCAGAAACCTGTCCTACGGGAAATAGCAGGATTTACTTCCTGGTTAGGCTGACTGACATAACTGAGCATGTGCTGTGCAACAGTCAGTCTGACAGACCAAAAAATCCAAAAAGAAGAAACAGCATTAGGCTGCTACTTCTTTCTGGATTTTTTGGACTGAAATATCAACCCAGGCGGTTTGAGTCTGAGGAGCTGTGCATATCTACTTTATTATAAGTTTGGTTTTGTGCTGGTAGTCTTTAGTTTTGCATGACTTGTGGTATGAGGGATGGCTCTGCAGTGTATAAAGGAGACTGAGGGCTGTACACACACACATATATACAGTATGTTTATGTGCGTGAGTGTGTGTGTGTGTATATATATATATAGAGTATATAAAATCTATAGCTCAGCTGGTGGAAGCAGTTTTTGTGGTACATGTAGTTTATATAGAGCACGCCTAGCAACTGTAGCCTCATCTACTATCCCAGTTAGGCAAAAGATCCAATATGGCGATACTATGTGACATAGCAGCATTTGTAAGTAGCTCATACACTGGATTGTGATGTATATTTACTGATTATCTTTAGTATTTCTCCATTTTTGGTTTCTAACACACTCCCTTTAAATAGAAAAATAGGTCAAGATGGAGGCAGCCACTCCTCCAAGTACACAATACCCAAAATGACCGAAGTCAGAACCTTTACTTCAAGTTAACATTATAGTGTGAGTCATTTGAAAACTACAAGACTTGTATTGTAGCAGCACCTCATATGACATCTATAGACGAACCTTAGGGTTTATTTACATGGTGCGGTTTTGTTGCAGTGAAAAATGCTTCAAATGTGCACCTATAAAAAAGTGTGTGTTTTTATTGCAATTTACCATGGTTTTGCATTGCAGTAACTGGCTATTTGGTTTTTACTAGTCAAATATGCAAAATAAATGTGTTAAAACTGCAATGCAAATCATGATTAAAAATTGAAGCAATGAAAACCACACTGTGTGGCTATACCCTTAACTAAGTAAGGAAAACAAAGAATGGAAGCAGCACTATTGTTGTCATTTAGCAATAACAACAGAATGCAATAGTCCACCAATAGGAAAGCCAGTTCAAACTTACCACCACAGATATCCCAAAAAAATTCTTTAAAGTGAACCTGTAACATAGATTATGCCACCCCGGCAGCAGTTTCAGAGCATTTAATGCTCATACCTGACAATTTGCAGCCTGTTCTGCCAGAGAAGAGTCCAGCATATTCATGAGCAGATGTTAGCCCCGCCCACCTGCTGATTTTTCACAGGTTTCCATCTATTCAAAGTAAAAGGTTAAATCAGCCGTGAGTGGGTGGGACTAGCAGTGGGTGGGAGTGGCTAACACCTGCTCATTAATAAGCTGGACTCATCTCTGGCAGAACTACCAGATTTGAGCATTAAATGCTCTGAAACTGCTGCATCTTACAGTATAAGTGACACAGCGCTGGAAACAGCAGGTCTGACACTAGCTTGTGCTGTCCTCAGCAAGGATGACTTAACATATGTGACAGGTTCCCTTTAAGGTTTCATCATATCCAAAAAATAGTTCTTTACTGCAAAAAGTACATAAAAACGTAACGTTTTGACCAATATAATGGCATGGCAAAGACAATTATATTGGCTGAAACATTGTACCTTTATGTACTCTTTTCAATAAAGAACTATTTTTTTGGAGCACTTTAGATATGCTGACTATTTTTTTTACCAAAATAAGCATAGATTTAATTTAATTAATCCACCTGCTATAAAGTTATGACCTTTTTAAAAAAAAAGCTAATCCAGTTTGTTCACAGTGTCATGTGGGTTCAATTAGTAATGTGAAATCACACATGCAGGTTTTGTAACAGTTTTTTGAGCCACTCACAGAAGTGGATCTAAAAAGAATAGAAAATGCAAAGAAAAGATTGATACTCAAAAACTGCATGTGTGATACTAACCTAAGGCTGCAACTACACAACAGAGTGTAAAGTACTATCGGATTCTAGTTAGAACCCAACCAGTATTTTACACTCAGTTTTTATTTTTTGTCCCATTGTTTGTTGCAGTTTTCTGCCACGGTTTTCGGATTCTGGGCGCCGTAGTCTATTGAGCAGTACTATAATCCGTCGTAATCCAGGGGATAATAATACATGTTCTACGTTTTTCTCAAAACCGATAGTTTGGAAATCTGACCTCAGAAAATCCAAACTGTGTAGACTACAGCTTGGATTTTTGATTGAGGTCTATAGGGATGATTTTACAGTTGGATGTTTGCAGATTGTAAACACTGAATGCGCTTAAACATCCAATTATAAACCAGTCCTGTGTAGACATAGCCTAAAAGTTAGAAAATACATCTCTTAAAGTGGTTCACAGGTTACACTATAGCAGCGCCTGCTGACTAGCGCGCATGGCCAGTACATAATTATCTATTGTGCATGCGTGCTAGTCAACAGGCCAGCCGGCTTTTCCTTAATATAGTAGTAAGAGATGACATTCAAAACAGAATGGCAGGATTTACTGCCATACACGTAATAAAAACAAACATAATTACAGTTTAAACCAGAGGTTTACATACACTATGTAAAAAAACACATTTGCATGTTTTTCTCACATCGGATATGAAATCAGAATAAACCTTCCCCGTTTTAGATCAATTAGGATTAATAAAATTATTTATATTTGCCAAATGCCAGAATAATGAGAGAGAACATGTTTAAGGTATTTTTATTACTTTCCGCATAGTCAAATTTTACAAACATTTCATTAGTATTTGGTAGCATTGCCGTTAAACTGTATGACTTGGGTCAAACGTTTTGGATATCCTTCCACAAGCTTCTCACAATAGTTGGTAGAAATTTTGGCCCATTCCTCCTGACAGAACTGATGAAACTGAGACATGTTTGTAGGTCGCCTTGCTTGCACCTTCCTTTTCAGCTTTGCACATAAATTTTCAATAGGATTGCAATCAGGGCTTTGTGATGGCCACTCCAAACATTGACTTGGTTATCCTTAAGCCAATTTGCAACCAGTTTGGCAGTATGCTTCGGGTCATTGTCCATTTGGAAGACCCATTTCCGCCCAAACTTTAACTTCCTGGTTGATGTCTTCATATGTTACTTCAGAATTGCCACATAATCTTCTTTCCTCATGATGCCATCTATTTTGTGAAGTGCATCAGTCCCTCCTGCAGCAATACAACCCCACAACACGATGCTGCCACCCTTGTGTTTCACAGTTGAAATGGTGTTCTTAGGCTTCCAAGCTTCTCCCTTTTTCTCCCAAACGTAATGATGGTCATTATGGCCAAACAGTTCAATTTTAGTTTCGTCAGACCACAGGACATGTTTTCAAAAATGTAGGTCTTTGTTCCTGTGTGCATTTACAAACATTAATCTGGCTTTTATGTTTCTTTTGGAGTATTGGCTTACTCCTGGCAGGGCCGCTTTTCAGCCCATGTTGATACAGTACTCAATTCACTGTGGATAATAACACAATCTTACCAGCTTCTGCCAGCATCTTCACAAGGTCTTTTGCTTTTGTTCTTGGGTTGATATGCACATGTCGGACCAAACACATTCATCTCAGACACAGAATCTGTCTCCTCCCTGAACGGCATGATAGCTTAACATTCCCATCTTGTTTGTACTTGCATATAAATGTTTGTACAGATGAACGAGGCACCTTCAGGTACATGGAAATTGCACCCAAGTATGATCCAGTCTTGTGCAAGTCCACAATTCTCTTCATAATATATTTCCAATGATGTTACACACAGAGGCAGTGTGTTTCTGGTGTGATTTAACATACATCCACAGGTGTGTCTCTAATTAACTCAAATGTTGCCAATAGAAGAATATCAGAAGCTTCCAAAGACATGACATCATCATATGGGCTGTCCCAAATTGTTTAAAGGCATAGTAATCCCAGTGTATTTAAACTTGTATGTAAATCATACAGTTTAAGGGCAATGCTACCAAATACTAATGAAATGTATGTAGACTTTTGACTTTGCAGAAATAAATAAAAATACCTTAAATTCTGTCTCTCTTATTACTCTGGCATTTGGCAAATATAAATAATTTTGGTTCTTAATTCAGCAAAAACGGGTAAGGTTTATTCTGATTTCATGACAGATAGTGAGAAAAACATGCATATGTGTCTTTTTATATAGTGTATGTAAACTTCTGGTTTCAACTGTATGTGCCTAGTCTGACAAGAAAACCAAACGTATTAAAACATTCAAGCCAGTGGTCAAACCACACATCATAATCAAAGTTAAATGTACCAATATGTAATCATAACATAACCCCAAACAAATAATAATATTATGATGAAAAAGTGAAATAAAGACATTCAACTACAAATGCTATTTTAAAAATTTGATCAAAACAAGTGAAAAAACTTAAGAAAGTGTCTGGAAATCACCTACCAGCCAAGACCCGGAGCCTTTCACTAAGAGATGGCTTTGTCCAGGTTCACATCTGTGTCGAAGATTTTATTTCGAACCTCTGCCACAGATTCTGTCAAAAATTACAGAAAATAGAACTCAGCAAGATGCACTATTTTTTCCTTTAAAATAATGATGGAAGCCCAATGAATCCCATTGTAGTCAATGAGTTGTGTCAGAAACCCATCACGAAACGGATCAGGTTCCACCTCTGCCATGGGAGCTTCAAACTAAGCCTCTGACACAGATGTGAACCAGGCCTTATGGATATATAGCTATCTGTAAATTGTAGAATTGCAGTACGGTGTACAAAGATCAACGTTTGCTTCATGTGTTAGGACTCAACAAATAGTTTTGCATCTAGAAGGCCTCACCGTATTAGTCCATTAACATGAGCACTTCTTACACAATCTGGAGAATTACAATTATAACTTTCTTCATAAATATTTTTCTGTCCGATCCAGTCCCGAAAATAGACTCTCAGCTGAACATGTATATTTCTAAGAAAAGTCACGCCTTAACTTTTTGAACCTGAACTAGAGTACATAATTTTGAATGAAACTGCATTTAAGCGTTTAGTTAAGTATTGTGTACATACATAAATAGTGCGGTTTAAACTGTTATATTAAAGTGCTAAATCAAAACATGCAATTTTCTATTCTGTACAGTGGTGACTCATAGGCCATTACACATGATGTGGTCAAAGATCTAGCAGCAAATTATGATTCTGCCATGAGGGAACAGCATATGGTTACTAGTAGATGCCTACCTTGTTTATAGTATTTAAGGTTATTGTCACCCAAAATAAATCAAATTACATATATTATTTTTTATTTTAAGCATAATACTCATTTTAGATGGATCCCTCATCAAGGCCCATTGTAAGCTTTGCAAGGAAATGTGCTGAAAAGAATTATTCTTTCAAGATAAATATAGTCTAGTGACACACAAGTACCAAGAGACCAAGTTTCTCTAATGTTTATTTCAGCCTCAGGGGTCTTTATTAAAGGAATATACAGTTAGGTCCATATATATTTGTTTTTGTACCTGTTTACTGAGACATACTCAAGTTATAGTTATATAATGGACACGGACATAAAGTCCAGACTTTCAGCTTTCATTTGAAGTTATCCACCTTAAAACTGGATGAAGGGTTTAGGAGTGCTACCCTGTTTTTAAAGGAACCAAAGGTAATTGGACAATTTAAATAATTGTAAATAAAATGTTGATTTCTAATACTTGGTTGAAAAACTTTTGTTGGCAATGACTGCCTGAAGTCTTGAACTCATGGACATCACCAGACGTTGCTGTTTGTTTGTGGCCTTTCTGTCTGAAGTTTAGTCTTTAAGGCCACTGGACGTATTTCAGTCGTAATTACGCACCGGAGTGCGCAAATTATGGGCTGAAAACATCCCAGTCATTAGAGAACTATGGATTACGTCTCCTCTCCCTGCTCGGCGAATACGCCGCGGGGGGAGATAAGTGACATGTGAATTACCAGTGGCGTATACGCGCCGCTGGTAATGCAAGTCTATGGGCCGGCTAGATGAATTCTGAGGTATTCAGAGACATACTGTGTGCTCAAATGCAGCCAAATGCAGCCAAACTGATTGGTCATAATTTTATAATACAGATGGACAATGACCCAAAACATAAAGCCAAAGCAACCCATGAGTTTATTAAAGCAAAAAAGTGGAATATTCTTGAATGGCCAAGTCAGTCAGCCCCTTTCAACAAACACTTCACTTGTTAAAGACTAAACTTCAGATAGAAAAGCCCACAAACAAACAGCAATTGAAAACAGTATGGAAACTACATATAGAGGATTGGAGGCCAATGTTTATGCATCGGATACTGCAACTTCATGCTTTGCAAAGCTGCCAGAATGGCACAAGGCTAATGTCCTCTATCTGTAGCCACCAGTAACAGCAATAAGAGCAGAGACTAAGAGATGTGCTCCCACAAACACGGCTACCTATCCTCCCCCTTGCTGATAAGACATAGCAGGGAGTAATGTCATAACCATGCCACTTCTAGAGTCAGTATCCTAGGAAACCATTTGTAAACAAGCAAGATAGACAACCTGCTGCATCTCTGAAATGAAGCAAAAACAGAGATATATTTGTTAATAGTGTTTATTTACTTTTGCCTACATGTTTAAAGCTAATTAGGTAGATAAGGAGTTATGGTCTTACAGGACCTTTAATTGACAGTCAGCCCATTGACAGGTTAATAGAGTTAATAAGTCTAGACAAAGAGGTCAACTTAAGAACTAATGAAAAGCAGAAACAAATAGGGGGAAGTTCATTAGCGACATTGTGTCAGTTCAAGCGTAAAAAAGTTGCAAATCTTTGTGCATGCTTGTTTTACACAAAACATTGTTATGACTTTGCTTGAATTAAAAAAAATAATTAAAAAGTGGGTGGTGCTTAGCGGCAAAGCGAGGGCATACAGCTGCCTGTCGAATTCCTTATAATTTACACCAGAAATTGTTAGGGCTTTAAACCAATATGCACTTGGGTTGCGTTAAGAAATTGCATTTGTGGAGCACTGATCATTTGCATATTGTGTACTGAAATGTCATGAATGCTGTAACTAATTAAAAGGTTTTGGGCCACCAGTTACTTCCAGAAGGGGCAGTATATCCATGATAGGTAGGTAGGTAGATAGATAGATAGATAGATAGATAGTATGGATAGGAATGAGTATTATGTAAAGATCAATCGCTGAGCTATGGCATAGGTTAATGTACTGTAAATTACTGTCAAAGACAATATTGCTGAGCAGCACTTACTGTTAGTTTTAGTACATTCATGTTTGTCCCAAGGGTTTTGTAATTGCTCTAAACACATTTTTACCACCTCTATCTAACAGGCTGGTTCCTGACTCTTGACACATTCCATCTAACAGCCTTTAGCTCAAGTCAGCATCATTATATCCTAATGTACTAAAGTAAAGCTAATCCAATTGTTTGCAGATATGGTAAACGTCTGGCAAATCAACTGAATAGGAGCCAAATTATATTTACACTGTACTTTCACATTATTTAGAGTCAGAGGCTAATGACAAGGTGTTTGTCAAAATGTTTGCAGGATTCAACTTCTTTTGTTGTAATGAGCAGAAAAAAAAAGTTTCAGCATGAGAGTGCCTGGGTGTAAAGATGGAGTAGAAGTATTGGGAAGCTGCTCAGCAGCACCGCTTCCTTCCTTTACCAGAGTCAATATGTAAAAAAAAAATGATGAAACCTAATAATAGGGTATTTGAGAGGGTGCATTTGTGGATATGAAATCTTGACAACCTTTATTAAATCTAGTAGGTCTTCTTTAGCCTATAAGGAAAATGTTTTATCAGAGGTACCCAGCCAAGTGATTACATGAATTATTACGGTTTTATAGATAATGCTATTGTCCCAATAAGGATTTGTTTTGTGTATGTTGTATGTGGAATAAAATTTGTTCTCTCTCGAGCAAAGGAAGTTCCAGGATTGTCTTGTAATTCTCTTTTCATTGAACAAAAAAGTAGAAGCATAAAAAATACAGAACATGGGAGAGAGGAGAGGGGAAAGTACCAGTCTAGGTGTTAGCATAATAATGAAGACTTTGCGTACAGCAGAAGAACCACTACTAGAGTAGGATAATAATTTTATATTTCACTTTTATGTTGACTTTAATGCTTTTGTTTCTGGAATGATTTTCTTTATATTTAATCCAAGGATTTTACAATTCTAGCAGTCTATTATGGTTCCATGTCTCCCAGCTGGCCAGTTCATCTAATCTCTTTATTTGATTAATCTTTTCATACCACCTGTGGTTGGGAAGAAGTTCCTGTGAGCACCAAGCTAGTGAAATGAGCATATTGGAGACTGATAAAAAGAACATGCCTAATTTATGGGTTACAGGAGAATGAGGGAACCTAAGGGCATGTCCCCATGGCACCGGTTTGCGGCCAGTTTTTCAGACCATTTGTGGTTTTGCAAACCGTCTGAAACACCGTCCGCAGACTTTTACATGGGGCTCTATGGAAAACCCGTGCAGCAGTCCCCAGACCGCCAGACCGCCGGCCGCCCGAAAAACATTCTACTTGTTTATTCTTCTGTCCGGTTTTCAGACGGAATATGAACAAGTAAATGTGAAAGGGGAGAAAAGCACAAAAATGGGCCCTAAATGAAAATTAGGTAGAAGATCTGTTTTAACTTAGAGGTGCAAATTTATTTGTCAAATCTTCAGGTTTTTAGTTTCCAGAAGCATTGTATTGTTTGGTAGTTTCATCAAAAGTATAAAAGCCTACCAGATCTGGTTCCACATCTCCAGTGAATCATTGCTTACCAAATTGATTTTATGTAGGCATTATTGGATTTTCTACTAATGTGTCAACGTTTTAAAGTTCCTCTGGTTCCTTATGTTCCTGTAGAAATCTTGAGATTGGCAAAATGACAGCGAATAAATTTTGGGCGACATCTATGAATTTGCATGTGTCATTTTTGAAATTTGCCGCTGAAACACCAGTTCTGAATAGATATAGAGGAGTGTATAATACGACCGTATGAATGAAAGTGTTATGCCCCAAACATTTTTGCCACATAACACTCACAATTGGCTCATAGAGTGTTATGTGTCACGCTTTGTATGCCAGTTTTGCACCAAACTTTGGTACATTAACATGTGTTGTCAGGCACAATTTGTGCCAAGTTTTGCCGCACACCTGTTCATACATCTATAGAACCGGCAATATACAGCAAAAAAATATGGCTAAGGCGAATTCATCGATATTGCCCTTTGTGTCAAAATGAGAACGTCATATCCTTCTCTCCCATGCAAGCACGGAGCTATGGTAAATGTTCTAAGAGGGTCTGGCATGGTAGATATTGTATTATCTTTAAATGCTTCAGCTATGGAAATATGCAAAAGCTAGGACTAGAAGTCTCACTGAAGCCGTATCCAAAAGGAGAAAAACAAAACTAAAGCCTAGACTGATATTCTTAGAAAAATATAATAACAGTAAAAATCAAAAATACAACAATGTATAATACAGATTACATCGGTGTGAAGCAAAGTAGTCTGGAGAAGACAAATTAGCCTACGCGTTTTGAACAGAAGTTCTTACCCATAGATATCCAAAAGTACATGTAAATGAAAAAAACAGCATAAATGAAGAGTAGTTTTGAAGGATTTGATGGAGAGAGAAGAAGGCCTTTTTAGTGCTGCTTATTATTGTCCTATCTCTCGTGTCATAGAAGACATCCAGAGTAATGACAACATGTGGACTATCATACGGTGTTCAGTGTCTATGTATCAAGGAGGATGTAGCTGGAGACTTGATTAGCATGGTAATAAATTGATGGATCAGTTAGGTTTAAATCTCATTATAAGGGGTTAAGGATTAGAAGCTATGAGGAATCCTATGGAGTTTTACCTTCCACTAAAAGTTTAAAACAGTTATTTAATTTTGCTTAGACATTTGATTGATAGGTAAATTGGTGCTGTTTATAGGACATAAAAGAGTTAAAGTTTAAGTTTGAAAGTTTTCAATTTGTTTTCTCTACCTATCCAAGAGGCCTGGTAGAGGAAAAACTAATGTTGGGTTGAGTTTAAAATTTGCTAAAAATAGTAGTATATGGTAGATTTGAGCATTTAGGAGGACATGTATGAAGATCGGTGCGTCAAAGCATCTGTTTTCACGTTTTTTTTCTGTGAAAACTGCACCTGATGTATGTCGGCTATCATACATGAAAAAACTTTGAGATTCTTGGTTCACATATTTTTGATCAAAAAATGCTTAAGCTGCCCACGAACTTACAACGTGATTCTCAGTCGGGCATGTCCTAATGCTATCTTTACTCTCAATAGAGCCAAATCCAGGCCTCTCATTGGGTCAACCGACCTCCATTATCCAGAGAGAAAGAAAATAAAAAAACACCAAACCTGTAAGCTGCACTCTTATAACAGCCTGTGAAAGTGGGCGTAGTGCAGTAAACCAAAATGGAGGCACCCCTTCCTCCCTATATAGATTAAAAGCAATATGCGCCAAATACAACGTATGGTTCTGCACAAAAAAATATTTCTGAAAAAACATTATGCGAACCTGGGTGCCACTGGCAGGGTTGCGGCACATATATATGTGCCTATGTGCGCTCATACATGCGGGGCAAACTTCGACGCCTCCACAGACAGACCACATTGAAATTGGTCTGCCTGTCGGAGCTCTAATGCGCCTCACTTTGCCGACCCGCATTTATACATGCATTGGAGATTTTGAATGTGGTGCGTCCCGCCCCAGATCGGCCACAGCACGCCCCTTCATGTTAGGCACATAAAAAAGTGGCGAAGCTTGCGCCTAACAGCACATTACTGTGTTCGACAGCGGAGGCGGCACAGTAAGGCACATTAATATTTTTTAATAATTCTTAAGTCTTGCAGTTTTCAATTTGGCCACTAAGCCTAATAATAGTCTGACACTGTTCTGTACAGAAAGATTCTCAGTTGTCTGCTCATTATCAGCACAAAGAGGGTCAAACTGAAAGAAGACACCAGTGTGAATAGATAACACGGGATCCACCAATCACAAGAGGAGATAGTCACAGTTCACCCTTTCACCTCCTGCACACTGATTTCTTCCCAGGTCACAGAGCATGACTAGACAACTCTCCTATAGAAGTGAGTTCGACTGAGTCAGTCTTAAGTCTCCTATGTGCATGAAACTACTGTAAAGTATCTCTATGACTGCTGTTAAAGCAGTGAAAACAAGGCCTAGTGGCCAAAGTGCAAACTGCAGGTCTTAAAAATCATTTAAAAAAAATATTGAAAGTGATATGAAAAATTAACAACTCCTAAAAAATGTGTTTAACATAAAAATGGGACTTAAACAATGACTCATTTTTTGATGACACGGTCCCTTTTGAAGAGTCAGTTTACTTTATTTGAAGACAATTTAGTGTCTGTGCCAAGAAGGACCTGGTGTGTTATAGTTTTTGTCATATATTGCTGCATCAATAAGTCATGTAGTATTATTTTACCTCTTCTCGAGAGTGTGAGCCCCCCCCAGTTCTGGCCTGTTAGATTAGTTAGGAGTTTATTCATCCTTGTGGCTGACACTTTGGACCAATATTTCAGATCTACACTGATCAGAGAGTTGAGTCTTTCGCTTTCTTTTGTTTCTTTACATTACTATATGTGTGTAGATCTGAATAGAAAGGCTTTGTGAAAATGAAAGAAATGGGGTATGCAAAATACTAACATATTAAAATATGAAAATAAGAAATAAAATCTAACACATATCAATATGGGTCAGAGTGCTATATTACATGTGGAGCTGTAAAACTTTAAGAACGACTAATGATACCCTCAATGTGATATGTGAAGGAGCCATGAAATGTTTTAGGCAAGTAAGTCTCATCTTTCCTTTGTTTTAATAGTGCAGACATAAAAAAGAGCCTGTAATCTCCAAGCTCACAACACTTACAAAATTGTAATAAAAAGTCACAAAAGAATTTAAATATTTTGGGGGTAATTAGGAATTCATTAAGTCTCCACATCCAAATCCCTCGGACTTAGAGGGATAAGTAGTAAACGTGTCTGAGTGGTGAGATAATGTTACAAGACCAATCTAGGAGTTTTTATCAAAGGATAAATGGTGATAACAGGGGAATAAATAGCCCAAACAATGGAAAGTGTTGTGCACCTTAGAGAGGAAAGAGGACTCTTAAATTGTATTCTCCAATTTTTTGAGGGCTGAAAAAAGAGTGAGGAGAAAAGGTTTCTGTGTAATGGGTCTATCGCTCTAAGCAGTCAGTAAATTTGTCCAGGGGATAATAGATTTTGGCAATAGTGATGGTGGCAATGGTTATTTTACATTTAAAGGGGTTTTCACGCTACAAAGATCATATCTCTAATGATGGAGACAGTAAAAATAAGCACTTTTTCAATTGGTTTGCATTACCTAAGTCACTTACCATAGCAGATGTGAGCTTTTCTGTGCATCTATAGCTATTTCTGCAGCTGCTAGATGGGACACGCCCCCTTTTTCTGTGACTGGCTGACTGACATTTCATTCAGCCTGTTTGGATACGCCCTCGGATGGGACACACCACCTTTTTCTGTGATTGGCTGACTGATATGTCATTCAGCCTGTTCGGACATGCCCCCGGACGGGAAACACCCCATGCGCTGTGATTGGCTGCCTGCACTCTGTGTTTACTCCCCTCTGAGCTATGTGAAACTAACTGCCTGAGAGGGCTGCTGGCTCTATACTCATCTCCCAGCTCTAAGGTAAATGATCTTGGCAATTACTGACTATTTAGCTGATAGATTCACAGCTTTATACAGTCTGCTCTACCTCCTGCCTGATAACAGGGGGGGAGGAGTGGTGGGGGCAGTGTGCATTCCTCACACTTGCTTTGCTTCATCAGTTTAGGCTGTGTGTATAACTGATTACACCATTACAGTGATTTGGTTATAGCAATACAGGGGCTCTAGTTATAAGGAGCTTGTTCAGCCTCTAGCTGAGAGCTCTGCAGCCATGAGAAGCAGAACAGGACGTCTGCAGAGCTGATGTCCTCCTTCGTCCCCTGCTTCACACAGAATGATGATGTCACAACTCTTCAGTGAGGGGAGACTTGCCTCCTGAGAGGACAGACACGCCTGCTGAGAGGACAGACTCGCCCCTGGATTTGAAGTTGAAACAGATAGAATCAGCTCAAGTCTGCGGAAGCTTCAAACGATAAAACCCCTTTAAAGTAAACAAATCTTCCCTCAGTGTTATTGGGTGACTGAATGAATATATATAGGAGGCTAGTGTGGGGTTTGGTACCAATGTGAGTAGTGCTGATAAGATAATGTTGGAATTTTGTTAACTTTAAAGTAGGTTTCTTTAAGCAGTAATATGTATGAAATATCTAATGAGGTGAGCAGTGTAGTGTAGGGCTGCTTAGGAGTAGACTCACAATGCTCACAGCTTATGGTGTGACTTTACACATGTAGATTCAAAGGCATTTCTATTCTACATAGGAACTGAATGGAGATGCTCGATGGCTTATAATATTGAAGCCAAAAGGGTAGTAGTTACAGGCTCAGTAAGCCTAGAAAGTCAGGTATTCTCAGCTCTGTCAAGGTTACATCTTGATTTCAGAGATCTATATTTACCTCTCAATTGACAATCATCAATTGGTAGGAACATTTGCAAGGTTAAACATGAAGGGATCCACATAGGAGCAATCTTCAGCTTGTCCCAATAAGAGGCAAGATCATCTAGGGATAGTAGAGTCACTTTGCATGGTGCTACTTCAGTCTGGTGCAATACAAGATTTACGTCCTATTGGTTAACTCTTAGTGGAGCAACTTGAATGTAGGGGAGTGTGTTGATGCAGACGGCTGGTATTTGTAATGGTGTGCTCAGGCAAATGATGGGTGGCACGGGCCTGTTATCTTGTGTTATTACAGGAGGCCTGGGATTACAGGCCGTGGATTATTATGTCAGATGTGGATTGTCAACTCAGTTTGTGGGCAGGGAATTTATTGTAAATTTCTGTATTGATGACATTCTTAAGAAGGCTGTAAAGCAGCAATGGCATCAGGATGAAGACAGTCTTCAATTATTATTATTTTATTATTAAGATTATTATGATTACTATTATTATTATTATTTATTTTATAGCGCCATTGATTCCAGGGCGCTGTACATTCAAGGGGAGTTATATACATAACATAAGTCAAACAATTACAATAGTGACAATCTGTGACTAACAACAAATACAGAGGGAAAGAGACCCTGCCCGCGAGGGCTTACAATCTACAAGGAAGGGGGAAAGAGACAGGAGGTGAGAGGCAGACATGCTTGTGGAGGGTGTAGTGACAGCAGGGTTAGTCTAGATCGTAGGCTATCCTGAAAAGATGGGTTTTCAGGTTGCTTTTGAAGCTGGTGAAAGTGGGGGAGCGTCTGATGTGTTGGGGAAGTGAGTTCCAGAGTCTGGGGGAAGCCAGAGAGAAGTCTTGGAGGCGGTTGCGTGAGGAGCTGATAAGGGGAGAGCAGAGAGGAAGGTCCTGTGAGGAGCGGAGGTTGCATGAGGGGAGGTATCTGGAAATTAATGGCATTATGCATCAGGATGAGGGAGGCAGCACTGATCCTGCTGCTAACCAGACATTGTACTGCAAGAAAGGCTTCTTCCAGGTGAGTTCTGTGAGTGGCAGAGAAAATCAAGGCCGCAACTTCCTTTCAGGACTGGGCCACAACTTTTAAAAGTGTGTAAATGGTGGCTTAGCAGTTCAAAATGCTCCGCAGATCATGGTGAAGAGTAGAAACTGCCCATTTCTTTAGATGTAGCTATGTATTCAGTAAATTTCACTAGATTAGAGATTCATGAAGAGGACTTCAAGACATCCTCTTCCAAGCCCAGCTCCCCAAGATTGCCTACTTTTTAAAATGCACTGACATCATTTTAGTCTAGACTAGAAGCCACTACCTTTTTCTTTTCTAAGGTTGCATTTCCCAGGTTTTCAAGCTTTTGCATTTGTCATTTTGACTACTTTGAACCAATAACTGACATTGTTTTTGGTCAAAGCAAATCTGATAATGTTTGATGACAAATGTGGATTCACAAGACATTTTATTCAACAAAGACATTTTGGTAAATTTTGAAGTAATGTGTTATCTGTATTGGTGGATGGATAACCACCCTCTTTTCCCCTACAAATGGATGCAGCCAAAACTCTTGGGCAGTCAAATATTTTCCCACAGTAGCTACAGCATAGAAAATGTGTCACTACACAGTATCTTTAAAGGTATGTTCAGACAGCGTATTTGTGGGGCGTACTTTGGCGCGTAATTGCACCAAAGTACACCCCGCAAATACGGTAAACTCAATTAACAAGCACAGCATTTATTAAGTGCTTTGTAAAATCATCACAGTTGTTCAGATGGGGAATTTACAATCATAGTTCTCGGAGCGTACTGTGCCCCTATAAAAGGAAGTGACCTGTCACTTCTTTTGGGCGCTCATGCGACGAGACATACAAACAATAGAAGGCAGAGAGCTGCCTCGTGTTTAAAGTATGCATTGGCCAGCGTGTACTTCAACAGCGCTACTGAAGGCGTATTGTGCACGCTGCAATACACCGTCTGAACATACCTTAAAAATACAAATATAATATCTAGTTACTTCAAGTCTGCCAGAGCTAGAGGTTATGTTTTCGCCACATAGGGCGACATGTATGAATTCTGGTGATGACAGGCCAGTTCTAAATCGCTGTAAGGTAGTATAGACTGTGCCAGAATGCATGAACCTGTTCTTCTGCAGGTCATACATACATGCACAGTCTAGAGCCAATATGACAAGTCTGGCTCAGGCACCACCTTTAACTTGGTCTGGCTGTTTTAACTGTTCTGTGGCAAAGTTTTGGTGTTAAAGAATCATAAATGTATCTACTTCTACTTCTTCCCCCAAAACTTTGGCACGCTAAAAAGTGTCTTTGGCACGGTACTGAGGCACTTATCGCGCCAAACTTTGGAGTACACCTGTTTGTACATCTATAGAACTAGTCTACTAGAGCTTTTTGAAGCCAGAATTCTGGCGCAGCCCCGTTCATACATGTCGCCCATAGTATTTCCATGTGAGGTTCCCCTCTACACACGTGGACAGAATTGTTGGTACCTTTATCCAGGCCAGTTTCATTAGTTTTTTTTAAATTTTTCGGTTGAACCACAGTGAAAAGCAATGTCTGATTCTCAGTAGTCGAATTCCAGAAAAAAAATTATTTATAAATACTTTTGTCAGTTTCAGGTTATTTCAGTGACCATTGTAGCTTTTTGTTTTTTTAAGACAAGGGTACCAACAATTCTGTTCACATGTGCCCACATGCCTTATCAGGGTTGGAACCAGTTGGAACAATTCATAAGGTTGATATTAAAGAGGTTCTCCAATCTTTTTCAAAACTTCCCTACTGGCTCCCAGTGACAGAAAAAAAAAAATGTTTTTCACCAGTAAAGTAGTTTGAAAAGGTTGAGAAATCCCTATAAGTATTGTTTATTTCTGCTGTGCTCTTTTTAGCGTCATGCCAAATAAAGGTCCTAATCTTAGATGCTCTGGACTCCATTGGACCAGTCCACCAAGTTTATAGCTCAGTGTATGTCTTAATTAAAGCTAACCTTTTTTTAATAATCTGAATATGTGTTGCCTTATTTCTGCTGTGATGATGCTGTAAAGAGCCGTCATTCACTAATTAATAGTGTTAAACAGCATGGCTGAAAACTGCTGTGGGGAATTAGAGTGAGAAGGTAACAAGGTCCCTGTGTAGAGCAGCATCCATGTTCATGGATATATGGGTTTAGCTGATTGTATTGATTTCTATGTACAAGCATGGATGCCACTATATACAACCTGCTTCCTCTTAATCACAGTCTCTAAAAGCAAGTCCATGATCAGACTTTTTAACCCTATTTCTTGTGTAAAATTTATTTACATCACATAAATCTTAATGCATCTTCTGAATGATATATCATATAACCTCTAGATGTTCGATGTTCAGAAATAAAGTTCAGACTCTATTATTATCAATAAAGCATGCAGGGGAACAGGTGATGACAGTCCTTCTAGCAGAGGTACACACATCTTGGCCACAGTTCCTCTGGCTGTTGTCAAACAACAACATAAGAGTCAGGTAATAAGAAAATGTATGTTACATCTCTTAAGTCTCAGGGAGAGACACCTTAAATTAACACTTCCATCAAAAGAGTTAGGGGTTATATGTTCATGACATAAGGCTTATGATTGCCATAGAGTTGGGGGTCCAGGTCAGAGCAATGTGAGTCCTGCTTTGGCCATCTATTCAAATAGTCACTTATTCTTCGGAATAGGCACAAACTGTAACTGCATTAGACCTAATTTCCTCACTTGCCTCAGAAATAACAGCTGCCCTAACTTTAAAAGTTGGGTTAAAGAAGTTATCTGGTTTAGAAAACCCTCTGCAATAGACAATATTATAAAATGTTAAGTTCATATTGAGGGGTCGTCTGTTCAAGATCATATAAATACAATGATATGTCAGACCCGTTACTTGCTGAAAATCAGTTTTCCTTTATTCCGTGTAAACACATGTACAGCCGAACCATTTCAGTTTTCAGGCTTTAGTAATATACACAAGTCCTATTCAGACTAACGGCATAGAAAGTCGAAAAACAGGTAAATACAGGTAACGGGTCTGACATATCATTGTATTTATATGGACTCTAGGAAAGTTAAGGGAGACCCCCCGGTATAGACCCAAAGACATAGATATAGTCGTTGGTGTATAAGCGGTATCATACAAATTGGATATCGTCTGTTTAAGATCCTCATCTGTTAGGTCGAATGGAAAGCAGTTACAAAGAGTGTAAGAGTGCTCTGGAGGATCCTTCCTATTCTGCATTACACAGACAGCCCATTCCTTTAAATGGACACTGTGTAATGCCTAATTTCCCCTGTGGTGGCGCTGTAGAAGAATTATATAAATACTGCCAGATTTCCCCACAAATTACAGTTTATTGTTAGTGATTACAGCAGGGTGACACTTTGTGATCAACTTACTATCAAATGATCCTGCTACCAAGTAGGGATTGTTGAAAACAGACAACGCTTTTAAGACGCATGGTATCTTTACCTTAAAAGCTGGTCTGTAAATTCTTTATAGTTAACATATTATGGTAAAGAAACATCCTCCATTACCCCAGCATCTTCCATTTTGTGTGTAGCTTCAATGTTACTTAATTTTATCAGACTGGAAACATGATTAATCAGCATTTTCCATGACACACATAGCATTTGATGCCATTAAATTCTTTAACACAAGAAGACTCATTTCATTCCAAGCTTCGCATAATCATAAGAGACCAGACCAAAACAGAAAGATCAAAGGCAACAAAAATGTTCCTTATCATACAGAACTTCATTAATAAATGGTCAAGGGATCGCTCTATAAAATATTCTCTGTTATCTAACCGTTTTATTATAACCATGTTGTATTATTAAGTGGGGATACACAGGAGAATGTTTTAGATCTATGTCTATAAAATACTAGCTTATTAAAGTTCCTCAATGTAGACCGCAGCTAGATAGCTATTAGGCTAGTTAGTGATGGTAGTCTGAAAAAGACTTGTGGAGAGACACTTGGCGATCGAACAATCAAAGTGTTATCCTAGCAGATGGTGACATATGTCGAGGAGGATGTGGGTATCACCATGCAAAATCCTTTTTCGGAAATACTGGTGCTGGTACTGTTCTGGGGTTACTGGGGCTGGAGTAGCTTTGGGCTCAGTGTTGGAACATATTTGTTATATAGGCACTATGGATGGTGGTCTGATGTCAACACTGTGGCTGCCTGTGTTACATATCACATTGTAGTAGGTTTCCTGTGGCTGGCTTGAGAGTGGTGGTGGTGCAACTGGTTGTGTGTTGGGGGCACTACTTCTGGCTCTGTACTGACGGTAGTGTTGCTGGCATTTTTAATCTCTTACCTGGGCTGCTACTGTCTGGTGGTGCTGTCTGTGGCCTTGCAATAAGGGTACTGTGACTAAAACTGTAATTGGGAACTGTGGCTGGTACTGTGGGGATAATGTAATGGATTTTGTGGTGGGTCCTGCAAAGAAATACCACAGGTTCCTTAATGTAGATCTGTCACAATGAACATGGTGCTCAATCTATGGATAACATTTATGGAGAGTGAGATGAAGAGTTTGATATATGTTTATATACAGTAATAATCAGTATAACCTAATATTCCAGATATATGCTTAAAGCACTAAGGACAATTTCTTCTATTAACCCCTTAAAGGGGTTGTCTCATCTCAAAGTTTCGTAGGATGCATGACTGAAATAATGCTGCTTTGCTCTGTCACTTCCTGGTCAAGCTATCTGTAATTAGCATATGAGCTCAGTGTATTCAGACTTCTCTGTTTTAGTCTAGATTAAATAAATTACCTTCTCTGAGGTCCAGAGAAGCTTCTGAGCTAATGTAAACAGTAGAGTAATTATTTTCTTTTGTCTGAAAGATCAGATAACACAAAAGCTCTCACACTGCCCCAACCTGTGTGATGACCTCATTCCCTGCTATCAGATAGAACAAACAGCAGGGGAGAAGGGGTACACAGGTCGGTCACTAGAGAAACCAGACAGAGCTCAGAAGATGATAAAATCATTTGTAGCTCCTTAACAAAAAAGTTGAACAAAGCAATATATTTGGAAAACGTCTTCATTTTGTGTTCCCTACATTTTGAAAGCTATTCTTTGTAGTGAGGCAACCCCTTTAGGCACTAGGCCTGAAAAGACCTTAATGACAGCTAATTCTTTTGGTTTTTGCCTCCCTGCTGTGTTTCAACAGTCATAATTTTGTTAGTTTTAAGTAGCACAGTTATATGAGGACTTGTTTTATGCAGGAGAAGTTGTATTTTGGGGGGGAAGGGAATAGTTTTTTTGCAGCATGAACATAAAGATAATGAAGCAACAACTTTAAATTGTCGTGAAGCAGAGCCAGATAAGTGGAGGGTGGCAAAACTACTCAAAAAAGTAAATTTTCTTCCACCAGTACATTGCCTTTTACAATAAATCATTATTATAAGCATGTCGACAGTGCTACGGTACAACAGACCATACCAGTTCCCTAGGCCAAGCATTGGCAGTGCTTTCATTATCTGGTGCACAGTTATAACATCATGTGATATAAATAATTCCGTTTTAGGTCATTGCTATTAGCTCACTGATTCATTTCTGCTAGCATGGACATGATGAAGCATGTCTCTTTATACAATAACCTCCAACTATCTAGGTCCAGTTTATCAGTGCTCTACTTGAATTTCTTTGTATCAGAGCAGTTTCTTTACTGTATACAGAATTATATCTGCCAGTTTGTAAATGTGGCATATAAGTAGTACCTAGAAATAATTCAATGAGCAGTTGTAATCCTGAAACAAAAAAAGCCTCAAGGGGTTAACCTAGAAGACATTGACAGTGTGGGAGGTTATGCACAGAGTCCTTGTGACAGATGGATTTGAAGTCTGGGCAATGCAGTGTGAGGAAAGCCCTGTCTGACAGAGTGCTTGCGGCACGTAAGCATCAGCAACAGAGCTCTCAGTATGGCTGATTTGCCAAGTGTCACTGTGTTTCAGGGCCTTTTTATTGTGAGCTTTCTATCTGTCTAGTTCATGTGGTATATACAGTGTGGAAAAAAAAGTATTTAGTCAGCCACCAATTGTGAAAGTTCTCCCTCTAAAAATATGAGAGCGGCCTGTAATTGACATCATAGGTCGAACTCAACTATGAGAGACAAAATGAGAAATCAAATCCCGAAAATCACATTGTCTGATTTGGAAATAATTTATTTGCAAATTATGGTGGAAAATAAGTATTTGGTTAATAACAAAAGTTCATCTCAATACTTTGTTATATATCCTTTGTTGGCAATGACAGAGGTCAAACGTTTTCTGTAAGTCTTCACAAGGTTGGCACACACTGTTGCTGGTATGTTGGCCCATTCCTCCATGCAGATCTCCTCTAAAGCAGTGATATTTTGGGGTTGTCGCTGGGCAACACTACTTCTACTTCCTCCAAAGGTTTTCTATGGGGTTGAGATGTGGAGACTGGCTAGGCCGCTCCAGGACCTAGAAATGCTTCTTATGAAGCCACTCCTTCGTTGCCCTGCTGGTGTGCTTGGGATCATTTTCATGCTGAAAGACCCATCCACGTTTCATCTTCAATGCCCTTGCTGATGGAAGGAGGTTTGCACTCAAAATCTCACGATACATGGCCCCATTCATTCTTTCATGTACACGGATCAGTTGTCCTGGTCCCTTTGCAGAGAAACAGCCCCAAAGCATGATGTTGCCACCCCCATGCTTCACAGTAGATATGGTATCTTTGGATACAACTCAGCATTCTCTCTCCTCCAAACACGACAAGTTGTGTTTCTAACAAACAGTTCTACTTTGGTTTCATCTGACCATATGATATTCTGCCAATACTCTTCTAGATCATCCAAATGCTCTCTAGCAAACTTCAGATGGGCCTGGACATGTACTGGCTTAAACAGGGGGACACGTCTGGCACTGCAGGATCTGAGTCCCTGGCGGCGTAGTGTGTTACTGATGGTAACCTTTGTTACGTTGGTCCCAGCTCTCTGCAGGTCATTCACTAGGTCCCGCCACGTGGTTCTTGGATTTTTACTCACCGTTCTTGTGATCATTTTGACCCCATGGGGTGAGATCTTGCATCAAGCCCTTGATGAAGGGAGATTATCAGTGGTCTTGTATGTTTTCCATTTTCTAATTATTGCTTCCGCCTTTGATTTCTTCACACTAAGCTGCTTGCCTATTGCAGATTCAGTCTTCCCAGCCTGGTGCAGGGCTACAATTTGAATAGTATGTTTTACTATTCTATTTATCTAAAAAGAAAAAAGTATATTTGACAGGTCCATTAATAGTCAGTAAAAAAAAAAAACAACACAGATCATGGCACTATAAGATGTATCTGTCAGTTATCTGTCATGGAGAAAAGTAGGTGCTTCATACATTTGACTTACTACATTCACTTGCATTTACTGCACAATCCATTTATTTCCATGTGGGACACAGTTGAAAATTACCTAAATTATGGCAGCACTTTACTTTCTCCCTGCTTATGTCAACGAAGGAAGCAGGTAGAGAAATAGGAAACGAAAACATCTTACAGAAATAGGAAACATCAAATTATGTATTTGTTTGTAGAGGGAGCTTACTTGCTGTTAACATCCTGTGATTTCAGCACTTGTAGTACTGATTCAAACAGTGTAAATGAATTATAAGTTAGCAGGTTAGAAGAAATGGTGACCGGTGACTGGACCGCAGCTCCACTGTATCTGTAACATAGAAGACAAATAATAACTTCCTATTGGTGAAATATAAGAGAGCGGCACAACCAGAATTTTTTCACATTTAAAAACACTGTAACGGTTTATTTTTCACTATAAGCATAATTTAGGGGCTGGTCACATCTCGTTTTTGACTCCTTCCCTTGTATTCTTTAGATCAAAAACTAGATGTGACCGGCTCCTACTTCTACTTTTATCAAAAGCACAATCAAATTCATCTCATGGAACATTGTCATCTTTACTTTGGCTTGAAAATATTTTCTACCATTTCTTGTATTTCATTTTATCAAGTAATATAACAAGCGACACAATACTGAAAGTAGAAATTGCATGAACACCATAAGAGAGGTAAGGTATGAAAAGGGCATCTAAGGACTACAGAAGCCCCAGAGCATGTGCATGACATCTCTGTATACATCAATTCACTATGGTAAGAGGGAGTCAATATTAACTGACCTTGACTTTTTTTTTAGTATAGTAGTTGTGGTTGATTTTTTTACTGACAGTGAACGAACTAGAAGTTTGTCAATGGACCTTGTCCATTGACCTTGCAGCCTTGGACCTTGCAGCCTTTCAGTTCTTTACAAATTCTAAAATATGCCTTATTTCCTTGTGCTCTCATAAGTGCAATGTGTAAGGCTATGTTCACACGGCTTATTTCAGAACGTATTTACGTCGGATTGCCGATCGTAAATACGTTCTGAAATAAGGTGCAAATCAGTTTCAAACAAGTGCCACTAAGTGTGGCACGTATTTGGAACTGATTTCCCGACGGATTCACCATCTACAATCATTATAGTTGGTGAATCCGTCCGGAAATAATTGACATGCACATTGTTTTTGCGGCGACACGTATTTCCCATTAAAATCAATGTAAAACGGCAAGTTACTTGTTTGTAACTGATTTCGCAACGGATTTGCGGCCGGAAATACGACTACAAATCCGTTGCGAAATAAGCCGTGTGAACATGGCCTTAATGTCAGATGTTAGTGTAATGTGTAAAATTATGGAAATCTACAATCAAGCCAGCATGATAATATTTGGACGGCAAAAATATTGTAGACTACTGTATATTAAACATATCACATGGTAGAGAAAATGCTGTTTCTTCTAGAATACATTTAGACAACTTTAATACAATGTATATACAATGCAGCACAGTAAAGTATAAAAACAATGAACCATATAGTGTAACAACAATCAACCATAAAATGCAAGGCTATCCATAGCCCCCAATCATCTGATACCCCTCCCACCCTTCTCATTCAGTCTCAGACCCTCACAGGACCTTCTCAGCTCTTCTTTTGTCCGCTCCTCAGAGAACCATTTTCAAGATTCATTTGTGTGTCCCTAACGCTTTGGACCTCACTAGATATAAAAGGAATACATTCCCTTAAATCATCACTTTTATTATGTGTAAACAATAACATATCTATGTCCCCCAATGTAAGTAGCACAAACTATAAATGCACGTCATACAAAAAAGTGGTCAATAAAGGCTAGGGTATAAGTTATTCATCAAAGTAGCATTCGTCTTGGATACATGAATAACGCACCTATATAGATGTATCCAGTGGTGTAGCGGTGTATCTTTCCTTGACTGGATAAGGGGATATTACCCCTTGTAGATATACGGTAGGGAGAGCCTAGATCCTAATTGTATCCCTTTACTGACCTGTAGCATTCACCTTGGAAACATGAATAACTCACCTAAAAAGTTGTATCCAGTAATGTAGCGGTTTATCTTCCCTTAAAGGGGTTGTCACACTACATTGATTCATCTTACCTCAGTTCTGTTTTCTTTTTTTCACTTCAGGGGCATGTTTACTGGCTTCTACTAGGCCGCAGTAGAAGCCATGTCTGTAGCTGTCTGTAGCTATAGCAACCAGTGCTGGCATCCTATCATGAGAGATTGAACAGGCCTGTAGCTATAGCGTCTGAGAAGCTGATGCAACCCATGCAAGATGGGATATCTCAGAATAGGTAGGACACTGTTATTGGACATATATTGCAAAGTGACTTGTTTTTGCAATATCTTTAAAGGGGATGTATCGCTTCTATAGTTTGGCTGATTCATACTGCTCTCAGCTTCTCAACTCTAGAAATGCAGGGGCGTTTCTTCCCCTCCCAGCTTGGGTGACATCATCCCCCCTTCACTGTTCATGCTGGCTCCCGAGACCCACCCCCCCACTGAGTCCACATGTCACTGTGTCTCTCCCTATCAGTCTTATGTTGTAAGAGCTGTATACATACCACAGGCTGCATTCAATCTAGACTAAGCACTGATCTCTTCTCCTCTCACAGCTGGAGATTTGTTACAGTTGAATTCAGCTTTCAATGAACGGCACACATCTCCCTTCTATGCAGGAGAGGCAGGGATCGACATGCAATTGTGCTGTTTCCTGATTGTACAAGCCCTGCATGGTTATTCTGTTTCTTCTGGTTGTGCAGAGTGAAAATGTGCCAGTCCCTTACTTTGAGTGAAAGTCAGGAATGCAAGCTCCGTGAATACTGCGACCGGGTGCTGAACAGAATGTAAATGAGCTCTCAGCTAGTGAAATGCAAGGAGGATGGATCCGACCAGCACTGGATATCAGTGTAAACAGAAACAGAAGATAAGGGATCCTGTGATAACAAGACAGCTTTGCTAATGACATCTAATTGCAAAGTTGCTTGTTTTCACTGTCCCCTTATTCTGAAGACCATTTAATTAAATGATACAACCCCTTTAACATAAAAAGCAATCCTTGTAGTGAGACAACCCCTTTAACTGGATAAGGGGATATTACATGTTAAAGACGTATGGTAGAGAGAGCCTAGACCATAATTGTATCCCTGTACAGGTCTGAAATAAAGCACAATTGGAATAGGTGTTTCCTAATAGTTGTTACCTTTGCCTACATGTTTAAATGTTTAAAGCTAATCAATGAGATGGGAACACCCTTTTAATTAGCCATTTATATAAGTGGAAAACAACTAGCGCTAGTTCATATATTCTTTATTGATACATCTGTGTAAAAACTAGAAGTCAAATATTCTGAGCTAAGAATTTCCAGGGACTTTTACTAGTTTAGAGGTTGCGTCAAAGTGACATTATAATTATTTCTCTAGTGTGTTAACATGTTTTAATGTTACCCCATATGTATAAAACAAGTTTTAGCGAGTTCACAATAATGGAATTAAGTTCTTCAAATCTATTTTTATGTTCCCCCTGGGAAGCTTTCATTTGTAATCTTGTGTCAACTCAGTATTTAACAAAAGAAAAACTTTCCAGGTTTTGACTTTAGGATCCAATAATATAGCACTTTAATCCCTTTCTGTGCGATTTCTTTCTTTTAAAGGAAGCAAATTAATAGACTTTCAAAATATGCCTGAGGCTACTTTCAAACAACTTATCAAAATTCTCATTAAAATTTAAAGTAAAAAAATGCAAGCTGTTCAGTGCACTGCAGTATATTAACTTCAGGCTACAACATTGTTATCTGTTTCCAAAGATCCACTTATAGGTACTTACTTAGGTTTAATTATTATAGAAAAAGGTTCAATTTAGCTTACTCTGCACTATATCTTCAAAGGTTCTACAGTTTGTTGCATGGTTGGATGTTGTTGATATCAATTAACCTTACACTGACTTTGAATTAATGTAAATTTTGCATAGAAAGTGACTTATGTAATGTCAGAGGACTGTATCATCAATATCTATATCACAAGACTGTGTAAGTGCCGTAGTGGGGTAAAGTTGCTTCTTGAGTGCCCTGAAATAGCTGTCTGCAGATGGGATACTTTCTCTATGTGTTGAAGTTACTAACTTTGAAATCCTTAGTCATGTTTCAAAGTTCTTTAATGGGTGGGATGTGACTTTAATGGATACAACTTCCAATAGATGGTGGCAGAATCCTAACTTGCTTCTCATACCGAGCTGCAGAATACAGGTATGTCATCATTTGTACCAAACAGTAAAAATCATGAAAACAAAACCCCCGCAGAAATTGCACAGTTCCTTTTTTTTTTACTTTCCACCCCAGTTAGATTTTTTCCTCTGTTTCCACGTCCATTACATGGTAGAGTCAATGGCACTGTTGAAAATTACATCTTGTTATGCAAAATAAAGCCATCATACCACTATGTCAATGGAAAAATAAAAAAGTTATGGCTTTTGGATGATGGAGAGGAAAAACTAACATGAAAAAGCCTCCACCAGGAAAGGGATACTGTAGAAGGAGCCATTGGGGTGTATAGGACAAATGTAGTCTCTCTTAAACGATGTTATTTTCTGACCATATACATTTTAGGTACTGAACACAAAAGCATTGTAGACCAAACTTTTGTGTCCAGTACATACAATGTATACACATCCCTTCCTGACTCCAAATATCAAAATAAATAAATGGCCCATCTGCAGAAATATGGTTAGGGGCAACATCAGGGCAGTACTGGCACTCAAAAAAGGGGCTCAATCATATGATGAAAGATAAAAACTGGCAATGAGTGGGGGACCTAAATGCCTCAACTGTATGGAGCCCTGAATTTACTTATGGCATCCCTGACTATAGTAACCATAATGTGTAATATCCAGAAATGCATCCAAGCCCTTCAGAGCTCTGGCAGGAGGGCTACCGTCAGGTCACTAATAGCAGTATTCATGTCAGAGATCCTGATCAAATATAAAAAGAAAGGGGCCCTGTCCGGCAAAACTCTCACTGTACAGTAAAGAATCCCCTTCTATGTTGGTGCAGAAGCTTTTTTTTCTTTAGACGAAGTGGGTGCCCACTTTTTACAGTTACACTTCTGGGTAGTGCTTGTTAATATTTTGGTACTGAGCCCAATGATGATGTATTATGCCTCTGGTTCTGCTGAAGGTGTCTGAGTTGGCAGGCAGCCTTATAATCTAAATTACAATACCAGAAGGGAATGATGTCAACAATAACTTTATACCAGCAAACTGCCTATAGTAAACTCCCTACATGAAACAATGTAGCCCTAAGAGTTAAAGGGGTTGTCTCACTCCAAGGATTGCTTTTTATGTTAAAGATCTTGCAAAAGCAAGTCACTTTGTAATATGTGTTCATTAACAGTGTCCTACCTATTCCTAGATATCCCCGCTTGTATACGCTACATCAGCTCCTCAGGTCGCTATAGCTACAGACCTGTTTGATCTCTCATGATAGGCTGCCAGAACTGGTCACTATAACTACAGACCTGGTGTCCTCAGCAGCTCGTCACTGAAGACCAGAAGAAGCCAGTAAATGCCCCTGAGTTCAAAACTGAAACCGAGAAAACAGGACTGAGGAAAGATGAATCGATGGAGTTAGACAACCCCTTTAAGCTATTATTTACAAATGAGTCTTTGCTTTGTCCACATTTTTCAAAAATTTAACAGTTCATATTAACATCAAAAATTTCTAGCTGAGTAAAATAAAAAGAAGATTCGTATGACCTAGATACTTTTGACTATAAAGTAACACTTTGGTTGTCACTTTTACATTTTTAGCTTTAATCATTTACCTTCATAGATAACATGTAAATAATATTTTGTTAGCACAGCCAATATTTTCTTTTCTGACAACACTTTAGTGCATAAAAAAGTAATGGAATATGTGAAGCTGACCTGTCACAGCTTATATTCTCTATTAACTAGAAACTTTTATATTTACATACATGGAAAAAAAACTAGATTTGATAAGTAGCAGCAATTCTTCGAAAAATTATGTATAAACAGGATATTCCTGTTCGAGTAGGGCATGTGCTGTTCGCAGGTCTGCTGATAAGGACAGTATTGACAGGGCTGGTGTTAGTGGCCCTGTTATGGTGTAAATAAAAGATGGGGGGCACTGATACGTTATGGTGTATAAGAGGGACATTTGATGAGCCCTAGGGCCCATATAGTGTGGCTATAGGGGGGCCTGAAATTACAGCTGATAGCCCTGACTGTCTGACTAATATGTATTTAGCGGTCAGGCAAATTAAACCAAGCCCTACCCTGTATCTAAGCTCCATCCCCTCAGCTAATATAACAGATATAGATGGTACCCTTTATATTAAGTAAAAAGAATATAAACATTATTTCCATGATTAAAGGGGCTTTGCCACGAAGTAAAATTGACGTGGGAAATTAAAAATTCTGGACCGTTTTAGTCTTAGCTGCTCCTTTAGTGATCCATTGTTTACAGCTCGTCACCAGGGGATACGACCAGGGCTGAGAGCTTCTCAGTCCTGGTCGCACATGCTTAAACATCACTTCTCCTCTCAGGCAGCTACTGAGTGTTCAAACCCCAGGTGCTGTCATTCTATTCCTGTCCTCTGTTCTCCTTAGTAATTAGTCAAACAGTGCAAATAAATTAAAAAAGAAACCTCAATGAGGTATGTGCATTGATAAAGAGGAAAAAATAAAACACAGGTTTGGTTTCTGCAGGGATTTGAACCGAGGACCTTGGTACCTGGAGGCAAAATTTTACCTCTGAGCAACAATGTAGCTACTTACAGTTCTACCCATAAACAGACCTTTCTTTGAATAAAGAGAGGAAAAGCCTGGTGATGTCATCCTGCAGGGTCACATGATAGGCAACTCAAACAAATCACACACGCCCCTTTCTTGGCACAAAGAGCTGAAGAGCTGGATGCAGGAGGTATGAAATGAGATTGTGGCAAAACCCCTTTAATATTTTTGGCATGACAACTTAACATGTCTTCAATGTTTGATTTATTGAGGTCTGAAAGTTTGGACCAACCTCAAAAACAAAAGGGGCCCTTTCTGATGCAAAGTGCACTTAGGCATTCTCCAATAAACAAGGCAATATAAAATATTGCTGATTTTATTAAAAGTTTTCTGGTGTTAAATAGTATACAGCTTTATTAGGTCCCATTCACATAGTGTTTGTCCTCCCTGCTCGTGGTATTTGTTGGAGTACCATTGGAAATGTATCCCAATGGCTACAGTGGCGAGGCCATAGAGTTCTATAGCGCAAACATAGTCTGATTTGAACTGTGTTTGCCCTGTTTACTGAACCTATACAATTGTTGAATCGGGAAGACCACACCTGTCCACTGCACAACCCATATATGTTTAGTTAATAGGGAAAGCATAGTCCAGTTTAGACCAGGTTTGCTCTATATGACCTCTTATGGCCCCACACATCATATCCATCGGGATACATTTCTTATGGTATCCTGATGTGTACCACAAATGGGGAGACAGACACTATTTGGATAGGGCCTAAGAACTAAGCACTGAATACTCTTTGTCATAGGAAGGCCAGGGATAGTAAGTAATGTATTATTTCTGTTTTAAACCTTGAGTAAGACCTGGTTTATATCTGTGATGAGGTTCCTTTCAAAGCTTCAGTCACAGAGGCGGCAATGGATCTGTTACATGACGGACACCAATGGCACCCAACAGACACCATTGATTATAATGGGGTCTACTGGGTTTCAGTTGTGGTGCTCATTGTTTTAATGGAAAAAATAGCCCTGCACGCTACAATATTTTTTTTGTAATTTTCTGCAAAAGAGGCTCCGAATGGAACTATTTTTTTTTTAAATGAAGAATGTTAGATTGATTTTGCTGCAGATCCACGGATAAAATAAAAAGAGGATTCTTATGACCTAGATCTAGTTGAGTTTTGTTGCAAATTTTGTCTTTTCTGTTCAAAACAGCATAAGAAATCTTCAAAAAATATGCGAATATTCCGTAATGTAAAATCACATGCTCTGGATTTAAATCTCTGCATCGCAGGTAAATTTCTGCAAACAAATTTATGTAGCATTTGGATTAAATTTGTTAAAATGTGTTCAAATTTGGGAAATCTGCAGAAATTTTGCTAGTTGTGAACATGACCTCATAAATTGATATTCAAACTATATTTTTCACCATGCAATTAGCTTTATTTACCCTTAAAGAGCTTCACCAGGACTATCTTTTTATTTTTTATAGAACTCAGAAATGTATTATATTAAACTTTGTAATTCATACTTAAAAATTAATTACCTGTCCCGCTGTGCAAAATCAGGCAAAGAGCCCTGTCCTTCCCTCCCCCCTACCTCCTGCAAACCACCTGATGTTCATTGATCACATGTCCTTAGTGAACATTTGTCATCACTCAGTGGGTATGCTTTGAAGCATGGCTCAGCTTAGGAACACTCCCCTGTAGTAGGCATTACCTGAACAGAGAATGATCTGGCTGCATCACTCTTTAAAACCTGTAGTTTGCAAGTGAATAAAAGTAATTACATTTCAGTAATTACAGGGGAAGACGGACTGTTTGTTTATCTGTGCGTCCTGCTGGCAGAACTTAGTAATTGGAACAGAGGACAGCAGTTCAGAGCTGGGGGATGTGTACTGCTGTCATGAAAATGATGACTGTAGCTCTGTACAGGTTACACAGTGAGTCCTAACTATTATCATTATCATGACAGCAAATACACAGCTGTGGGGGATTACGCACCTAGACCCTAGCAGTAATAACTGTGGAGGGAAGTCCTAGATTGCAATGCATACTGGGAATTGTAGGAAAGAGATGCTGGAGAACTACTGACATTCCCACAAGAAGGGAGTTTTATTGAAATATATTGATTTTATGATATATGAATAGGGAGACAAAAGAAAAGAAACACATGAAACTTTTCAATATAAATACTGTTTATAGTGTTCTTTGAAATCTTTTGACAACTCATAAGATCCTCTCTGAGACAAGCTCATAGCCTGTTACAATCTGACGTCAGAGAATGGGAAGATGAGTGCGCTTGCATTCATTTCTATGGGAGTTCTGAATATAGCCAAGCAAGTGTACTCAGGTATATTCGGCCCTCCCATAGAGCAAACCTCTTTAGGCCAATAAATAAGGTTGGAAATAGAGGTTTGAAGTTTCCACTTGTGTAAATATTTTAGGGACATCCATAGAAAATACCATAGCTTCTACTATGTCTCTAAGGACTCTGAAACTGCTACCCTCTACTCCATCTTAATCCAATTACCGGCTTGTTGATTTGAGGGTGCTCTGCATTATACAGACTGCTTCTTTCATACAGTATATCTGGGGAGATTTTATTTAGTGTATATTCATGTTTATTGTATTTAAAGCAGGATAAGGGAGGATTATAAAATATACATCTGTCAATGTGTTTGATGTTATGCAAAGATAAATTGAGGGTCAACATGTGAAACCCTGGCAGCTTCTCAGGGTGAAAATCTCAGCAAAAATTAAAATAACATCTGAGTGAATTTTCAAAACCAACTTAAAAAGGATGACACACCAAAGGGAAATCTTTCTTCTCTTTTTATGATGTGTGATATTTTACCTTCTGGAGTTGAGAGGAAATGTAAGTTACTTCTGCTCCAAGGGTACAGTGTGTAATTATGATTTACTAGGATGCTCATAGTTATGGTACTGTCATCCTCTGGAGCTCAGCCTCATAAATATACTATAGAACATTGCTAGTCGGGCTGTACTATAATCATGGTAAAATGAACTGATGGCATCAATACTTTCCTTTTAGCCCATTACAACCAATCAGAACTCAGTTTTAATTTTTTTCTAGAGAAGTTTATAAATGGAAAACTGCATTTTGATTTCTGTGAGTAACAATGCCAATTCTCTTTGGCCTTCACTTTTTTGATACATAAGGTCTACTGTGTGTCAGTCCTAGAAACACCTGTGTTATGGGAAGGGATATTTAACCCATTAATGATCAAACACTGTCTTTTGATAACAGGAGGTATAATAAGAATGAACTGGTACTTACCTCTAATTTTCTTACAGCAGCCTTCTGACTAAACTTTTTAAGCCTTTGATCACCAAGTAATCAAAAGGGATTAAAGGGGTTTTGCCACGATGTAATGTTGACGTGGGATCCTCCAAAATGGGTATTTAATCACTTTTCTAAATATATGTGATAACAAATATTGCAGCCTGAGAGAGCTACAGGCTGCCTTACCTGCCCTTAGTTACTTAAAAGTTTCTATTAGATACGACCTGACAAGAGCTGCTGGCCGGGCTTGCGCACAGAACACTTCTTATCTGATGAAAGGGAGCTGAAGAAGCTTTCAAGGCACCGGGTAGAAATATGTTTTCTTTTGTATACAGAATCCACTAGTTGTAGTGTGATTATCTGAGTAGATCCCTGCTTTATCTGATGACAGAGAACATGAAGAAGCTTTCAAGCTGCTATGGAGAAAGCTGTTGTCGTTTGTATACAGAATCCGCTAGTTGTAATTTGATTATTTGAGTGAACATTTCACACGATCCCTTATGCACAGCTCTGTGCTCTGGCTGTGTCTCTCTCTCTTAGCTTGTTTACATTTGCTTCTTAGCAGATAAGGCACGTACTGGCAAAACCCCTTGAAGTTGGGTCACCAGGTTTTCCAGTGACACGTTTGAAGACTGGGGAAACCCATTAGAGTCAGCACAGACAGAGATTCTCTAATTAAATTTAATTTCACAGAAATGTGTCTAATATGGCACTGGAAAATAAAGAAATGTGTGGTATGGGCACACAAAAAACTGCTTACCTCTTCCCTGCCCTCAAGCTGTTCTAAAATACACCCAGTATACTGAACACTTGGCCACCAGTTATGTCCCCTGACAAAACCGGCCTTGATTTGAATAATTTAATAATCTAAGACAGACTACTTTCTAGGAATGTCTTGTGGCCGCCTGACAACCTCCTTAATAAAAAGCTCTAGTTAGTATGCAGTATATTCCTAGCAACAAATCTGTTTCACCCAAATTATTATTGAACTTAAAGCCGGTTACTCTAAAATTATTGTAAATCTCTGACTTATTTCTGTGAGGTCTACATAAAAAGAAGCTCCAGAAAGTACTAGGTATAGTCAACACAAGAGGTGGAATGGCTTTAAAGGGGTTGTCTCACTACAAAGAATAGCTTTCAAAATGCAGGGAACACTAAATGAAGACGTTTTCCAAATATATTGCTTTGTTCATCTTTTTTTGTTAAGGAGCTACAAGCTCTCTCTGGTTCCCCAAGTAACTGACCTGTGTACTCCTTTTCCCCTGCTGTTTGTTCTATCTGATAGCAGGGAGTGATGTCATCACACAGGTCATGGCCAGCAGTGTGAGAGCTTGTGTGTTATCTGATCTTTCAGACATAGGACAGTAATTACTGAACTGTTTACATTAGCTCAGTAGCTTCTACTGCCCTGGTAGAAGGTAATTTAGCTAATCCAGACTAATAAACATAATAAACAGAGAAGTCTCAATATGGAGCTCATATGCTAATTACAGACAGCTTGACCAGGAAGTGACAGAGCAAAGCAGCATTATTTCATTCATGCATCCTATGAAACTTTGAGATGAGACAACCCCTTTAATGGCCAGCTACTTTTTTAAGTGTTTGCCTCTGCATTTCAGCAGCCACATTGTTTTAAATGTTTTCCTTGATTTATACAACAGACATTGTGGGGGGTTTGGTGCAGCTTGGAGGCTCAAAGAATTGCCATGTAATTTATATAGTTTTGCCTTTTGTATTTTTTTTTCTTCACTGTTTTAGTTTCACAGCCAAACCCCTATTAGTTAAAATTTTCTGGTTATTTTTGTCCTATGCATATCTTATATGTGTAGATTTTCCATTTTACTGTAATGTATAAGAAATAAAATATATTTTCTACTAAATTGCTATTCTACTGCCTTTCTAGTTTATACATTTCTATTACATTGTTTAATCCAATTAGGAGATTACCATGTTACAACTTTATACTTACAATTTATTATTATTATGATGTATGCAACTATGATATAGGCTGCTGTGATAGCAACACTTTTTGTGTTCTAAAAGCCAATACCTCTGTGTACGTTTTAGGTTAAGGTTGACCCATGGTCTTTGAGTTATGAGCAAGACATGGGGATAAAGACTCTTTCAAACTTTTGGGTAAAAGTTAAAGATTTCATTTAGAGAGTGAAACAAATGGAGTTTCCATATAAGAGCAGTTTTCCATAGAGCTGTCACTTAAAGAGAACCTGTCACATAGTTTATGCTCCCCTTGCCGAAGACAGCACAAGTTAGCGACAGACCTGCTGTTTCCAGTGCTGTGTCCCTTATTCTGTAAGATGCTGTAATTTTAGAGTATTTAATGCTCAAATGTGACAGTTTTCAGCATGAAAAGCGTCTGTTTAATTCATGACCCGCCTACCTGATGCTAGCCCTGCCTACCCAAGGCTAGGGATGCCTACCTGAGGCTAGCCCCGCCCACCTCCCAACTGATTAACTTAGATTCAGTAGAAACATGTCAGTTGGGCAGAGCTAGCCTTTGGTGGGTGGGGCTAACACCAGCTCATGAATAAGCTGGACTCTTTTCTGGCTGCAGACTGACAGATTTGAGCACTAAATACTCTGAAACTCCTGCATCTTACAGAATAAGGGACACAGCGCTGGAAACAGCAGGTCTGACACTAGCTTGTGCTGTCCTCAGCAAGGGGGGCATAAACTATGTGACAGGTTCTCTTTAAGTGTATCCCACGTATGTGAAACTTAATCCTTAAAGTGGGAGCTGTGGAAAGTTTGGAGAATTAAGGATTCCATCATCCATAAGATTGGTATTGTTATAACAATATGTAAAACTTCATATGTTTGTTTTATAATGGAGATAGAGCACAATGTACTAAAATATGGAATAAAGATAATCTACACACTTAAAATACAGGTTTCTAACATATTCTGCGGTCAGGGGCGTAACTAGAGAAGCCAGGGCCCCAAAGCAAACTTTTGGATGGGGCCCCCTCCCCTCGCCCGCCTGCCTGACCACGACCATGTACCAGGACATGTTGTTAGGTAATGTAGATAATACAAGGGGCAAATACCTCACTCTACATATCACCATCATACTGCTACCAAACAAATCCACTATACCAAAACTAATATTACCAATAACCCTACTACATATGGACTTGATTATACCGCCAGAACATGGCCAAAAAAGTACCACCACATAGTGACTGAATAATTATCAATAGTACCGCCATATAGTGACCATATAGTGGTATATACTAGTGTACACAGGCTCTGCAGACTGTATATAACCACCATACAGTGACCATATAGTGGTAGACACCAGTGTACACAGGCTCTGTAGACATATAAAGTGATTAAAAAAAGTGTAGTTTACATTGTGACTCACAGGTGACGTTTCTCTGACGAGTCGTTGACTTTCCCCTTTTGTTCTGCATCCGGTCCAGTCCGCCACCATGATGACATCTCCGACCACTTGTCCCTGCAGATTTAGACACAAATATCTTAGAATCCTGACTTTTCCAGCACCTGCCCCCCTGGCTACATGGGGTCCATTTAGGCAGGCAGGGTTTTAGGTTTAGCTATAGGGAGCCATACAGGTAGACTGGGGTTAGGTGGGCTATAGGGGCCATATAGGTAGGGTTTAGGTAGCTAAAGGGGCCCCTTATAAGTAGACAGGCAGGCTTCGGGGCTATATAGGTAGGCAAGCTTTAGGGGGCTATAGGGGCTATATCGGCAGACACACTTCTCCGCCGCTATAGGGCTATTCCGGCCGGCCGCCTTTAGGGGGCTAGCTAGGCAGGCAGAGGGGGCGCTCGCGGCCGGCTGGGGGGCTGTCTAAAGGCCGGCTGGGGGGGCTGTCTAAAGGCAAGCTGGGGGGGCTGTCTAAAGGCAAGCTGGGGGGGGGCTATTTTAAAGGCAGCTTTAGGGGGTACAAGGCAGGCTTAGGGGGTATACAGGCAGGCTTAGGGGGGTATACAGGCAGGTTTAGGGGGTATACAGGCAGGCTAAGGGGTGTATAGGGAGGCTTAGGGGTATACAGGCAGGCTTGGGGGGTATAGGCAGGATTAGGGGGTGTATAGGCAGGCTTAGGGGGTGTATAGGCAGGCTTACGGGGTGTAGAGGCAGGCTAGGGGGTGTATAGGCAGGCTAGGGGGTGTATAGGCAGGCTAGGGGATGTATAGGTAGGCTGGGGGGCGGTATAGGCAGGATTAGGGGGTATACGGCAGGCTTAGGGGGTGTACAGGCAGGCTCAGGGGGTGTATAGGCAGGCTCAGGGGGTGTATAGGTAGGCTTAGTGGGTGTATAGGCAGGCTTAGGGGGTATACGGCAGGCTTAGGGGGTATACGGCAGGCTTAGGGGGGTGTATAGGCAGGCTTAGGGGGTATACGGCAGGCTTAGGGGGTATACGGCAGGCTTAGGGGGTGTATAGGCAGGCTAGGGGGTGTATAGGCAGGCTAGGGGGTGTATAGGCAGGCTTAGGGGGTGTATAGGCAGGCTTAGGGGGTATACTGCAGGCTTAGGGGTATACGGCAGGCTTAGGGGGTGTATAGGCAGGCTAGGGGTGTATAGGCAGGCTTAGGGGGTATACGGCAGGCTTAGGGGTATACGGCAGGCTTAGGGGGTGTATAGGCAGGCTAGGGGGTGTATAGGCAGGCTAGGGGGTGTGTAGGTAGGCTTAAGGGGTATACGGCAGGCTTAAGGTGTATACGGCAGGCTTAGGGGGTGTATAGGCAGACTAGGGGTGTATAGGCAGGCTTAGGGGGTATACGGCAGGCTTAGGGGGTGTATGGGGAGGCTTAGGCGGTATACGGCAGGCTTAGGCAGTATACAGCAGGCTTAGGGGGTATACGGCAGGCTATGGGCTGTATAGGCAGGCTTACGGGGTGTTTAGGGAGGCTTAGGGGTATACGGCAGGCTTAGGGGGTGTATAGGGAGGATTAGGGGTATACAGGTAGGCTTAGGGGCAGGTAAAATAATTAATAGTTTACTCACCTCAGTCCTCGCTCCCCCGATGAGCCGCCCGCTCCGGTCTGCTACTTTCCCTGCAGCCTCTGCGCTCAGCGCGGGCGGCGCGGTGATGTGACGTCACCGCGCGTGCCCACGTGATCACAGAGGGCCGGCAGGGGAAGTAGCAGAGCTCTGCTACCTCCCTGTAGCGCTGCCTCTGAACGCTCGGGCGGGAGGGCTCGGGCGATCAGAGGCAGTATGTGCCGGGCCCATCAGCTCCCTGCCCGCCGCAGTAAACTGTTAAGTTCACTGCCGGCGGGCCCAGGAGCGGCATTACCGGGGTAGCGGACGCGGTAGCAGCTGCCCCGGGGCGCGGGCCCCCCTCAGCGCAAGGGCCCTGGAGCAACTGCTACCCCTGCTCCCCCGGTAGTTACGCCCCTGTCTGCGGTTATAGACAACCTACTAGATAAAAGTATGTGAGCTGCCATATAATGTCTCCACTAGGCACCGTATACTACACAAAAAAGGAATGTTTCTGGGAAGAATACCTCCATAATATGGCATGTATTGGAGCATGCCACAATTTTTTGTTTGTATCCCTTATTAGAAAATGGGTACAGTATGACCTAATTGCAGTCTATCAGCGCCATATTTTGGATCCATGCAACACCAGTCAGTAATACAGCAGTGTATATGACTTTGAAGTCTATGCATAATTTACTCTAGGTTGATTTAAATTATTCTGTTTTTATCATCTCAACACTTAATACAATGTGTTCTTAAAATAATATTAATTAGGTAATTGTATTTTCTCTCTCTTGTTGTTGTTAAGGTAACAGATGGTTATAGAGTTGCATATCTTGACCTTTTTTTTTTTTTTTTGTACAGACAACCTTGTAGTATACTTGTGAATGTTATCTGCTGATATACTTTGGTGAAATGTACTGCCTGTGTGTCTTCTAATAAAGCTTCTTTGAATAAGAAAATAATATTAATTAGTGTTATGCTTAAGATTCAGGTAGGCCGACTTGTCTGATCCAAACTTTTCCAGTGCTAGCAGGAAATTCTAGCAACCAACCTCTAGCTATTTCCCAGACAGGTAATAGAAGATGAACAATGAATTATCTTCTTCATTTTTCCTGTCTAAAATAAAAGGCTGGTGATTGGTCGCAAGATTTTTCTGCCAATGCCGGCAAAGTTCAGATCAGGCCAAACCGGCCCTTCTCAAATCCGAAATGCAGCACTGATATTAATCTAAATGTACAAATCTTGGCATCCTAGACAGAATATGTATTGTGTTTTCCAGGTGAATTTATGTTTTCTTATATTGCTGTTTATTATTTTATGAACTTCCTTGGTGGTTGGCGCAGATTTTAACATGACATAGGAGCTTACATTAATGTTAAATTACAAAAATGCCTGGGGATACCACATTATTATTAAATTAAACAGCTCGGCTCATTATCTGGAAGAGGTAAAGGTAGTGAATTGCTAAAAAGACCATCTCACGTGTAGGATAAGATGTTGAGGCCTGATATTTGGAGGAACATTTCATTTATTTTGACATAAATGACGAAAAACCATGAAATATTCACTAGAACATTTCTTTTATCTCTTCTCCCGTAGCCCATGTTCTTTATTTTTACAGAATGACATTAACTTTGAATGAGCTATGAAATAATGTCAGTGTTTTGACTAAAAATATGGAGAGAATTTTCATAGCAAAGATTTATATGACCTCACAAATTCTCATATCCTGAAAGAAAGGCTTGGCCCGTTTTTAGCAGTTATTACTATGCATATTGCAATTTAGTGTTTTTGTTCTAAATATGTTGCTTATTTAAAGGAGGACAGAAAAAACTTCAAAATTTGGTTAAAAGGGCTGTGTCATTCCCTAAAGAACCTTTAGGCCTTGTCCCCACGGCACGGTTTTTCAGCCGGTTCTCGGTTTTGAAAACTGTCTGCAAAGCAGCTGAAAATTTTTTAAATGGACCTTAAAAGGGGTTGTCTCACTACAAGTATTGCTTTTTATGTTAAAGATCTTGCAAAAACAAGTCACTTTGCCATATATGTCCATTAGCAGTATCCTACCTATTCTGAGATATCCCCTCTTGTATGGGCTGTATCAGCTCCTGAGGTTGCTATAGCATACTGACCTGTTTAAATCTTTTCCTGAAAGGTGCCAGCACTGGTCTGCTATAAGCTACAGCACCTGTTCAAATGCACCCTAGTGGAACCCCAGTAAGTCAAGAAAACAGGACTGAGGTGAGATGAATCAATGTAGTGAGACAACCCCTTTAATGGAAAATCCGTGCAGCGGTCCCCACTGCACGCAGTTTCTGCCCAGTGGTTTTCAGACCGCCGGCGGTCTGCAAAACATAGAAGATGTTCATTCTTCCGTCTGGTTTTCGGCTATTGAAAGTGATATGGAAAATTAAAAAGAAACATAACCAAAAATTCTTAAAAAATGTGTTTAACATAAAAACGTGAGTTAAACAATAAGTCATTTTTGATAACACATTCCCTTTAAACTTAATCAGGGAACCTGACAGGAGTGCTGCCAATACTGCCTTGATGAAGCTCTTCCAAACACACACTATGAAAGTCCGCACTTGCTCAGACTTGAGGCAAGGAGCTCAACGTTGTAGGCGACAATGCTTGTATGTCATATTACCTCTTATTATGGAAAGAGAAAAAATTTTGTTTTAATTTAAAATTAAAATCTAAACTCTGTTATTTCTATTAGAATAGGATGCATCCTATTCCGCCAGCTACTCTTCAACAGTAGATTGACCAATGCATTTTAGAATATTTAAAGGAGTTGTCTCATTACGAGCTTTCAGCCTGTCAGTGTCCCTGGTAAGTTGAACTGAGGGGCGTGCTTCTTGGTCTGTCTCTCTGCTCCCTCTCCCCCCTCCCAACCGCACACAGGCAGCTCAGTAAGTTCAATAAAGGGGGGGGGGGGGGGGGGGTTTGCTCTCAGAGTTCACCCTGTGTGTGCCTGCCTAGGTCTGTTACAGGAGGGCTGATCTATGAGTGTAGAGAGGTCTGTGAAACGCTTTTGTATGCTAATAGAGCAGAGGGATGCAAGTGTTCCTATATCCTCTGCTTAGCTTACAAGTCTCCACATCTCCAGCAACAACAAGGACAGTGTTACTATACTCAGGATGTGTCCCTAATACAGGAGAACATAAAGTATTCACTGCCCCCCGATCTTACAGTAAATTTGTATAGTCACAGTTCAAAGACATACATGATTATTGTAACAGACAGGGGCACTGCTGTACATCTATCTGTGTAGAAGCCCGGAGGAAGCAGGCACAAACAGGGTTAATCCAGGCAGCTTGGACACAGACGCCAGAGTCCTCCTCCCCCCCCCTCCACTACAGAAGCATTCTGTGCGGGAGGGGGTCTCTGCTCCGACCTGTCCTCAAAGGTGATGAGTTTATTCAGACCTGACAGCCCGTAAGATAAAGGGTCAACAGGTCGGTACTATAGAGATCTGAGAAGCTGATGTTATAATACTAACAGGCTAGCTAAAATCAGTAGGAATTTGTAATGAACATATATTGCAAAGCTGCTTGTTTTTTAAAGATCTTTAAATTAAAACCCAATCATTGAAGCGAGACAACCCCTTTAAGGGGTCTCACCAAAGCCATTATTTCATCAGTAAATACCAACAAGGGTTAATATTTTTGCTTGCATTTTATCTTTAAAAGTAAATTACAAAGATCAGTGCCAGGAGGTCCACCAGCACAGTGACTCATATGTGAAGTCTCTTTCGACACCTCTCCTGGCACTGCAGATGTAATGTGCCATTTTGTGTGCAGCTTCACAAAAGAAAAGCTTCCTTGTTCCACTTACACCATTCATTACGACAGGTTGTCATGGCATTTGCTATGTTCTTTCCTCTAAACCCCATCAATTGTACTGCTTGCTTCAATAGTCCATTTTCATTTTGCGGGTTACATTGTGTGACATTCAGCACAATTCACCCTAGAAAGAAAGGCATTTGGAAATGTCATGCTGTCTATTTTTAGCAGCTGAGTATCATGATGCACCATTGCTGGCCACATTTAAATGAAGCACATCTCTGCTTGTCTCCGCTTGTTTGTTGTCTAGTTTGCGGTTCTATTTATTTCAAATGAAACTGTGTATTGTGGTAGCTGGGAAATAGGAGAGACCTTACAACATTTTAGAATATTTTAGCTTTAGGCACCGATTCACCTACAGTCATATATTAGAGAATAGCATATCTGGCAATTTAGTAAAATATCCGGTATAACCTTCCATGTTCTGTAGTAATCCAATGATAAAGCACTTAGTAAGCCCTGAGGTGGGTAAAGTTTCTCCTTGAGGAGAGCACCATAAAGGTGGAGGGAGACTTAGGCCGTGTTCACACGGCTTATTCCCGACGGATTTGTGAGCCGTATTGAGCTCACAAATCCACCGTGAATAAGGGGCGGGATGGGGGCGGGCCGGAGCGCGGCGGGGGCTCCGCTCCCGGCCCCATAGACAATGCATTGTTTACGGAGCGTACGCGCCGTAAATAATGTGCATCTCAGTTTCTCCCCGCCCGGCGGATTCGCCGAGCGGTGAGGAGCGACGGAATCCACTGTTCTCTATGAGAGCAGTGGATTACCGTAATGACAGGGACGGATTGGCATCGTACTGCAGCGCAAATCCGGCGCGGAGTACGGCGCCAATCCGTGCCCAAATAAGCCGTGTGAACGAGGCCTTAGGGAACGTTCACACGACAGAGTAAAATGTTTAAAATTCAAGAATTTTTTTTATTAATGAACAAATCAAAGAATCAAGTATTCAAATAGTTGTAGAACACAAAAAGAAATAAATGGTCAATAAATGTATACAAACACAGAGCCAAAGTGGTATAAAGGCAACAAAAATGCTGTTAGGGTAATAACGATGAAATATAGATATATATAAAAAACAAAACCTACAGATAGGGGCATATGTTTTAAAGTACCTGTAACAATAAAGGTGAGGTGCCCCTCCTAACATAAAATGCAATATAGGACCAATACAATGAAAGAGAAAGAAATTGTAAGCGCCTTTTCAGTTAGAGCGCATAGAACGGCTGTAGATCAATGTTGCGTAACTAAATAACAGGATGGAGACGACATAGGGACAGACGAGTTACACTCTCACACGACACATCCGTACGACACATAAAACAAGACAGAACCTACAAACAAACAGAAAAAAAAGGGGGGGCGAAGGAGGGGGAAAAGCAAAGCGCTCTCCTCTAAGAGCGGGCATTTTAAGAAGTAATGGAGATCGTGCAATGCTCCCTGGGAAATGAAATAATCTGTAGGCAACACATTTTGGTCTCTGTTGCCACTGATTAGATGTGGCTTTAAAGGGATTGTCTCGTAACAAAGAATAGCTTTCAAAATGTAGGGAACACTGAACGAAGACATTTTCCAAATATATTGCTTTGTTCATCTTTTTTTGTTAAGGAGTACAAGTGATTTTATCACCTTCCTGGCTCTATTTGGTTCCCCAAGTGACCAACCTTTTTATTTGCTCTCCCCCTGCTGTTTGTTCTATCTGATAGCAGGGAGTGACATAATCACACAGGTCGTGGCAGCCATAGTGAGAACGTGTTTGTGATCTGATCTTTCAGACAAAAAACAGTAATTAGTACTGTTTGCTTTAGACAAATCTCCTGATAGCAGTTTCAGAGAAGCTTCTGAGCTAATCTAGACTAATTAGCAGATGTCTGAATACACAGAGTTAAATACACGGAGTGAATGCACAGAGCTCATATGCTAATTACAGACAGCTTGACCAGGAAGTGACAGAGCATCTTATGAAACTTTGAGGTGAGACAACCCCTTTAAGGGACATTATTTCTAATCTACTAAAGAGTCTTGAAACATGACTGCAGATTTTAATCCAAGCCAGTAACTCTTCCATAAGAAAGTCTCCCATCTATAGAAAGGGTGTTTGCCCCACATCAAGGTAGAGCAGGTTTCTGGCTGGCTATGTGAGAATTCTTGAATGTATCACTAAGTTTCTCCTTGAGAAGAGCATCATAAAGTTGAAGGAAAACTGATAGACCATGCTATTCCCCCTTGGAAATCAAATAGGCCCCAGGAAGAGAGCTAGGTCACTGTTGGAAATAACTTCCCTTACAGTCACATTCAACCTTTAGTAATAATAATAATCTTTATTTATATAGCGCCAACAAATTCCGCAGCACTTTACAATTTAGAGGGTATAAGTACAGACAAAACCAACCATTGCATTGTAAAAAGCTACTTACAATTGAGACACAAGGTGTGAGGGCCCTGCTCCCAAGAGCTTACAATCTATTAGGGTGTATGGGTGAGACAAAGGGTGAGAAGTGCTTGGTTTATAGTGGTCCAGCCATGTTACATAAATATGGGGTAGTTTACATAAAATGTGGATAAACCTGCCATCCCAACCAACACTTAACTAAGTCCCTGGAGTGGCCCAAGAGGGGGTTTTACGAATTGGTGACGAATTTAGGGGGGTTAAAGATTAGGGATCTTGGTGGCCTCCCCTAAGAAAATTAGTTTTCAGCGCACCTTAAAATTTTGGGGTTAAAAGTTTGTGATATCGGGAAACCCTTTTCCAAGAAACCAGTGCGCTATGCAAAATTTTGGAGATGGGAGGGGAGGTTAAGATGACAGGGTGTGTTATTTTGATTATCAGCGAGGGGGGAGCTGGGTAGGGGGGGTAGAAGAGAGAGGGAGGAGTGGGGGGTGCAGCGTTGGGGAGACTTTAGGGGTGAGTGACGAGTTTTTTTTAGTATAATGGGAAACAGTGCAGTGATGACAAGGTAGAGGCATTGTATGCAACTAAAAAAAAAGGTAACCCCTGCCTGCTGATTAAGCAGTTTTGGGGAGGGGGAAGTTTGCAGAGAGGAAGCCCGAAAGCAATGAGTAACACAGTCAAACAAGAAAAAATAAGGGCAACAAAAAGAGTCGGGGTTGTTTCCCCAGTAGAAAAGGAGGATTGTAGATGTTCTTGAGGTGCAGGTACGGAAAGGAAAGGGATTGGTTATGGGGGTAAAGGGAAGATCAGATTAGTATCCCCCAAAGACAGTGACTGCTGCCTCGGAGAAATGGTGGTTACCATGAAAATGAAGAAAAATGCGGGTGGGGTTGGTTTGTAGCACAGAAGAAAAGAATTTCGTTTTAGTGGGTTTTAGTTGGAGAAAATAGAGGACATGTGTCAGAGCGTGGAAACATCACTGGTGTTTTGTGCAGGGCAGGATCGGCTGGGAGGAGGTTTTTAATTGGGTTTTCACAGTAAAAGGGGAAATGGTATTGAAGCCAATTCTGCTGATGGTTTGTCCAAAGTCAAGACAGAATTTTAGGAAAAGGAACTACTTGAGATTTTTTTGGGCCACCCAAAAAAAACAGGTTTTTTTAAATTATGACAATTTACTGAATTTCATACCAAGTATATAGAGAAATCTTTGGAATTATGAAATTCTCAATACTCTGAATATGTTTTGAAGGGATACCCCCTGAATAATTTTTTATAGTAGGCGAATTGCTATGGTATTGGTATTTATGCCAAACCTATAAAGGCCTTAATGCATCTGAATATGTTAGCTCATAATATTGCATCTTTTTTTTCTTATGAGGTGTCATTTCACAGGTCTAGGTTTTCACTAGAATCGCTGAATTCCTCTTCTCGCATGAAATACAATTTCATGAAATGTATCGCACATGATGGGGGGAATTTAAAAACTCAAAAAGTGTTTTAAAAAAAATGTCTTTTTTCTGTTTTTTGTAACTTGGTAAATCTATGTAGAGAATGTTGATGTAGCTGATGCTCCATGGTTACAGACGGGACAGGCACGCTTTGGCCGCCGTCTCCTGCGGCTATGGTAATATCCCGGCGGGACTCCCCGTGTCCGCTTTCAAGGGACCCTTTTCCCGTTCATCGCCGCTCCCCGGGGTTTCCCTGGGCCTGGAAGCCGGGCTGTCTTTTTTACTTGTTTGCCCCCCTGGAAGCCCAAAAGTTAAATTGCTTTTGTGGGCAAAGAGAAAAGCCTCTGCTCTGCTCAGTACTCCAGAAGGCCGCAAGCTCTGGAATATCCAGCACAGGGGGGGGGGGGGGGTGAGAGGTCAAAACAAACGGCAAAACCCGACGCCCTGGCAAGGGGGAAGAAAGACAGAGAGCAGCAGCACCTTTTTTGTCAGGTTGTGGGGGGGGGGGGGGAGAGAGGGGGAAGTACTTTTTTTTATTTTTTTATTTATTAACCCACCTTAACTCTGCCTACAGCCTATGGGGGACCCTATACCTCCCCTTTGGGGAACCCTATACTGTTAAAGGGACCTTTCAACCTACCTCACCTGAACTAAAGGGGGAAAAAAAAAACCCCTATCCCCCAGACTTGGGGGCCTATGGCCCCCCTATCTACAGGGGTAAATGGGGGGGAATATGCCCACAGAATGATATGGGGGATGTATACTTGCCTACAGGCTATGGGGTCATTTACCTGGATACAGAATATGGGGGGACATATACCTGCCTACAGACTGGGACCATTTGTACTTATAATCTACTAGAGGGACATATATAACTACCTTTTTTTGAGGCCTATATAGAAACGATGGGTGAATCCTCATCACCAACAGCAGGCATCCGACTTTCCTATCATAGTAAAGCGGGTCACCATGCTTTTCTATATAGATCCGAAAAAAATTTTGTATACAAATTTCCCCTAGTAGGGTTAAAGGTTGGTTTGGGGTTTTGGTAAAAGGGGTTTAAAATTTTTTGTGGGTAAAATTTTGGGAATGAGTCATATGAGGAAGAATCATGATGGTCTGGGCCGGATGGAGAAGAAATAGGACAGTGAACAACTCCGATCAGAAAAAACATCACTTGTGAGTCCTTAACCCCTTAACGCCAGGTTTTTCCCTCCCCGTCTTCCCACAGCCATAACTTTTATATTTTTTCATCTACATGAAATCTTGCGGGACAAGATGTACTTTCTAATGATGTTATCCATATTACCATAGAATGTACTGGGAAACAGCAAAAAATTGTAAGTGGGGAAAATTGAAAAAAAAACCAAACATTTTTATTTTTGAAATTTGTCGGGGGGTTTTTCTGCGACAAAATTTTTTTTACTAAACCCCATGATTGGCGAGGGGGCATTTTTTTGGGGAAAGAAAATTGTTATTGTACCGTTTTGGAATAATGAACTTTTTTTTTTTAAATTTTTCTAAATTTTTAAAGAACGTGAATTGACCAAAAAACACAATTTTGGAGTTTGGCATTTTTTTCTTCTGCGTCTGCGTTCAGCGTCTGAAAAAGTCCGATCTATTAAAATGTAACATCATTTATCCCGTACGATAAATGATGTTACATTTTAATAGATCGGACTTTTTGAGACGCGGTGATAACAAATGTGTAACTTATTTATTATTTTATTTTTTGTATTTGTAAAATAGCCAAAGAGAGGTGATTTGAACCTTTAATATTTTCTATTTTTTTACTTTTTCTATTTTTTTTTAGTTTTCTTTAAAACATTTATTTATTTATTTATTTTTTTACTTTAACTTTGAGTCCCCCCAGGGCACTACACTACTAAGGGGAGCGATGATATTTACAGCCTAATGCATTGTATTACAGCGCGGGATGGCGCCGTTGCCCTCCCACGCTGTAACTACCGGCGGTTATGTAGCGGGATGTAAACATACGTCCAATGTCGGTAAGGGGTTAAATGTAACTGCACTGTAATCAGTTATGTGTCTGCAGAGCCTGTGTACACTGGTTTCTACCACTATGTGGTCACTGTATGGGGGTGTCATATAGGAGTGACATATACTTTGCAGAGTCTTTATACACTAGTATGTACCACTATGCATTCACTATATCGTGGTAATATTCAGTCTGCACTATATGGTCATTGTATGGCAGTAGTAAAGAGTCTGTGTACATTGGGATCTACCACTGTATGGTCACTGTATGGTGGAAATATTGGTTGTTGTGTAATGGTTTAGGTTCAGGCACAGTTTGGCAGCATCTCCCAGCTATCTTGAATAGGCTATCCAACGTCCTGGAAATCCTGGTGATGCCAAACCCCTGAATAAGCTTTCTTCTAGAGCCGTTACACAGTAGTTGGGTGTAGTGGGCGTGACCTTTTGTTCAAGAGTGTGGCTTGATATAAAGAGGGAGTGGTCTATTTCTGGTCACCTTATCTGAAGCAGTGGTTTTATGTTACTTCTGTGCTTCATGCTAACCTGTTATTAAAGGGGTGTTGCGGGCCCTAACAATGGTCATTTGTCTGGCGGGGTATGAGTAAAAACCTCATACCTATGGACAACCGTTCAACCCAGAAGTAAGCAGTGAACTTCCACCGTTCACATGACAGGTGCAGCCAATCACAGGCCCAACATCCCGTGCACGGGACCTCGGTGGCCTGTAATTGGCAGCGGCTGTCAGGTGAACGAAGACCTTTCAGTTCTTCAGTGGCGGTGAACGGACCGACAGGCGGGAGCATCCGGGAGATAAGAATGAGGTCTCACTTCTATTTCTTCTCATACCCCAACAGACAAACGAGCAATGTCGGGGCCCTGAATAAGGCCTCGTTCACACGGCTTATTTTGCCGCGGATTGGCGCCGTACTGCGTGCAAGATTTGCGCTGCAGTACGGCACCAATCCGTGGAAATAATTTACGGTAATCCATGCTCTCATAGAGAACAGTGGATTTCCGTCGTTTCCCCCCCGCTCGGCGAATCCGCCGCGGGGGGGAGAAAGTAACATGCTGCCGTAAACAATGCATTGTCTATCGGGCCGGGGAGCGGCGCCCCCGCCACGCTCCGGCCCCGCCCCCGTCCCGCCCCTTATTCACGCCGGATTTGCGAGCGCAATCCGGCTCACAAATCCGCCGGGAATACGCCGCGTGAACACGGCCTTCAAGTACTGTAAGTGCTTTTGTGATTAGTGCATGTCAGTATTATCTACACACACCTTGAAACTTTTTCTACATAAGTATTTAACAGCACTGTGAGAGAGGTGTACATAGAAAACAAATGCGCACAGGCCAATGCATGAAGTGAGAGGAGCTGAAAGAGCATGCCTCCAAAGAAATTCCAACAGAGCCCTGAGCTTGCAGCTTTTGACTTTAGAACAGTGAATTTACAAATCTATATTATTCTGTTAACAATTACCGTATATACTCGAGTATAAGCCGAGTTTTTCAGCACAAAAAAAGTGCTGAAAAATCTTTCCCCCCCGGCTTATACTTGAGTCACTGTCGGCGCTGGGCGCTTGCGGATGGCCCGTGCGCCGACAGGCGCTTCAGTAATATGCGACTCCTCAGGGAGCGCATATAACTGAAGGCCGAAGTGAGCGCACAGTGTTCGGGCGTTTGCTGTCCCCGGGGACTGTCCGCGGGTCCCCTTCACCTATATGCGACTCCTCCGGAGCGCATATAGGTGGAGATATAGCACTGCGGAGCAGAGAGTGAGCACTCCCTGCTCCGCAGTGGACTCCGGGCGGCCGCACACTCGCGGCTGTCCGGAGTTTCGGCACAGGTAGGTGTGTCATCAGCTGCGTGCGCGGCCTGATGACGTCACCGCCTGTCCCGGGAAGACTGGGGTGCGGGGATCCAGGTAAGTGATTGTTTTTTATTTTCCCTATTTTTGATTACAGCCTGCCTTTACCTGCCCTATCCCTGCTTCAGCCAGCCTTATCCCTGCTACGCTGCCTATACCTGCCTACAGCCGGCCCTATACCTGCTACAGTTTGCCCTTCCCTGCATACAGCTGCCCTATACCTGCCTACAGCGGCCTATACCTGCATACAGCTCCCTATACCTGCCTATACCTGCTACAGTGGCCTATACCTGCCTACGCTGTCCATACCTGCCCTATACCTGCTTAACTGCCTATCCCTGCCTACAGCCAGCCCTATCCCTGCCCTATACTGCCTACAGTGGCCCTATACCTCCCTTTAGCTGCTATCCCTGCCTACAGCTGCCTATGCCGGCCTATACCTGCCATACCTGCCTACAGCCTGCCTTTACCTCCCTACAGCCTCCCCTATACCTGCCTATGGGGCCATATTACTGCCTATTAACCTGCCTATGGGGCCATATCCCTGCTATTCCCTGCTTTTATGGGGCCATATTAACTGCTATAATCTGCTTATGGGGGACATATAACTGTCTATTACATGCCTATGGGGCCATTACGTGGCCTTTTGGGACATATACCTGCCTATCCCTGCTTTATAGGGCCATATATCTGCCTTTAATTGCCTATGGGGGACATTAAAACTGCTATGTAATTTTTTGGTATCCATTTTTATTTTTATAATTCACCAGTAGCCGCTTTCATTTTCCACTCTAGGCTTATACTCGAGTCAATAAGTTTTCCCCTTTTTTGGGGCAAAAGTAGGTGCCTCGGCTTATACTCGGGTCGGCTTATACTCGAGTATATACGGTATATATCTATATCTAACTATCTATCTATATATATATATCTATATATCAGCTAAACAACTTTCTTTCATTAAAGCCAACCAAGATTTAATAGGTCTTGTCTAGTCATTGTCCATTTCTGGTGCAATTTGCAGCAATATACTGGCATCTATTACATGTTTTAGACAACTTTTAGACACTTTTGCACCTTATCCATTAAAAAGAAAGCTACCTCATGATTATGTGTGGTTTTGTAGGAATAGGCTTGGTTTAGCATGTAACGCTACATACCAAAAATGCATCATAATTAATAGATAGTGATAGTAGACTAAGCCATCTAACAGAAAGTATAAACGGAGTCTAAATGAGCCAGCTTTATCGTATAGCTGAGCCACTGTTGTATTGTTTTAGACTGTCTAACACTCACACACTGTAAATTTATTAGATTAGAGTGTGAGTGTTAATAATAAATGTGCCCCAGTTAATGGAAAATCATATTGGGGGTTCACTTATTATAGTTTTTTTTGCTCCAGAAATCTGTTGTTAAAAGAGCAAAAATGTTGCGTGTTTGGGCACATCTAATTTTAAACACATTTACTATTTGTTTTATAAACTTTTGAGCCTCATCTGACAAACAAATGGGGCTTTGACGAAAGTGGATGTGGCTTTGAAGAGAGAGGCATAGCCAAAATGTGACAATATGCGCTAAAATGATATATTTGGCATATTGCTAGACTGGCTGTCTATGTGTCAGATAGGGGAATATCTCTCCTTGTGGGGAGGCACCATCTAGGTGTGTGAGGGTTTAATATTTCTTTTTGCACCTTACAGGCATTTGCATATAACAAGACATTATGGGAATGGAGCTCTCTCTGTTGTATGTAGCCATCCTCAAATTGCTTGTGACTCATGGGACCACATGTATGAAAACTACTGTCTAGGTCTAAAACTCACTTTGTTGCACATAGCAACCAATCAGAGTGGCCATAATATCTCATATAGTGCTCTGAAAAATGAGAGGGGCGCTCTGATTGGTTGCTATGGGCTAGACAGTTTTCATACATTTGGCCCATGGAGTCTAGATGATTTGAGGATGGCTACATCCAATAAGGGGAGCTAGAGCTTTCATCTCTCTTCCATTAATACCTTATGTGTAAATGCTTAAGAGGTGCAAAAGGCAATCACCCTCACATCTACATGGTGCCTCTTCCCAAAGATAGATCTTTCCCTTTCTGAGCCACTCATCACCTCTCACACAGCCAGCCAGTAAACGCTGCTCTGCACTGAGGAGAAGCAACTACCCCAAAACAGCTGTATGGAGATGAACGACACTGGCTTGGCATGAATCCTTTTTTTTTTTCCAAGACTCGACGATCTGAGGATGGCTACATCTGATAGAGGGAGCTAGAGCATTCAGTTCTCTTCCCATAACGCCTTGTTATATGTGTAAGACAGGAATAGTAAATGTATCCCACTATATTAAAGAAAGACAGCATGGTGCACCGAAAAGAAAATTGTGTCATTACATATACGTACAAGCATTACCTTGAGTTATGCTCACAATCCCATTGGTAACCCTTAACAGATATTAAAAATAGCCTATAAAGAGCTCTGGGCTTTTGACAGCTATGTTAAACAGGTGGCGGCTGTTAAACTATTACAACATACGGAGGAATCAGACTCGCAGTTCAGTGCCAGACAGAAAAGCATAGGATGCCTACAGCTCTTCTGAAACATTGTCCAAAAATTTCCAGGGGTGCCCCCAATATATTCTATATATAGATAGTACATGCTAAATATCTATCAAGCAGTCTGTCATGCCATGTGCTATATGTACAGTTAATGGAGAGTCTAATCATCTATTACTTTTCCCGTATATTAAACAGATACAGTACTGAAAAATAAAAATTCTTTATTATAATATCCTAATTACTGTATAGATGTGTATGATATCCTGCTACACATACTGGACAAAGTTCCTGCTCTTATGACATACTTGCAGATCAATTGTTGCACAAGTTTGAATATATGCAATTCTCCTAAAGGTGTTGTAGGTAGTTTTATACAGAAAAAGTGCCACTCTCGCCCATAACCAGAGTCTGGTATTGTATCTGAGCTGCAATATACCACAATATACAAGAAAGCAGATCCTTTTGTAGACATTATTGTGAATGCACTTAACTTACTACAGGCATGCATAAAAGAGGATACTGCAAACTTTTTTAAGTTTAGATCATATGTCTGAATAAATACCGTACATAAAGGCTATACTACTGATCAAGGCAAATCTAAATATAATATATATATATATATTATTTTATATTATATATATATATATATATATATTATATATATATATATTATATTAATATATATATAATTTATATATATATATATTATATATATATATATATAGTTGAAACCAGAGTTTACATTCACTATATAAAAAACCACATATGAATGTTTGTTTCACTATCTGACATGAAATCAGAATAAACCTTACCCGTTTTAGGTCGATTAGGAACCAAAATTATTTATATTTGCCAAATGCCAGAATAATGAGAGAGAATATTTCAAGGCATTTTTTATAACTTTCTGCAAAGTCAAAAGTTTCCATACATTAGTATTTGGTAGCGTTGCCCTTAAACTGTATAATTTACATACAAGTTTACATACACTGGGATTACTATGCCTTCAAAATTTGGAACAGTCCATATGATGATGTCATGTCTACACCCTCCACAAACATGTCTGCCCCTCACCTCCTGTCTCTTTCCCCCTCCTTGTAGATTGTAAGCCCTCGCGGGTAGGGTCCTCTCTCCCTCTGTCATGCCAATTGTCATTATCCCTTATCACTGTACTCGTTTGACTTATGTAATGTATGTAACCCCCTCGAATGTACAGCGCCCTGGAATCAATGGCGCTTTAAAATAAATAATAATAATAATAATAATAATGTCTTTGGAAGCTTCTGATTTATTGGCAACATCTGCGTTAGAGACACATCTGTGGATGTATTTTTAAAGCACACCAGAAACACACTGCTTCTGTGTGTAACATCATGGGAAAGGATTGGTGCATTATTGTATATTGAGAGGAGTCTAAGGAGCCCCCTGGTCTTCACTCTTTAATCCCTACAAAGGGATGTGGTCTTTGCTACAGGGGACTACTCTCCAATAGTAACAGCTGGTGTACTAGAATGTGGTACTGAAAGATAAGGGTTACTAGTGGTCACTCATCACAGTATACTAGCCAAAGATCAGGGCAGGTGGCAGACAAGAGGAATAGTCATAAATAAGCTGGGTCAGAATACTGCAGTAACCTAGTGCTTAGGCAATGAGGCAAACAACAGAGCCCTTTTATATAAGACACACAGTGCAGCTATAGATGGAGTGTTTCACACTGACCTAGTGTACATGCTCGCTAGACACAACAAGAGTCATGAAGTCAGCGTTGGAGGATCGAGTGATAAAAGATTAAAGGGGTTGTCTCACTACAAGGATTGCTTTTTATGTTAAAAATCTGGCAAAAACAAGTCACTTTGCAATATATGTCCATTATCAGTATCCTACCTATTCCTAGATATCCCCTCTTGTATGGGTTGCATCAGCTCCTCAGGTCGCTTTAGCTACAGACCTGTTCTATCTCTCATGATAGGCTGCCAGTACTGGTTGCTATAGCTACAGACCTGGTTTCTACTGCAGCCTAGTAGAAGCCAGTAATCACGCCCCTTAACTCAAAATGAAACTGAAAACAGGACTGAGGTAAGATGAATCAATGTAGTGAGACAACCCCTTTAAAGGCATTTAAAAAAAACTGTTTGCAGATGTGTATAATGCATCAATATTATTATTATTATTATTATTATTATCGTTTATTTTGGAGCGCCCTTGATTCCAGGGCGCTGTACATTTCAGGCGGGTACATAAATAACATTGGTCAGACAATTACAAAGTGACAATAAGTGACTAACAACTGGTACAGAGGGAGAGAGGTCCCTGCCCGTGAGGGCTTACAATCTACAGGGAAGGGGTGAAGAGACAGAAGTGAGGGGCAGACATGTTTGTGGGGCGGAGGAGTGCAACACGGTTAATGTTGGTTATTAGGCAATCCTGAAGAGGTAGGTTTCAGGTTACGTTTGAAGCCGGTGAGAGAGGGGGAGGTCTGAGGTGTTTGGGACAGTGAGTTCCAAAGTGTGGGGGAAGCATGAGAGAAGTCTTGGAGACGGTTATGTGAGGAGGTGATAAGAGGAGAGCAGAGGAGAAGGTCCTGTGAGGAGAGGAGGTTGCGTGAGGGGAGGTATTTTGAGATTCATGCAGTGATATATGAAGGGGAGAGGTTATGTAGAGCCTTGTAGGTCAAAGTTGCTAGCTTGAACTGGATTCGCTGGGCAATAGGTAGCCAGTGAAGGGATCGGCAGAGGGAGAGGCAGGGGAGTAGCGAGGAGAGAGGTGAATTCAGACGGGCAGCAGAGTTAAGGATGGTTTGGAGGGGAGCGAGGGTGCTAGCTGGAGGCCACAGAGGAGGATGTTGCAGTAGTCGAGGCGTGAGATGACGAGGGCATGGACCAGCATTTTTGTGCTTTCAGAGTTAAGAAATGAGCGGATTCGGGAAATACTTTTTAGGTGGAGGTGACAGGCAGAGGTGAGGGTTTGGATGTGCGGTTTGAAGGACAGGTTGGAGTCAAAGATTATCCCAAGGCAGCGGACCTGTGGTGCTGGTGAGAGAGTGTAGCCATTAACAGTGATAGAAAGATCGGGTGGAGAGATGGATTGGGGCGGTGGGAGATAAATTGAGTTCAGTTTTCTCCACGTTTAGTTTTAGGAGACGGGAGGAGAAGAAGGAGGAAATTGGAGGACAGACAGTCAGGGATCCGGGGAGAGAAGAGAGGTGACATCTGGGCCGGAGATGTAGAGTTGGGTATCATCAGCATATAGGTGGTATGAAAGCCGTGTGATGCTATGAGCTGACGAGGCCAAGAGTGTAGATAGAAAGAGTAGTGGGCCAGTACTGACCCTTGGGGGACACCAACAGAGAGAGGCCGGGGGGAGGAGGTGGAGCGAGAGTGAGAAACGCTGAATGTCCGATCAGTGAGGTACGAGGAGATCCAGGAAAGAGCCAAGACCGTGATGCCGAGGGAGGAGAGGATTTGTATGAGGAGCGAGTGGTCGACAGTGTCAAAGGCAGAGGAGGAGAAGCACAGAGTAGTGGCGTGAGGCTTTGGCAGTTGCTCGGTTGTTGGTGACTTTGGTTAGGGCGGTTTCAGTAGAGTGGTGGGGACGGAAGCCCGATTGGAGCGGGTCAAGGAAGAGTTGGTGGAGAGATGGGAGGAAAAGTTGAAGATGGACGTGCTGCTCAAGGAGTTTAGAGGAGAATGGAAGCAGTGAGATGGGGCGATAGGTGGACAATGAGGAGGGGTCATGAGATGGTTTCTTTAGGATGGGGGTGATGGTCGCATGTTTAAATGAGGAAGGGAAGATGCCAGAGGTTAATGATAGATTGAAGAGATGGGTGAGGGCTGGGATGATAACAGCACTAAGATCAGGGATGAAGTGAGATGGGAGTGGGTCAAGACTACAGGTGGTGAGGTTCGATTTGGACAGTAGAGAGGAGAGCTTGTCAGGAGAGACCAGTGAGAAGAGAGTTAGAGGGGAATAGTCATGAGCAGGTACAGAGGTGGGCTGTGGGGACACCGCAGGAATAGAGGTAGGCTGAGGGGACTGCAGGGTGAAGCTTTGTCTGATGAGATTTATTTTATTATGGAAGTGAGTTGCAAAATCATCTGCGGAGAGGAGAGATGGGGGAGGGGGTGCTGGTGGACGCAGGAGAGAGTTGAAGGTGTTAAAAAGTTGTCTGGGGTTGTGGGACAGGGAGGATATGAGAGTAGACTTGTTTGGTTGAGGTGAGTGCGGATTTAAATGTGTGCAGTGATTCTTTATATCAGGTGAAGTCAGTGGTGGAGCGGGTTTTCTTCCAGCGGCGTTCGGCAACACTGGAAGCTCGCCTCAGTCAGTTTGGTGGAGTCTGTGTGCCAGGGTTGTCCGTTCATTTTGCGGGTTATGTTGTGTGTGTCAGGGGGCGACAGCTTCAAGAGTGGAAGTGATTGTGTTGTTGTAGAATGTGGTGGCTGCGTCTGGATCAGCAAATGAGGATATGGTAGAGAGGGGAGCAAGAGAGTCAGAGAGAGTGCAACGGTTGAGGTTTTGTAGGTTCCTGCGTGGGTGTACTAGATTTGGTGCAGGAGGGGCAGGTGGAGTGGTGATGGAGGAGAAGGTGAGCAGATTGTGGTCAGAGATAGGGGGAGGAGAGTTTGAGAGGTTAGATAGGGGGCAAAGGCGGGTGAAAATGAGGTCCAGTGTGTGTCCGTCTGTGTGAGTGGCTCCAGAGGTCCACTGGGAGAGGCCAAAGGAAGAGGAGAGTGACAGGAGTTTGTTAGTAGCGGAGTGGGGTGTATCGATTGGAATGTTAAAATCTCCCATGATAATAGTGGGGATGTCTGTGGCAAGAAAGTGGAGGAGCCAGGAAGCAAAGTGGTCAAGGAAGGTGGTGGCAGGGCCCGGGGGTCGGTATACAACAGCCACTTGGAGGTTGGAGGGGGAGTAGATGCGGACAGAATGCACCTCGAAGGAGGGGAGGGTGAGGGAAGGTACTGGTGGAATGGAGAGAAAGGAACAGGTATCTGACAGAAGAAGGCCGACACCTCCGCCATGTTTACTGCCAGGGCGGGGGGTGTGGGTAAACTGGAGCCCACCATAGGAGAGTGCAGCAGGGGAAGTTGTGTCAGTGGGTGTCAGCCAAGTTTCTGTTAATCCAAGGAAGGTGAGATTGCGTGAGATGAAGAGGTCGTGGATGAAGGGAAGCTTGTTGCACACAGAACGTGCATTCCAGAGGGCTCCAGACATGGGGATTGGTGCTGCAGGGGTGAGGGGGATGGTTTTGAGGTTTGTGTGGTTGATAAAGTGTGTGCTGCTTGGTCTGTAGGAGATGCCTGAAACCACAGTGGGGATGCGCTGAGGTGGCCCTGGATTGGGAGATATGTCCCCGGCAGCGAGGAGAAGCAGGTAGAGAGTGAGGAGGTGTGTGTGGGATAAAGGAAAAGGTGGTTGTGTGGGTTTTTTGAGAAAGGTCTTAATGTTGTGGAAGAGGTGAAGAGTTGAGGTCAGGTGTGAGGGTAAGACAGAAGGGGAGATATGGAATCCATTGCCCAGCGCGGGTGTCTGAGGGGAGACAAGGAGTTTGATGATTAGGCAGGCAGTGATGATTGTGGCAGAGAGGTGCATATTGGGTGTTTGAGTGAGGAGCTGGGAAGGGTCTTGGTTACCTTTGGTTCACTTCTGGTTTCAATGCTGGTATTAATGCTACATATAGTACACTTAAGGAGTAGCACTTAAAGGATGTTGCACTGACTAAAGTCATGACTGACTAGAGTGCATGCTTAAATAGGAAGCCAGCTACTCTTACCAGGTGTGAAATTGGGAGTGGGGGGGGAGGATATTGGTGAGCAGAAGGAAAGATTGGAAAGTGATAGTGGGTAGACAATTAGGCCTCGTCACAGCAGGAGATGCAGCCAAACTACAAAGTTTATCAAAAGTGTGTACCATTCAATAAGACATATATAGCAGGCCCTTTAACATAGCACATGGGACCAAAACAAAATAGATGCAGGCTGCAAGGTGGATGAACACCAGTAAGCAATAAGGGTTGTGACTTCTGTCTATGTCTACTTCCAATTGTATGTTTATTATATCTTTATAGGAGAAGTCTTTATCTGAAGTGGTAAGTCATAGAATTCTGCCTGCAGGTTAGCACCTCTATGGAGAGTTATCAGCATTGGGATTTATACAGCTAGTTTTGAAGTGTATGGGAACTGTATAATATGTATGCGGTGAGCTTCCCCTGGTGGTGGCTACATACAGTCTCTATAATAGTGTTATGGAAGTGGAATCAGTTTAATGCTAATTGCCCTCCCACCATAGCCGCTGCTTTGATAAGTAAACCACTTTGCAAAGTACTGGAAATATACCATGAGAACTTTGAGGCCATGATAAGGACAGCAAGAAACAAAGTTCTAAAATGTTGTAAAACAGTGTGTCTTTATATAGATAATGGTTCAGTGACAGTCGGATTGATCTAAGACTTTCTTCCTCTGCATCAGCATAAAACATTTACAGTGTAGACACTTTATAACAGGTGTCTTTTTTAAGGTTCAATAAATATGTCAGTATTGCTCGTCCATACAATTTATGTACATAGAGCAATTCGTTGTCTGCTTTTTTCGCTCCAAGCAGTAGTGCTGTCATGTATAAGGTTTTTCTTATATGTTAGACTGTCTACCTCAATTACTGACTCCAGCAGAGAACAAATGTTGGCAACTTTTGTCTCCAATGTCTTTAAGTCACAGATTCCGACATTTTCAGTAGCATCTTTCCAAAAATTGTGACGTATAATCTTTATGAATGAAACCAACTCTGTAATTTTTAAGTGTAAAAAAAAGCGAACACATCTCTGAGCCAGGAATGCGTATATAGTGGTCACTTCCGCGTTAAGAAATATAAACCCAATGTTTTGCTGTAAAGCAATTTGATCTTATTTTTGCTCTTTTAAGAATTAAGGTACATGAGCATGCTGGCTAACAAAAAATTGTACTGTACCCGTATTCTGTCCAGACTATGGGACACGGGGCCGTTCTGCAGAAGGCAGCACAGAAGAAGACTGTAGAGGAAATAACAAAAACAATGTGTGGTTGATCTCATAATGAGTTACAATTAAATTACTGAATTTTGAAAGTAGTATACTGTTTCATATATAAGCATCATCATACAAAATGACTACTGCCTTGTGAAGGTAAAGGAGATGCCTCAAGAGCATACATGCCAACTCTCCCGATTTGGGCAGGGGGTTCTCGCTAATGGGGGTCACCTCCCGCCCTCCCCCCCACCTGGAAGAGTCGGCGAACTTTCTGCCGCCAGCAGGCAGCGGGGGTTCTTCAAATGACCTCCGGGCCGTTCCTACAGGCGGGTAAGGCGGGAGCCGCAGACCAGAGGGGGTGCTGCCGCCGCCCGCCTCACCCACCCAGCGATTCTCACTGACTCTGTGACTCTCTTTAGTTTTTTGTTGAATTTCTGGTGTTGTTTTTTGGGCTTTTTTACAAACAGTTTTCACTAGTTTTTAAATAGGTGGGACCTATATGTCTTGTTTAAAAACTTGGGCAGTTTTTCAGCAAAACCACGCCAAAAAAAATACCGCACCAAAAGTCCAGCCGTTTACATAGACTTCAGTAGTACATTTTCTGCTGGACTGTGGTAGATTTTACATGTTCCTAAAACCTCCAGCACCCGAAACAGGAAAAAGATGACCTGTGTATGCTACAGGTCATTTTTTGTATTGAAGTCTATGTGAACTGTTTTTCGTCAGATTTTTAGTGGTTTCTAAATACTAAAACCTCCAAAACTCTGCTGGAAAACCTGTGCTGTGTAGACATAGCCGAAAAGGGATTTCCTCACTACAGGCTTTTGCATTCATCTGACCAATTTCTCTGATTTAGATATTCAAATCCATGGGTGGGCCTCTCCTCCCAGTAGGCATGTTTTCCCTCACTGAAGAGTGGTGACATCATCACACACCCTCCCTGTTCCTTCTCCCTCCCCAGTCCTCATTCTGTGTGAGCAGTGGGAGGGAGTGGATGTCACAGTTCTCCAGGCCTCCTGCAATGGTCATTTCTCATTCATGGAGAGCTGTGATAGTCACATTCCTCCCAGACTCCACAAACAATCCTTGTAACCAGAACACCTGTATTGGTGTAAACAGTAAATACAGCCTGCAGTTATGAAACAAATGTGAGAAATGCACTCTGCTCCCCTCTCTTTTATCATGCAGAATGTATAAGGCTGTGTTATTTGGGTGGGGGGAGTGAATCTAGCAGCTAGAGAGTAATTTCCCAGACCTTTCACATTAGAGCTATCACTATGAGAGGAACAGAGGCAGCCCACACAGCTCAGAAAGGAATGAGCACAGAGAGCACAGGACAGCCAATCACAGCACAGGGGGTGTGTCCTGACCAGAGGTTGAACTAAATGCATGCAGCCAATCACAGCATGGAGGACCATGCCCCACCCCAGGCTGTAGAATTAGCTCTAGACATACACAGATTAGGTAACAGCTGCCATACTAAATGATTTAGGTAATAGAAACCAATTGCAAAATTGCTTATTTTTACTGTCCCCATCATTAAAGATATGTTTGTAGTGAGAAACCTCCTTTAATTTTTAAACCTGTAGAACTGTGAATGCATCTCTGGAGTACACTATAAACTCTGGATTAGTACAAGATAAGTTATATGTAACTTTTTTATGATACTAGTGCCCTTTCAAAATAAAAACTTGTATTCATCTCTCCTCTCATCTCCGTTTCAGTGCTACATCGTCCTCACTCTCTGCTAATCTTCTGTTTACTTTTTGCTTCTTCTGTACAAAGATATTACCGGCGCTGATCAGCTGCAGCAGTCACTGCTCAGCTCACTTTTGAACGGCGAAGTCAGGCAGTGGCACGTGATCGCTGCTAGCCAATCAGTGTCAGAAACGTCCCCATTCGCAAGAAGTAAACAGAAGACCGTCGGGGAGTAAGAACAGCACATTGCTGGAATGGAGGTGAGGGGAGAGGTGAGTATAATTTTTTTTTACATTTATTTTATTTTATCAGGGCACTAGTTGCATAAGGGAAATTTTTTAAAATAACTGGAAAACTTCAACTTTATTTTGCAACTTGTATGTATACACTGTAAAATATGTTGTTGAATATATCATTTTACAGAGATAACATGAGACCTCATGTAACTTGTCATCTCGTTATTTGTAGTTAAGTATAAGAAATGTGTGGTCAGAATGTGATTTGAATTAGATTTATGTCTTTCTAACACATTCTGCATGTGAAAAATCAATTAATATAGCAATTAAAAAAGTGTTAAAATAATGTGCAACAAAAATCCATCAAGAACACTATTGGTATTGTATACATCACTTAGCTCTAATTCCTGTCTTTCATTGTTACTAGAGAGTTGCCAGAAGCTGTCCATTCTCTGTATTTCAGATTACTTAATGGGGAACTGATGCATGGTTGTGTAAAGAATGAACTCAGTAGATCTGCTCTCTTGGGAGCATCTGTCCATAGACTGCTTTGTCAGAGTCATTTATAATATAGGCAGAGTGGGAAGCGTTGCCGTTGTCATAAGAAATGTAAAATATTCAGCACTTGTAGGGGTATTCCCATCTTAGACAATTTTGACACATCTGCAGGATATGCATTAAATGTTTGATAGATACAGTCCTCCTGTGGTTCTCTTGAAAACAGGGGTACCACAACACCTGCTTCATTCCATGGCCAAAGCAAATGGAGAGGTGGCTGTGCATGCGCAGCTCTGTCTGTTCCTCTCAGTGGGAATTCTAAGTATAACAGAACAAGTATGCCTTCATAAGTGCTGTTTTGTTACACTTTTTAATGCAATTTTATAAAAAAAAAAAAAGTAGAATAAAATGAAAAAGGTGGTATGTGTCCTATGTAACTCTTCTGCTATTAATATTCACTTCTTATTTTGGCTTCAAAATCTACATAAAAAAATGCATCAAAAGCACCCTCAGCAACCCCTAAAATTCACATTCCCTAATCTACCTCCCCCACTGCACATTAATCTTAACAAGTGGATCCTGTCATTCTCCAGTATCCTTCAGTTTCCTTGTACCCCTATACTTTTCATGTCACAGGTACTGGCTTGATAACTCTTATAGCTTTACGTGTACTGTCCGATCTCGTGAGTCACCACCTCATTTCCACAAGCAGCACCTGCATTGCTCTTGTTTGAGTAGTTAATTTGTTTGGTTTTATGTAATATCTAACTTCATTTGTACATGTACCCTCTGAAATGTAAAGTGCTGCGGAATATATTACCACTATATAAATATTATTTGTAATCTAGATGTATTGTAACTATTCCTTGTGTTCCTATAATGCCTTGTAAAATTATTTAACATGTCATATATAGAGGGTCTAGTAGTGCGTTTTAGATTTGGGTTGGAAGAGTTTGGCCAGACCCAAAATTTACAGAAAATCAGGCAACCAATCGACAGCCTGCCAGTTAGTAAAAAGGAAGTGTATCATTCACGGAATGATATACTTCCTTTTTCCTGCTGACTTGGAGGCTGCTGATTGGTTCCCAGATTTTCTTGAAATCTCCAGTAAGATTCAGATTTAGCCGAATCTGATACAGTTTATTTTTCCTGTTTGCAGAAAATCCAGGCAACCAATCGACAGCCTGCTATTCAAACTCTGGCAAAATTTGGGTTGGACTGAAGCAATCTGACATGAATCTACCAAACAGCATTACATGTCTTTAACCTTGGAAGTTTTAAAAGAATATAAAGGCTGTATTGTCTAAATATACAAAAATAACCATTGGAAATGAACTGAAAATATTTTCATTTTTGGGAATGTGCAGAGTAAAAATTGGAATGAAATGATCCTTCAGCTACACATATTATTGGCATCAGTGTTTAGTGCTAGTCTTACCAGCTAAATTCCAATGCTTCCATATTAACCCACAATAAGATAAAACTATCATAAAACACATTACTATACCCAAATCACAAAGATCATATGCAAAATGGCCAGAGAACTTTACTTGTATGAAAACAATTTTATTACAAAAATCCATCAAAGCTGCTTCTTATTTGTTGTTTTAACAGAAGGATAATTAAAATAGCTAATGTTCGTGATTATATAACACATTGCAAACAAATTAAGAAATTAAAACAAATAACAATTAACGATGGGTCTTGACTGAAATCTGCAGTGAAGCGAAATAACTGCACTATGCATGTTTATTAAAGGCATCAATGAGTATCCTATTAAACTAAGCATATATTAGTGAAATAGAATGCAACTGCTATATTGTGGCTTGTATTTCCTATGGCTTACTGCATCAATGATAATGATAAATAAGATAGATAGATAGATACCAAAGATAGATAGATAACATAGATAGATAGCAGTTAATACAGAAAGCACTCCACAAGTAGATTATGCAAGAATGCGTGAATTTATTTTACATTTCTTCACTGTGTCTTTGAAGCGATATATAAAGTGACAAAGAAATCATATGTGACGTTTCGGTCAGACTGGGACCTTTTTTCAAACAATTGTCACAAGATGATGTGTCAGGAGAGGAGAAGGAAATAGGGCCGTAGCCCGGAGATGCGCACAGTGCGGCATGTAGACTTTCGGCGTCTACACGCCGCACTGTGCGCATCTCCGGGCTATGGCCCTATTTCCTTCTCCTCTCCTGACACATCATCTTGTGACAATTGTTTGAAAAAGGTCCCAGTCTGACCGAAACGTCACATATGATTTCTTTGTCACTTTATATATCGCTTCAAAGACACAGTGAAGAAATGTAAAATAAATTCACGCATCCTTGCATAATCTACTTGTGGAGTGCTTTCTGTATTAACTGCTGCTTGAATTGGGCCCCAATCCCTTCAGATAAGCACCCATTCATAACTACCCATCTGGAGTGCCGCCCAAATTTGTATTGTTCATATGATAGATAGATAGATAGATAGATAGATAGATAGATAGATAGATATGTAGATACCAAATATAGATAGATAGATAGATAGATACCAAATATAGATAGATAGATAGATAGATAATGATGAATAGATATTGCAAAAGAGGGTGCAGGAAATAGAGAAATGAATCTGTAGTCCACACAAACAGGGAAAATCACTGAACTTCAAATATTTAAAAATGAAAATAACTGCTTTTTAACACATGCAGAACAACATTTTAGCTCCCATAGACTTAAAAAGGACTCTTGTGAGAGTTAAAGTATTGCTGTGCATAAGTTAATATACTAGTTCTTTTGATTTCCAATTAAATGAAGGAGTGCTGCAATTAAGAAATAGATAGATAGATAGATAGATAGATAGATAGATAGATAGATTAGATAGATAGATAGATAGATAGATTACAGTGATATAATCTGTAGTGGTGAAGGTACCATCTATCACCCTCTGCACTCTGGAATCCCCACATATAAAACATGTTACCAAAATAGCCACTAAGCTAATTTTTTATTCATTGCTTCAATGCGTCCAATGTAAAAAATGAAGCAATTGTACAAACATTTTGATTAAAATTTCCAAACGTTTTGAGCCTCACGTACGAAAACTGTGTCGCAGTAAGGCTGTCTCTGTTTCCCATAACAACCAATCAGAGCGCATAGCAACCAGTCAGAGCTCAGCCTTTATTTTTTCAGATCACTATATAAGATAAAAGCTGAGCTCTGATTGGTTCTTATGGGCAACAAAGACAGTCTTACTGCTAGACCATGGGTGTCAAACTGCAGCCCTCCAGTTGTTGGGAAACTACAACTCCCATCATGCATTTTTATAATCTATAACAGTGGGCATGATGGGAGTTGTAGTTTCCCAACAACTGGAGGGCTGCAGTTTGACACCCATGTGCTAGACAGTTTTCATACATAAGGCCCGTTATGTCTACAGCTCCAATGCAGACCTATGTGTCTCCTTCACAGACTACGTACCAACTCTGTGTATTACGATCCTGCAGTCATGCTCCTTTCCTTCTGTCCCCCTTGGTTATCTTCCATGTATATCTTAATTTGCTTCCCATTTTTACTATATGTTTTGCCATTTGAAATTTACTTTGCTTAATTTATAATTCTGTACCGTTCTATACCATTATAATAATAATAATCTTTATTTATATAGAGCTAACATATTCCGCAGCACTTTACAATTTGGAGGGTATAAGTACAGACAAAAACAAATATTACACAGTAAAAAGCTACTTACAGATCAGACCCAGCCCTGAGGGCCCTGCTCCCAAGAGCTTACAATCTGTTAGGGTGTATGGGGGAGACGAAGGGTGAGAAGGGCTTGGTTTGCAATGGTCCAGCCATGTTGCATGAATATGGGGTAGCTTACATAAAAATACCATATTTTACTGTCAAATATTCCCTTGTATTTACGTATTCATGTTTTGTTTTGTGCTTGGAAATGATGCTAGCAATATAGATTTCATTATAAAACAAGTGCCTAACAGAACAACATAGCAGGAAGCCAATGTATATACGCTAAAACTTAATGTTCCATTTCCTCTAGCAGAATAATTAGTGGTGATTAATAAGACTATGTATGATTTCATTTCTTTTTAACAGAAAAATGTAACCCGCACTTAAGTGGATTTATAGATTGTTCAATGGAAGCATTAGCTTGACTTAACAGAGATGAAAATGTGCTGATACCTTTCCATTCTATGCATTTTAGTATTTATAATATATAATGGAAAGTGCTTCATATTGTCCTACTCGCTGCCACTTGGAAACCATGACTAACTGTATCTATACACCAGTACATTCAATCTACATGGGTTTTCCAAGGCTGAAAGTGTGACTGGTGAAAGGAGGTTTTGTCAGAGGCTTTTCCATCTCGTATGGTCACATAAATAATACAACTATTGTGCACTTTAAGGTATTGCAAGCGTTATACTACACATACATGGCCTCTGATAATTAAAATGATCTGCACGTGGATATTTTAATGTTTTTTACAGAATACCGGTTAGCTCTCCTGAGAAGTCCACTTCACAGATGCTTGCATTTCCCTTGAAATAACAATGTCGGGGCAAACTTTTCTTAGGACTGCGCATTGGGCTGTTCTTCTGTTATTCCTCCAGGAAATGTATTAAAGGGGTTTTACTATGTGGTAAAATCCCCCGGACAGGTCACTCACAGCTAGCTGTCAGCTGATTATACATGAGAATGACGGGGCTTGCGGCCGTCCTCTCTATTCTCTTGTATGGGAGCTCCCAAATATAGCTGCACGCCAACATACTTGGCTCCCATAGAAGTGGATGAGAAGCAAGCGCCACCCTCTTCATTCTCATGAATGGTCAGCTTGCTGCGAGTGACCGGTGCAGGAGATTTTACCTTGTGGTAAAACACCTACACAAGTGTTTATTATATTTGTACAAGTGTTTATTATATTTGATTGTAACAGTATCTTGCTAAGGGCTATAGAGGGTGCAGAGGTAGCAGTTGCTACTGGGCCCTGCAGCTTGAGGGGGCCCAAAAGCCCTACTGCCATATAGGGAGATACCAGCATTGTTAGGCTATGTTAACACGTCTTAAAATTGGACGTATTTCAGTCTGTAATTACGCGCCGGAGTGCGCAAATTACGGCTGGAATACGTCCCAGTCATTACGGTAATCCACAGTTCTCATAGAGAACTATGGATTACGTCTCCTCTCCCTGCTCGGAGAATACGCCGCGGAGGGAGATAAGTGACATGTGAATTACCAGCGGCGTATACGCGCCGCTGGTAATGCAAGTCTATGGGCCGACGAGGTGCCGACCCCCCGCTCCCGCCCCCGGCCACACGCCGTAATTGCAGGGCGTAATTACGCCCTTAAGCCGTGTGAACCTAGCCTTAGAAGCACATTGTAACTGGGGGGCCCATTTCACTTTTTGCACTAGAGCACTGGAGCTTCAGGTTACGCCTTTGCTAATGGCTTTACTTGTCATATGCATCAGCAATATAAATGAACATCTTCATGTTCTTACACTTACAAGACTGTATTTTTACATTACATTTTTAACTACAACAGTGCAAAGCTATAGGGATTACAGGAGTAGACCACCCTGTCACAAACGAGAAGTGGTTCTATAAGTAAGCTGGGTTGTGGTAAACTGTAGTACTAGAATGTTATCTTACTATACAACTGCTTCCATTTTATAGTGTATATAGATCCTACACAATGATATGTAGCATTCATGTGGCATTACAGAGAAGTTTTTAAGGGGTATTATTATCTGGAATTTTCCATTAGTCAGTGCTGGCTGTGAATGTGCGCCTCTCTCCATTTACCTCCATGGTAGTTTCAAGCTCAGCTGCTCACTTGCTCAGTAAAAAAACAAGATGGAAATATCCCTTAAAATTCTTTGGTCCAATGTGGATTTTGTTACAGGACCTGCACACTTTCCATGTGTAGTACTGATATTGGAGCAAAGGTTCTTAACCTTTTTTGTTCCTTGGTTCTTTTGCCATTCAGGTGAAAACCATGGACCTCTTCTCAGAATGTACTGGCAGATGGTTTTATGACACTCAGCCATGCCAGGCGTTAAATAAAATTCATATTAAAGTAGCCTACCTATGAAGAGGTATAAGTTCTCTAAACTGACCAGTTTTGTAAAATTTTAACAATCCATTAAAACAACTTACTTACTTTCACTTAATTAAAAAAGTATACCTCCAATAATAATACAATTTTCCATAAATCAACAGCACAAGCAAAAATAAGAAACTTTCTTCTTCTATCAGCCTCCTTGTCATCCACTCCACTTTCTCATCTATTCGCCAAGTCTTAAATCACTAAAAGAATAAGTCTTGCAGAGGAAAGTAGGTGACTACTATATTGGCAGCACACATTATTGAGGGGAGACGGAGAGAAGAGGCAGAGAAACACAGAGATGGTGCTGGATGTATAGTTTCTTATCAGTGCTGGACTCACAGCTACACTGCTACTTACTGCTATTTCTTCCATACTGCTGCTGGTGTGTGTGAGAGCCTCTTATGTTTTCTTCTTCCCTTTCCTCTCTCTATGAGCTGTAACCTGATCTCTCAGTAAAGCTGAGGTCCCGGAAGACTGACTTCCTAGCAATTTCTCAAGATATGCAACAACTGTAGTGTTGATATGAAATAAACAGTACCGAAATTCACTGCTGAAGGAAATACTAAGGGCGACGTGCATGAAATTTGGCGTGTGAACGCCAAATTTCATGTGCATAATAACGGCTAGAATACACCTGCAGGTCAAAAATCAGGTGCATTCTAGTGGTAACACAACATTTCTGGCTCAGGTACATCACTTTCAAAGTGGTATACCTATTCCAGCTGTAATGTGCCTAGAAATGCCGTAGCGAAGCTATAAATCGATAGCTTGGTACGGCTCTAGTGCGCCCCGCATCCCATGTATGAACGAATTTCGCCTGATATCGGGCTGAAAAGAGGCCCGATATCTGGCGCAGCCGCGTTCATACATGTCGCCCTAAATTTCTGTTAGAATTCCGAGACATTAAAGATAAGAAGTTCATTTTATTCAGTTCTGGATTTTGGACCTCCTGAAATCTTTCCACAAATCTCAGGCTAAAACCCTTGTGTTAAAGGGTCCTTAGGCCCTCTCAAGCATCATTGTCAGGTGCGTCGGCTCTTCTTCGCACTATATACCTTAGCTCCTTTTATAGGGTATAGAATCCAGGTTTCGTTTTTGTACTGTGGCCCAGAAACGTCAAGCTGCACCCCTGACTGCACGTGAAAGGGGAGATAAAGGCTTTCAAGCTGTCACATATTTAATAAATCTGTCAGACGTGTGTCACAATTGCAAGTCACTGACTTTGATCAACACATAAAACTCTAGTTTTAGCTTTTTTATCTCCCTGCGAATGTCAGACGAGATCTTCTTCCCAGTAGTTATCTGCACTGTCCTGTCACACATGAATGTAAAAGGCCACTGCCAAATCCCTGTCCTGGCCTAGTATTTGTAATGTACACTACAGCAGTGCCATCTGTTTGCAGAAAGATCCTCATGACTTGAGCACAGACTACACAAACATATGCCTGCCAAAACCCATTTCCATGTAAGTGCAATGTCTTTATTATCTTACATGTATAGAATACATGTAATACTTTTTGGTTCCCCTTTAATGCATGGTTACAATAACTAAACCTTAAAACCTGTGTGCTATCATCTGTGCAGAAGCTCTTTCCTCCTCATACTACGCCTTGCAGAAGTCGATGCAGTATTTTTAGCAGCACAGAGATATGGTTGCTATGCTGTATCCATAGATACAATGAGCTCTATCCTATACCATCAGCCGGGATTGGCCAGTAGCTTAGGTAGCAATTAGCTCGGAGAATATAAATTCAGAGTAAACAGCTTTATGAGATTTGCTGTATGCTAGAAATGTAGAAAATTCTGTAGGTTTATCATTAGCACAGTGTTTCCCCTTCTGTACTTACACATCAGGACTGCTCTGTGCTAATAAGTAATCTGGAATCGTCTTAGCTTAATTTTCTATTAACTTCAATACCACCTTGATATTTTTCAGTATACTTCAAAGCCACAAACATGCTCCCCAGTGAACAGTAAGGTGATTTCATTTAACCCAGGTTTTATTCGGCTGTGATATATTAATAATTCTGTGCACTTAAAGGGGTTGTGCCAAAAAGACTTTCCTACAGATAGATGATAAATGTCTGATTGTTGAGAGTCCCGCTTCTAGGAGCCCCATTAATCACTAAAATGGGATTGTCTTTGCTACAAATCTACTGTATGTGACAATAACTTTAAAAGGGTTGTCTCACTACATTGATTCATCTTAACTCAGTCCTGTTTTCTTGGTTTCATTTTGAATTCAGGGGCGTGCTTACTGGCTTCTACTAGACTGCAGTAGAAGCAAGGTCTGTAGCTATAGCAACCAGTGCTGGCAGCCTATCAGGAGAGATTGAACAGGTCTGTAGCTATAGCAACCAGTGCTGGCAGTCTATCATGAGAGATTGAACAGGTCTGTAGCTATAGCAACCAGTGCTGACAGCCTATATGAGAGATTGAACAGGTCTGTAGCTATAGCAACCATTGCTGGCAGCCTATCATGAGAGATTGAACAGGTCTGTAGCTATAGCAACCAGTGCTGGCAGCCTATATGAGAGATTGAACAGGTGTGTAGCTATAGCAACCATTGCTGACAGCCTATCATGAGAGATTGAACAGGTCTGTAGCTATAGCAACCTGAGGAGCTGATACAGCCCATACAAGAGGGGATATCTAGGAATAGGTAGGACACTATTAACGGACATATATTGCAAAGTGACTTGTTTTTGCAAGATCTTTAACATAAAAAGCAATCCTTGTAGTGAGACAATCTCTTTAAGGACATTGTGGAAAATCTCCACTGCAGTTTTTCAACCCAAATCTAGGAATGGATTTGAAAGAATAGCAAAGGACTTTTACTTCTAATGCTTGTCGCATCTACTGATTTTTGCTCTAAAAACTGCTTTAAAAACTGTAAATGCTCCTTCACACTTAAATTTTGCATGTTGTTTTTAGCCTGAAAACACACATTACAAAAATGTATGTAGTTTTTCATGTAGTTTTTATTTATTTTTTTCCCAAAAAAATTATGTATATGGACCTACATGTCTTTTTACAAGATTATTTTTTCTGCTGTGTCTTAAAATACAACTGATTTGATCCATCACAAAAATACCACAAAGAACTTAAAAAAAACACAATATACATTGTGGAGGTTTCTGAGTAGAAAATGTCACAAACTGTCTGGAAAAATGCCATACCTACTGCATGCTGCATCTGGAAAGGCTGCTACTGACCAGAAAAATGAAAAGTGAAAAAAAAAAAAAAGATTTAAAGAAAAAAAAGCAACAGCTGTGGTGCATTTTACATTTGCCTGTAGACTTCCAGTTAACATCAAGGGGACTAAAATCTGTCCTGTCACATGCAGGTCCCCCTATTGGCAGTAATTGGGTTTATGGCTCTTGTGCTGCAACTGCTTTAGGAACAGAGCAGCTCCGTTTCTAGAGCAGTCACTGATCACAGCCAGGATTAGAGGAAACCTCTGATCCTGGATGTGTAAACCTTTGATTGCAATGGTCTTAGATTGCCGCTTGATCAAAGAAGACACCCTTGTCTAATTGTGTCACTGGATTTCCCAGTGACCAGATTGAAGCCTGGGGAAACCCTCTAGAATGCTGTTAGAAGCCTTCTGTTAGGGCACGGTGTGTCCTAGCAGCATCCTGTGCATAGTGACACCAGAGTACAATGTAATGGCATACAGTTGTAAAATAAAGTTATAATATAGTTCATCACTTAATGGAAATGTAAATTAAATAAAATGTTAATGACATAAAAAAAACATCTGGAACAGTACACATATTAGGTATCCACACAATGATAATAACCTGAAGAATTAATAGATTTAACAGGTTGGTGGGAAACATGAATCGTATATAAACTAATTACTGTAACCCTTAGAGTAACTGACCAAGGAGCAGCCTTGTGCCATCCTGTCAGGTCTGCAGAGCACATTTATGTGTAATTACATCAAAGATAACAGAGTCACTCAGCAGCTAACAATGTGTCTTAGCAGCATGTAAGTATTTTTCTCTCACTAGGAGCTTCCACTCATGACAAGTACAGCTCTGCTAACTCACATTTATAGCCAGGCATCCTGCTTGGTCAGTGTCACTGTTTTTCACAACCCATCCATCACAAATGTCCCTCTAGCAGGATCAGTTTGGAATAAGAGCTATCAGAACTGAAATCAGTCACTTCTGTAGATGGTTCAATCCTATTAAGGCCTGGTCATGAGAAAATGATACAATTTTTTTCATGTATAAATAACCATAGATACAATTTAGAGATTAATATGTAAATTGATACTCCCATGATAGACCATGGAATCTTGCTTATCGTCATTTGGGATTTATGACATATATTTATTATGTGTCTATTCACCTCTATAAGCTACATGTGTGATGTTCCACAATTCTCCAGAGGAAGGGCGACAGCACTTCTTTCTAATATACGATCTGATTGGAGTATGTATCATAAAAATCCTCTATGATAAATCCAATTACTGTAGTCACGAAGAAGAGATAGCACTCAAGAAGTTCTGTAATGCAAAGTGACTGAATTAATACATCACTACCTCGCAAAGTGCATGTGAGCAATGTGTTTGACGTATCGTTTTATAGGCCCCAGTGATTTCCGAAGACATAAAACCTTTGGCATTTTCATGGTTAAAACACCATTGATCTAACTTCACTAAAAATCATGGTAAACCATGTCTTCAAGTAAATCTGTGTAAAACGGTAGTCAAAGACAGATGTGTGTAACTGCATAGGCATACACATTTGATGTACACTTTGGGCATCACTTTTCGAATGTGTACACATAACACAATGCCCATGTGGCATGGCTTTTTTAGCCACATCAATTTTTCTGTACACTTTTCAAAGCCATTGAGATAACTTGTAAATGCATATATCCCAGGGCAAAAGCCTGATCTCTGTACGTCATAAGTGCTGTAGATCCAATGGTAAATATCAAAGTCACCACTTGTAATGTTCAACGAGTATTGATTAAAGGTAAGGAATGGCTGCACACACTTAATGGTTCTTCCTTCCACTGGGAAGCAGGGTTGACTTCTGCAAGAGATAAAAATTTAATGAACGGCTTTTTGCCTGCTCTAACATGTATAGTACATTATGATGACACATTTAAAATAAGATTCTTGTTTCAACCTGTGCAGTTCATCTGTCATCCAGAGAGAAAACTTTCTGTACACAACGTAATTAAGTTCTTTGATAAAATAGAGGTATTTATAACCACTGCTTGTTTCATGTCACTTTTCCCCATACACAATATCTTATTATATGGAGTCACTGCTAAAGCTCTTTCAGCTAGGAAATGAACTGCTCAAAACAACGCTTGTTATGGCTGAGTTCACTCAACATTTTTTTGCTTTCTCAGTTTCCTAATATAAGTTTTCTCTAAATTCTTCAAATTTTTTTCTCTAGCCTATACTAACCATAACGGTTTGTGCTCATGGCAATTGGAAAAATCCTACATATTCACCTCTGATTTGGACATGGGTTACCCCTATATCAATGGAGCTAACCTGTTCACTCCTAACAGAGGATCTGCTCTATTTTTTTTTCTACTCCATGGATTTAAAATTCACATTGTGGAAAATCCGCGTTGTTGTTCACTGAACTGAACTATGGCACGGACTCTCCATTCAAATGATTGGCCATCAGATTACACAAGGGTTTTAACGAGGAAACCAATGCGGAATGTGTCATGTGAACATACCCTTAACTTACGTGATGTCACGATATGGACGTCACTTCCAGTTACCATAATACTGGGATTATGTTTGAGTAACAGGAAATGATGTTAGATGTGACTTCAGACGTTACTACCAGCTATTATAACATTGGGCTTGTGGTGAAGTAACTGGAAGTGACATCAAAGGGGACATCAGAGTAAAAGTTAGGCTCCAACAGGAGCATTTTGTCCCTGGACTGGTAAGTAAACCCCTTAAACAACACTAAGCCTAACTCAGTGCTAGGGTTAAGGTTGATTTTCTGACGATTTTCAAAGAAAAATTATTCATGTCAAATGTAATTTTGAAAAAAATAAGAAATACAACCATAAAAGGGTTTTGCCACGATGTAATGCTGACGTGGGATCCTCCAAAATGGGTATTTAATCACTTTTCTAAATATATGTGATTAAAAAAATGAAGCCTGTGAGAGCTGCAGCCTTAATTCGATGCCCTGACTGTTTACATTAGCTACGACCAGGAGCTGATCTAGCCGTGCTTGCATTGTTTGCACTTCTTATCTGATGGCAGGGTACATGAACAAGCTTTGAAGGGAGGGGGAGAGCAGAGCAGTGCTAATAGGTATGAGTCTGTGTCTGCTGTATAGAGACTCCACTGGTTGTAATGTAATTATCAGTCAGCTCCATGCTCAGCTCTCTGTTTACTTATATAATTTCAAAAAATAAGTGTTGCAGCGATCTCCACCAGGCGTATATTATGAAAATAAAATCCTTTATTTAGAGCATATAAAAAGTCCGAGCGTGCCCATAGGCAAAATAGCCTCACAAGAATAAAGCTTGCTTACGCGTTTCGGGTATACATGCGATTACCCTTAGTCATAGCATACAAATGTAACAAACAAACTGCTATTATATATCATACACAATAAAATCATTGGTTAATTACCTGTACGTCACACCTCGCACACCGGGAGACCCTCAGCCATAACTGAATGGCGCGTAACGCTAACATGAAACGCCACATCCGGACATGCGCAAAAGTGGTCCAAAGTCCGAACCGGAAGTCGGCAGGCGCCACTCCGCACACGGCCGGAAAGACATATCCGGACATGCGCACAGGGCCACGCCGACACCAGAAAGGGCATCGTAAAACTCAGCTCTGCCCGGACGTGAAATAGCACATCAGGCATGCGCAAAGGTGAATATAGAAAATGATGCCGGTAAATACCGAAACAAAGTTAAACTAGCCAGTATAGAACTAAGTCGGAAATACCGTTATACCGACTAATATAGATGTAAACGGGAGAGGGGTTCTAAGGTGCAAAAGGCAGACCACAGGGAATACAAAAGATACAATTGCATAATAAAATACAAAACCAAAAGAATAAAGATAAGAAATAACTGCCCACCAAAATATAAATCCCTAATCTCTACATAATTATACACAAACAAATAAATGAAAATGAACACAGAAAAACAGGGGAAAAATAACATCAAATACTAGTTACCTTTACTACATGGCATATAACCAATCAAGAGCATCCCCAATTTCTACTATATTCCTCAATAATGGAACATTAATTCCCTCCTTAAATTGAGACCTTGTGGCACAGATGTATTTAGTGTAAAAATCCAGAATGCTTCTCTGTTTCGTAAAATCCGCTTAATATCCCCACCACGTTTTGGATGAAATATTTTTTCTATACCCGTAATCTGTAATCCCCTGGGGTCAGAATTGTGCATGTCTCTGAAATGATTAGAAAGGTTAGATCTGTTTCTAATTGTTGTACTGGAAATATCGTTTAAATGCTCCAGGAACCTTACTCTCAATTTCCTGGACGTACTCCCTATATATTGCAATTTACAGATGGTACATTGTGCTAGATAAACCAGGCATTCAGAATTACAGTTAATAAAACTTTTTATGTTGAAAGCCTTAGTATCATGTTTGTCAGCAAATGTTTTAACGCTGGAGGCATATTTGCACGTACGACATGCAGATCGTCCACATTTGTAAAACCCTTTTTGGGCAAGCCATGTCCGTTGCGGCTTGCCAGATACAATCAGATTAGGGGAAATCAAATTCCCTAGTGTGCACGACTTCCTAGAAACCACCCTACAGCCATCAGACAAGACCTGCTCAAGTACAGGGTCCTCCATCAGTATCGGTAGGTATCTAGAAAAAATCTTTTTAATTTCAAAAAACTAAGGGGTATGGTCCAGTACCAAGACAGGTTTTTGTTTACCAGGAACATTAGATTTTTGTTTGTTTTGATAAACCAACTGATGTCTATCTTTGGTGTCAACAATCTTTTTGGCGCGTTTAAGCATCCAACTCTTATACCCACGTTTTGATAGACAATTTAAGGAGGGAACTAATGTTCCATTATTGAGGAATATAGTAGAAATTGGGGATGCTCTTGATTGGTTATATGCCATGTAGTAAAGGTAACTAGTATTTGATGTTATTTTTCCCCTGTTTTTCTGTGTTCATTTTCATTTATTTGTTTGTGTATAATTATGTAGAGATTAGGGATTTATATTTTGGTGGTCAGTTATTTCTTATCTTTATTCTTTTGGTTTTGTATTTTATTATGCAATTGTATCTTTTGTATTCTCTGTGGTCTGCCTTTTGCACCTTGGAGCCCCTCTCCCGTTTACATCTATATTAGTCGGTTTTAACGGTATTTCCGACTTAGTTCTATTTCTGGCTAGTTTAACTTTGTTTCGGTATTTACCGGCATCATTTTCTATATTCACCTTTGCGCAGGCCTGATGTGCTATTTCACGTCCGGGCAGAGCTGAGTTTAACGATGCCCTTTCTGGTGTCGGCGTGGCCCTGTGCGCATGTCCGGATATGTCTTTCCGGCCGTGTGTGGAGTGGCGCCTGCCGACTTCTGGTTCGGACTTTGGACCACTTTTGCGCATGTCCGGATGTGGCGTTTCATGTTAGCGTTACGCGCCATTCAGTTATGGCTGAGGGTCTCCCGGTGTGCGAGATGTGACGTACAGGTAATTAACCAATGATTTTATTGTGTATGATATATAATAGCAGTTTGTTTGTTACATTTGTATGCTATGACTAAGGGTAATCGCATGTATACCCGAAACGCGTAAGCAAGCTTTATTCTTGTGAGGCTATTTTGCCTATGGGCACACTCGGACTTTTTATATGCTCTAAATAAATGATTTTATTTTCATAATATACGCCTGGTGGAGATCGCTGCAACACTTATTTTTTGAAAGTATTACCTTACGTCTTCTGCTCCAGACGGATGCGTGCTGATTCCACCATTTAAAGCTGAAAAATTTGGGGTGAGCCGACCTTTCTTTTTTTTTTTTTTTTTTGTTGCTTATATAATTACATTACAGCTCTGTCTCTCCTAGTCAGTGAAGGCTGCCTGCCTGGATCTAATCTTTTCTCCTGAGCAGATAAGAGGGAGAACACAAAATCTGTATAACATGTTTGCTCAACTACAGAGACTGAGACTGAATATCAGCCTTGTGTGCGTGCATGGGAGGTGGATGACATCACAGAGGAGGCACTTGTTTTTTTACACACAGGAACACAACGCCCCTTTTTTCAAGACTTTATAGGACAGCATCAGCCTGTTAGGTGAGGAAATCACTTCTTGGCAAAACCCCTTTAAGCTGGAGCAAATTTACTTAGAACTCAGTGTTGTTCCATTCACTTGTTATTCCACCTGGAATTGTGTTAATCAGTGAACAACTTGATATTACTCTTTTCCTTGTCAATATGGTGTCAGACTACAGTCTAACACTGTCAGCACTGACATATAATGGTGTCCAAATGCGTGACAATGGGAATAGTAACAACCAGTTGTTAATATATTCACACATTTCCAGGATTAATAACAATGGGATGACAGATTTATAGAAAAAAAAGACAATCAAGAATTATTATTGTGTCATATGGTGTACTAAAACAAATGTCATAGTTATGTGAAAAGTACGTTAGAAGAACATATGGGTCCGGTGGATTCATAAAAGGTTTTTTTTTTTTTTGTAGCATCTTTGTGTGCATTTTTCTAGAATGTTTTTTTATTGGCTGGAAGTCATTAAGCAAATATCAAATTAACTTAGCTGTTTTTTTCTTTTTACCTTTTTTATAAAAGATATACCAAAAAAAGTATTTTAGGGTGGAGACTCCAGAAAGGACAAGATGAGTTTTAGAGGAGGTCTCATATATATGTGTTGTCTTTAGCTATAGTTGTGAAACAACTTCTTCTTAACCCCCCGAAAATTACAATAAAAATGGGTGCCTCATATCTTCTTTTTGGAGTACCAATTAGGGGACCTCCAGTCTAGTCTCTGGCAGTCCCTAAAATGGAACTAAGAACTCTCAGCAATTTGGGGTATTTACAATTGCAGTGCCATAAAGGTCTGAGAGGGAATCCCTCCCTAAGCTTTGCTGTGGCCCCTGGGGGAAGAACAATATAACAGTGTGGCCCTTGGACCAAAAAATATTGTGCACCTGTGCTTGATAGCCATGTTTGCTGAGATCTTCACTAGGTGATTGATTCAGGCAGCTTTTCTTATATTCTTTTGTTAATACAAGGTGCTGTTCTCCTGTGCAAAAATAGTTTCACCCATTGTCTAACTCCTCTAGATTGTAAGCTCTTCTGGACATGGACATCTGTACTTTTCTTTTACTGTACGCTCATGAGTGATTTTTTTGGTCATTTTTCTTAGTTGTTACTTCCACTGCGAAATATATTTGTCCCCTATAAAAAAAAGAAAAGGTCCCTCATCCCTGTTGAATTTTGCAGTAAGAAATGATCTTGCTAAAACCAATTCATTCCAAAAGGATTTCCCACTTAGAAGCAATGATATCTGTTCAACAAGCGAGACACGAAGCATGGTCATGAAACGTGCAACAGAAAGAAAAGTTGAAACGTTAGGCATTTAACCATCCTGTGCCATGATATTTAAACAGCAACTCATAAGCTGTTTACAGGAGAAGAATGCAAAGCACTGGGTTAATCTTCTTAAATCTCCCAGAGCCAGATGTTCCAAGGACTGTGGTAGACCAGAGGTCATAGTTAACCTGAAGGCTTTCTCAGCAACAGCGCCTTATTCCTTGTGATGAATCAATCTCGAAGGGAGATTAGGCTGCCTCCAACAGTATTTAATTTCTTTGGAGCTGCACAGCCAGGAGATTGCATCATTAAGAACTGTCTTTTTTTTTTAGGATCAAAACATCATCACATAGTTTTTACTGGTTATCCAGTATGGCAGGCAGATGCCACCTATGGCATAGTTTGGTTATAAAAAGTATAACTGAGCACTCGCTTTCTGCTCCAAGAATGCATAGTAAATATTGTCTATAATACATGTCTTAATCTACTTCCAACCAGGTCAAAAGGGATAGATGTAAAGAAATAAAGGACCTCATGTATGAAAACTGTCTAGGTCTAAGACTTTCTTTGTTGCCCATACCCAAAAAATTCAGACCGCCCCTTTCTCATTTCATAAGGTCTTTTAAAAAAATTTAAAAGGGGGAGCTCTGATTTTTTTTTTAGGGGCAAAAAAGAAATTTCATACCCCTAAAAGCTTTAATAGTAAACCCCCCAAAGATTTTTTATATAGATTTTGGGTATGTGTTTTTATTTAAAGGGAAGCCCCCAAAATAAATTCTGTAAGAATTTTAAAAGGGAAATATGCAGTGGTAAATCCTTAAAAGACTTTGCTGCAGATTTTGCTTGGGAATTTCTCTTTAGAAAAATAAAAAAGGGTTTTAAAGAAAAAAAAAATCCCCAAAAATTATATCTTTGGGACTCCACAGAGAATCCGCCGCTGCCCCACCCACCCCCAAGCGATGACAGGGCCCTTCCATGTGCCCGGGTTGCAACCTGGGGAAACCGCAACAGAGCCGCTGTTTAATACGTGTTTTTCATAAGATAAGAGAAATTTCCAAATTGCTGCAAAAAGGTTTTTCCCTTAACCTAAAACAACTAAAGAAAATTGTTCTCGGCTTCTCAATGTAAATGGGAATTTTTGCCTTTTCCACTGATGAAAAGGGGGATTTTGAAATAGTGTTTGCCTAAAAAAAAAAGGGGAAAAATTTTTATCAAATAAACATAAAAACCAAATTTTCATTTGGGCAGATTTTGCACTAATCAGTAAAATTAAAAGTAATGATAAACATCTGGAAAAATCCCAACAAAACCCCTCAGAATCTCCCCCGACTCCCTAATTTCTTAAAACAGTGTAAAGTTAGAAGTAAGCAGGTAAGGGAATATCCAATAAAATTACCCTGGTTTCCCGTAGTTCAAAAACCCCCAAATGATTTGGCGGGAACCTTTAAATCAGTTATCGGGATTTTTTTTTTCTTAAAAAGGAAAAAACGCGTTTGTAGGCTAAGAAACACTTCGTCTTTCCATAAAAAAATGAAGAAAACCGGGCAAAGTGTGCTTCAGAAATTACGAAACGTGTTTTTTTTTAAAGAAAAAAAAAATCCTGATCCCTAAAATAAGAGGTTCACGCATTTAATTTGGGTTTTGAACTACGGGAATCCAGCGGAAAATTCTTTTGGTTTTCCCACCCCCTGCATATCTAAAATCCCCGGCTCCTTGCCGGCTCTAGGGTTTTAAAACCCGACGCAGGGGATCCTCACCAACCCATTTTCTCCAATTAACTAAAGGGGCCCCTTCTGGTGTTGTCCCATTTCCCCTGAAACAACTCTTTAAAGGGTTAGTTTTAAGGGAGATTATTTTCAACTTTTACCCAAAGTCGCAGAAACTTTGCGCTAGGGAGCGCTTTCTCTCTCTTTTTCTATTGCAAGTTAGAAGGAAAGGTACACAGAAAGGGAAAATCTTTTAACTAAAATATAATTTTTAAACCTAATTTTTAAAAAACGGGGAAGCCCACAATGTATTTTTCTAAAAAAAAATCTGCAAAAAAATAATCCAAAAAATTGGGCCTAATAGTGGGGTAAACAACCCAAAAGAAAGGAGGGAATAAAAAAAAAAATAAAAAAAATTGTAGACAAGGGGAAATTTACCCTTGTGGGGGCCCTGGGGAAAAACTAGCCATTTAAACCTTTCCCCTAACCCAAAAAGGGGGATATTTTCCCCCATAAGGGGGGTCCCCGCCCAGGAACCTGACCCTGCAAGCACTAAAAGTCATCCTAGAATTTCTTCAAATACATACGTCCCGACATGTTTCAATCTTCTCAAATAATTTCATAATCTCCTCAGGTTACAAATGAGATACAACGCAAAAGGGTAGGGTGATTAATTGACAAGCAAAGTTAAGGTGAGATGTTAAACATATAATAACACCACAAGTTCCTCCATAAATAAAAAGAGGCAGAATAAATATCAATAGCATAGTAGTCTGTATATTACATAAGGTATGATATACAACAGGCCTATGTATGCGTCAATTTAGCGGGAAAAGACGAAAAACAAAAATTCGGGTTTTTAAAGAGGTTTTAAAAATTTTTGGTTTCTTAATTTTAAAAAGGTTTGGGTCCCAAAAATTTTTTCCCGGCCATTTTTCCAATGGGGGCCTAAAGTCCCTGGGGGGTTGGTTTTTTAAAAAATTCCCCCAACCAAATTTTTCCTTTTTTTAAATTGGTTAAAATTTTGAAATAAATGTTTTTTAACATATTTTTTCTTCCTTTGGGCCCTGGTAACACCGGGAAAAGAAGGACATTTGGGGGTTGAACCGGGGGGAAAAGGGAACAAATTTTTGTTTTGAAAAGCATTCCGTTTAAAAAACATCCAAAACCCTGGGGGACAAATTTTAAAAAATTAATAAAAGAATGGGGGTTTTTTGGGGGGGGGACCAAAAAAACTACCAACCTAAAAAACAAAAAAACCCAAAACGCCAAATTTTGGGGGGGGTTTTTTCAAAATTTAATAGGAATTTGTTAAAAATTTTATTTGGAAAATTTTCATTTAAAAAAATCCAAAACTCCAAAAAAATTAAAAAAAAAGGGGTTTTTTGCTTTCTTTTTTTTAAAAAAAATTTTTAAAAAAAAAAGAAAAATACAAAAAAGTCCCCAGGGAACCCCAAAAATATTATACAACTTCAATAACATGATTAATAAGAGTATACATGATAAAGTATAATCAACATAAATACATAGTGAAAGCATAAATACTCAACCAAAGATGCAAACAGAACATTCACATGAGACCGTGCATCCCGACAAAACATTTCCCCGGGCATTTCCCATAAGAGTTCCAGATGAGGAAAAATAGGAATGATTCTAAAGTAAAAATTGCCCGCAATTCGCTGCAAAGACGCCATGTGAACCTATCCTAAAAGTCCTGCTGATCACACTCTAGTACAGTGTTTTTGCCCAGCTCTGTACACACTAAAAAAGGGGAAAAACTGCATTGTGGTTGGGGGTAAAAAGGATTTCTTAAGGAGTCCTATCCGTATTTTCTTTTGCTTTTTACTCAGAAATTTGCTCTCATCTGTTATTCAAAAAAACTCATTTCATTTTTTTATAAAACCCCTGCTCTCAGAAAAGGGAAATTTTTAAACCACCTGACAGGTTCCCTTTAAATTTGGAGAAACAGATAAATTTTGGGGTTTAAATTTGAAAAACTTTTTTTTTGATCCCTTTCCCAAAAAATTACATTTTGTGCCCCCCACCTAACAGTGTGTATTAGAACTTTTGAAACAATTTTGAAAGGTATGCGGGAAATAAAAAAAAAAAAAATTGTAAAAAATTTCTTACTCCCCCCCAGGGAAAGTGAAAAAAGGGTTTTTAAAGGGTTTATAGAAACCAATAAAACCAGTTTAAAAATTCCTTTTTGTCCTATGTTCTTTTGTTATCAGTTCTGTACTTATGCAATGTACATTATAAATTCAAACTGGTCCCTGCCCGGAGGTTGCTTAAAATCCTATGTCCCCTTGTGCGCAAATACGTACACACTAGGGCTTATTTGTTAGGAAGCCAATTATCCTAAGTATGTTTTAGCCTGAAAGAGGAAACTGGTGGATTTGAGTCCATGGAGCCAAAGCTGTCTGCAAAGGGGAACTAAGGCCCTTTAAACACGGCTTCTGCATTTTGGCTATTATTTCATGTGCACACTGTACAGTTGTTGGTTACTTCTTCATGAGGATCTGTTTCATGGATCTAGCTTTGTCTACAGTGAAATCATTATTTCTGGAGGAAAAATTGGTCTGAAATAATTATATAAACGTGTTGTGTATATTGCTGAATGTGTTTTTAAATTTTAAAAAAAGAGAAAAATGCTCGCTCCCCCCGGTTTACCACAAATTTCAGAAAAAAAAACAAAAGGGGGAAAGGTTTTAAATAAAATACGTAGGGTCCCCCAAAAGGGAAGAAAAGTCTAAAAAGGGGAAAAAATCTTTCCTTTTTTTTAAATTTTATTTAGTGCTCTGAAAAAAGGGAAAAGGGGGCTCTTATTGGTTGCTAAGGGAACAAAAAAGTCTTTTGAAATAGACTTTTTCCACCCCTGTGGCCAAAAAGTCCCCTTGGGTTGGTTTTTTAAAACAGCATTATTCCCTTTTAAAAAAGTATTGTTGGGGGGGCTGTGGGAAAAAACTACCCCCCGATGGAAGCCGCCACATAATTTAAGGCAGGCCCTTTTTTTTCAATAAAACAAACGTAGTCCTAACTGTTCTACATTTGCTCTGTTTGTCAAATATACGGGACACAAAAACATGGTCTACCACACTTTTTTCATCCCCCCCATTAAAACGTATACCTAGATCCAAAAAGGACTTTGGTTTTTTTTTATTCAAAAACTTTTGGGCCAGTCGCCGGGCCGGGCCCCCTAAAAACCCGGGGATTTTTGGCTATGTTCAAAAGGTTATTGCGGCGCGTTTTTAATTTTTCCCCGCAAAAGCCCCGGGGGGGTTTTTGGGAAAACCCCTTTCTGATTAGCCCCGTTAATCCCAAAGCCGGGGGGCCGGGCGGGGGGCCAGCCCATAGACATTCTATTTTTTCCCGTGGCGCGTAATCCGCTAACCCAAAAAATGTCAATTCTACCCCCGGTGTACAATAGATCGTAAGAGACTATTTAATTACTTTAATTGTGGAAACATTTTGCCGCGTTAATGGCAATAAAGCGGCGAAATACCGGGGCCAATTTCCGAGATAAAAAGCCGTTTGAAAAATACCATTACATTTTTCTTTTCTGTTTTTTTTTCCCAAATACATCGGGTGGAAGTTTTTTTAGTCATTTAATGTTATTTCACTAAAATAATATTTTCTGACATTGCTTCTGATTAGTGTTGTGCTCTGGATTTGAGAGGGGCTGGTTCAGCCTCAACAGAATTTTGCTGGCGGACAAGGGAAATTTGTTCAACCAATCACTGTCCTTTTACCTATCTCGAAAAAGGCTGTTGATTGGTTGCAAGATTTTCTCATGATTGCAAAATTTTAAGCGGGTCAAGTCGGCCCTATCTAAATCCAAAGTGCTACTCTAATTAGAAACAAAGTAGAAATTTTTTCTTAGAATTTGGGAGAAAAAGATATATTTTTTATCCATTTTTATACCCTAACCCTAAAATTAAAATTTTAAAATTTGGGACTCTATTTTATTTTTCCGTACCCCTGTACCCCAAAAAATTAATTTTTTTTTTTAAATTGCATTTCTTATAAAAAAAAAAAAAAGCCATGTTAATCTCCAAGCAGGCGCTGGATGTAACATGGGCTTTTTAAATTTTAAATTGGGGGATTTCTTTTTTTTGATTTTGATAAAGATCTAGCAAAGTTTAGCTTCACAGTAGGGTTTTTTCATACAACGGATTTGGACATTGATTCTGGAGGAGGGTTAATTGCTGAATCTGCCTCAGAAAAAGTGGCCCCAAACGTTTTTTAAGGTGGTTTTTCACTATACAAAATGGAAAATCATTTTTCTTTATTTTGGAAAAACACCCGATTTTACTAGAGTATTTTTTGGCCCCATATGTCAGCGTCTACTAAAAAATCTACATTTCAAGTCTTTGAGGCATTTTATGTGCCAACAATACAAAAGTAGAGGCGGCAGAAATATGCCTCGGGCAGTCCAGATTTGTTTCCTCGTTGACATTCCACGCTTGCAAGCATTGAATTTTCAATAAGAACCAACGTTTTTCTAGTACTGTCAGCAACGAAAACCCATCTTGTGAACTCATCCTAACACCTTAGGCTATGCCCAAATGCCTATTCTATACAGGGGCGTTTTTTATCTTTGCTCAGCTTCTGGCACCAGCGTATTATATAGCATGTTGTATAATACGTTGGCGCTTTGAGTTTTTTTTTTCTTCTTTTGAAAACAATCAATTTTAATGGGGGACAGCAAAAAAACAAGAACCAATCGCTGTTTTTTTCAAAAAAATGGGGACAAAAAAACGGGGGTTTAATTTTTTTCAATGCAGTGGAGGGGCCCAGCCTTACTTTCAAACCCTTTACCTGCTCTTGATCCCCAACAAAAGCCCTTTAAAAAGGGACTGAAAAAATTGAGATAGCCTTTTTGTGCCCAATTTTCATTTCATTGTGGTACAGAAGGCTATCTCAACGTTATCAGTGCTTTTCATGTAATGGGTTTTACGATGGCTAAACCCAGGGGTTAAAATACCTGTTTTTTGCAAAAAAACAAGTCATGGAATATGTTCATAGAACTCATCAGTTACTTTAAATAGCTAGAATCTTGTTTGAGCACAATTTAAACCGGGTCATACACAGTAGAGAGGGTGATTGCAAAAAAATGGTACTCACGTGTAGCACCATTCACACCAACATCTTTTTGCCCTTTGGGCTAGTTATTTCCCTTCCCGTGTATACCTATGTAAGAAAACCTTTATCCGGGAAAAGGTTTTTTTTCTTGATATGGGGCTCTAAATTTTCCCATAGCATTTTTCAAAAATAACAAAGTGACGTTTTTTTATTTTCAAATTTTTTTATAAAATTTATCATATTTATATTGAAATTGTATAAAATCCAATAGGGAGTCAGCGCTAGGCTCTACAACCAACATACATTCCTAAACTCTCTATACTCCAAACATCAGAAAAACGTGACGAGAATGAACCCCATCACTGGGAAAAAATTTTTACCTTCTTTATTATTAAAAAACTCAACTACTGGGCGTTTTGGAAAAATTTAGTCTAATGTACCCGAAATCAAATTATCAATCAAATCCCCAAAACAGTTAAAAAAGGTGGGGGAAACACAATTTGTTTTTTGCCAAAAAAATCTAATACTTTTTTAAAACTTTTTTATTGAATGAGGGAAAGCAATTTACAGAAAAATATTAGTATTTAATTTTCCCGGCTTTTTTGGGAAACAAACCCCTTTAAAAAAGACGGGGGAAAGGGCCCCAAACCTACGGGAAACCCAAACAACACACAATTAAAAATGTGTTAATAATTTATAAAGCAGTTACAGGCCCATTAGGCCCGGCAACCCCCCCGCCTCGCTGTGCCACTTTAAAAATTTAAAAAAAGGAAAAAAGGCCCTTTTCAGAGCAGATGGCATTTATGTTCTATGTAGTAAATTATGATTGCTGATATTGCTGTGTTAAATTTTTAAAAAAAGGTAGGTCAAGATGTTTTAAAAATTCTTTGTACAGCATAAAAAAACATTTTTAAAATTAAGTTTATCCCATTTGTAAACTAGAGGCACTGGTATATTTTTGACAAGCTGCATGCTAACAGGTGTTTTCCAGTTTTTAGTAAAACTTTAACGGGTTGCTCCCATCTTGGACATTTATGGCATATTGATTGGATATGCCCTAAATGTCTGCTAAGTGCAGATCCCACCTCTGGAATGTGCAGCTATCTTGTGATTAGGCCCTTGAAAACCTTTGTGCAGAACGGAGAAGAGGTTGCATTTACGTGGTACTCTCCATCCTGTTGTATGGGAGTTCCAGGCACAACCAAGCAGTGTTCTTGGCTGCACTAAGAACTCTTTTTAAAACGAATGGAGAATTATTGCAATCATGACCTACTCTCCATTGGGCGTGGAGACTTTTGTGGGACCATTCTTCTTATCGGTGCAAGTCCTTGGGGTGGGACCTGCACTTATTAGTCATTTGTGGCATATTCAATATGCTTTAAATGTATATGTTGAGAATAGCCCTTTAATAAGGTTTCCTGGGACTTTAAAAATGGTTTTGGGCACTAAAACACCAAAAGAGTACAATAAACATACCTTACCAATTTATCTCTGCTCCCCCATCATGCTACATTTGTTGTCGTGTTCATGTTGACAGCAAGTCAATTGGCCATGTTAGCCAGTTCCATTGCTGGCTGTGGTGGGGTACAAAGAAAAAAAGAGGATCTCAGATCAAAATATTCCTTCCCTCATTATGCATGGTACGTTCTTCTTCTCACTACCAAATAGAAAAGGGAATAGGCCAAGCATGACTGGGCCCTTTCTACCAATAGGTTGGTTCACTAAAAAGCAAAAACTGATCCAGCACCAATGAAGGATACAAATGTTTTATTTGTTACATATAAAAAACAGAACAGCCATGTGCAGACAACGCTGCAGTCCCTTATGAGTTTCGAGGATATTTGCTCTTAAAGGAACATGCGTCATGGTACACCCTTGAGTATTGACATTCTGCTCACGGTGATCGTGCTGCTTTGCCAAGTGAAGACTCAGACAGGGTATATTAATATTTCAGTCCTTGGTGGTGGTTTTTCACCAGGCGTGTTTTGTGGGTTTTCCGACACCAAATAGGTTTAAAATTTAATTCAAGGCGTTATCTTGTGTTTTCAGCTGGGTTGTTTTGATGAGTAAAAATTTGAATGCTTACTTGCACAACACTGTATTGTGTGCCATTAATCAGTCCTACTGAAAATCCTTCATATTGCTACAGTTTATCTTTTTGCTTATGTCCTATTTAAAACAACATCAGCTACCTGTTCATATATTGATTACTTTTTTTCTATAAGCTGATACTTTTTCACTCCTACTTCACCTCTTGTCCAAGTCCCTATTCCTATATGTGATAAAATTTAAAATAAAGAATTTAGTATTGGATAGAATTAGATCTTTTATCCATTTTAACCTGATATACGTTGACATCAGAATTGAACAGAAAAGATTTATCTTTCTTTCTTAATATAAAGTTGGTAACATTATGTGGGTCACAGTGAAAAGTGGATTTGGAATAGAACAGTGAAGATGGCCATTATTCATTGTCATCTTTAACATTCTTCACTTTATATTAAATGACCTAAATAATACTATCAAAGGAATATTTGATTGGTAGGCTGATAGGAATGGTTTAATATCAGAAATGTAATATTATTTTCAAATCGTGGAAATTGGGACCTAGGCCCTCTCCTGTCATCTTCATAGTATCCAGGGGACATATATCTATACACACATGGGCAGCATTGTTGGTACCCTTACTTAAAGAAAGAAAAACCCACAATGTTCACCTAAATAACTTGAAACTGACAATAGTAATAATATAGTTCTGGAAAATTAACTAATGAAAGCTTAAAGTGGTGTTCTCACCATGCTGTTTCATAAAGCCACAGGACGCTTCACTCCCACTTCTTGGTCGGGCTGTGGGTGGGTCTACAGTAGTGATTGGCATATTAGTTGTGCTATTCTTAGCTGATCCTGTTACAGAGACATGAATGCAGGAGGTTTGTAAACTGTAATGCACAAGACTATGGAGCTCCAAAGGGTTAAAGCTTATCAGTAACATAGATAAACAAGCTCCTGAGCTGGAGATAAGACTCAGCAGGGAGTCAGTCAGTCAACAAGGTTGGTCATTTGTAGCAATAGAAGCAGAGAGAGAGAGATGGTAGGTAACCTATAGAAACTTGTGTACACAAATAGTAGATAAAACCTCCTCCAACTCCTAAACAAAGCAAAAATGGTACCAACTATTTTGTCCATGTGTGTATATTCAACAGTCAGCCATAACCGTAAAATCACCTGCCTAAAACCCTATAGGTTTCTGATGTGCAGCCAAAACACCATCTACCCATCAAAGTATGGACTCCACGAGAGTGTCCTGTGGTACCTGCCACTAAGATGTTAGCAGCAGATTTTTTAAGTCTTTTAAGCAGTGTGATACGTAGAACCTAGAGTTGTCAGACTTGTTTTACCAGCACAACCCAGAGATGCTCAAATTATTTAAGATCTGGGGATATAAGAGCCCACAATAACACCTTGAACTTTGTCACGTTCTTCAATAATGTTTGCAGTGTGACAAGGTGCATTATCCTACTGAAAGGCTACTGCCATTAGAGAATACCATTGTTTTGAAGGGGGAAATTAGATCTTAAAAAGGTTTGGGAAGGTGGTATGTATCAAGGTAACATGTACACGAATGTCAGGACCTTAGGTTTCCCAGCAGAATTAGCCCAGGGCCTCACGTTGCCTCCACAATGTCTTAACTTTTGGATATTGCTTTCAAAACCCTCTAATTTTATATAACCAGTATTGTAGCAGACTGCATTGCAATACCTTCTAGGGCAGGATTTGGACACTTTTTTACTTCAGGGCAGAGCACCAGGGCCGGAACGATGGGTAGACGAAAATAGGCGACCGCCTAGGGTGCCACTTTATCCAAGGAAAAAAAAGGGCACAAGGAGGCATGGAGAGGGCTGAATTCTCCATTTGGGGGCGCTTTGTGTCTTCTTTGCCTATGGCACCAGAATTACTTGCCCCAGCCCTGCAGAGCACATTGCTATTATTATAGCAAAAAAGGTAATTAAGAAATGAAAACAGTAATTATAGCCCTTACATGTGTAGGCCTGTCCTCCAGAGAAATTGACAAGAAAGCCAAGGTGGTAGTCAGTGCAGTTTCCTATACCATCAATAGGCACTTGAAAACTGGAAAAACTCGGACAGCAAGAGGTCGACCAAAGCCGCTACAAAATCATATGAATAGTTTTTGAGAGTCAGCGGATTGCACGATTGGCTCCTCAAAGCTCAAAATCTTTAAGCACAGATTATTGCAGCAGAAAGTCAACACGTTTCTACTGTAACTGTAAAGAAAAGACTTCTATCTGCAGGTTTCACAGCTTCAGGATCAGTAAGAAAGCCACTGCTTAGATTGCAAAATAAAAATTAAGACTTGCCTGGGCCAAGCAGCACTTCCAGTGGACAAATGAGAAGTGAAAGAAGGTTTTATGGACTGATCAATTAAAATTTTACATCTCTGGTACTTCATCAAGTAGGAGGATGGATGGTTCCTCAGCGTGTGACGTGAAATGTAGGGTGATGATCTGGAGCTCTTTTGCTGCATACAGAGTTGGCAATTTACACAGGGTGACCAGCACACAAAAAGAGGTACCATAGCATTTTGTTGTGCCATGCAGTGCCCTCTAGTGTACACAAGAGTGAGGTCATATTACAGCACGACAATGGTCAAAATGTACTTCTACCATAAAACATAACTTTTATTAACTCTATATCATAAGATCTGTATAAACATCAACATATAGACTGCTTCTAACAGAGACAATAGATAATACAAAGGTCATACAATATACGAAAAAGATCAAGTAATGGAACTCACCACCTTAAATACTTCAAGATGGAGATATAGGTATGGTCCTCCAAAGGGTTCCAAATAGGCACTTCTCACTGGGGTGTCAAAAAGATCCCAAATGGTGACTACAGTTGGAAATGTTTCTCTTTCTTACCCTACACAAGCCTTTAAAGTAAACTGTCCCTCAGTGAAACCACAAAAATGACCCTTGCCTCACCCTGTGAACAAATAATAACCCATATGCATTTCATCCATAAGTATCATGGACTCATCAGTGGGAATACAAAAAAAAAAAAACACCAAAGTGAAACCCCTGAAAGCAGGCAAGCGAGATCTGTGTATGACAGCAAAAAGTGGCCTAAATTAAACCTGAAAGGGGCGCTATGATTGGTTGCTATGGACAACAAAGTTTTAGGCCTAGTCAGTTTTTATACATGTGGCCCAAAGAGTGTTCGAAATTTGTATATATGGTGATTGAGTTATTATTATATAAAAGCCTTTTAAAACAATGTTAGGAAACTGTAACATCAATATTTTTAATTACAAAAAATAGTTAATATTTGACTGTAATAACACAAGAAAATCATATTTAACACAATGTAGACTTGATTACGAGGAACTTAACATTCTGAAATAGAGTTCAGATTGCACAAATAGTTAATTGTAAAATTTATATAAAATGTAAAATTAATTGTATTTCATAACAATCATTTAAAGCAAATCCTACAAGGTGTTGGCAAGCCTGTTGCCATGACACCTTAACTAAGTCTGTGACAAGCACCACGACCCTCCTTCAATGAATAGATCTGTCTACATTTTGTACTGCAATTGTTCCACGATTTATATTCTGAACGTTTGCTACAACCCTTCATAAGATAAACCATATTATTAGCAATGTATAGGGGTTATGATCTGTTAAGGGAAAAACTCCACTTTTGTATTTGCATTTCTTGTTCAAAGTTAAATGTAAAATTTAAGAATGTAAGAATTTTTTTAATGCTTTTTTACAGTTGCACATACTCGCCAATGGTCCTGATTTTAACCCCTTTAAGGGGTTTTGCCACCATGTAATGTTGACGTGGGAACCTCCAAAATGGGTATTTAATCACTTTTCTAAATATATGTGATGAAAAAAAGGGAAAACTCTGAGAACTACAGCATTGCTCAGTCCCCCTTGGTTACATTAAATCTTTCCCTAGTCACGACCCAGGAGCTGAAAGGGCGCGCTTCCGTGAAACACTTCTTATCTGATACAGGCAAAATGAATGAGCTTTTAAGGCACCGGGTAGACAGTGCAGTCTGAGGCTGTGTTGCTGTATTGAGAATCCACTCTTGTACTGTTTATTATTTCACTTAAGTTTTGAGACCCTCCCTTGGATTCCTCACTACTCACTCCCCCCTTCCTCTCCCCCCTGCCGCTTCATGACTCATCATGATTTGTATATATCCTGCTCTCTTGCTGACATGAGCTAGGTGCAGTCTTGGCAAATCCCCTTTAAGGACGCAGCCAGTTTTGACCTCCCTGACAGAGCCCTTTTTTTAAAAAATCTGACGTGTCACTTTATGTGGAAATAACTTTTTGATTGTTTTCTCATGTCACTTTGTGCTTTAATCTAGTTCTACATTTTGGTCCATACAATCCTTGTTAATTTTGGCAAGATATCAAAATGTTGCGAAAATTTAGACAAATATGCCATTTTCCAAACTATCTGCGTGTAAAACGGATACGTATACCATACAAACTAGCAACTACCATATGTCCACTGCAGGTTGGCATTATTTTTTAAATGTCCTTTTATTTTTTACAACATTAGGTTGCTTACAAATTTTGTAGCAATTTTCTACATTTTCAAGAAAATTTGTATACAGATTTTTTAGGGACCAGTCCAGTTCTTACGTTGCCTTGAGAGGCCTATATGTTAGATACTTTAAGTAACTCCATCTAAAAAAACCTGTACCCATTTAAACAGTCTGTTAATCCTTTGGGGGTTTCACAAAATTTAAAGCAAAATGGAGGTAAAATTTTAAAATTTTACTTTTTTTAAGATTTTAAATTTTTATCCGTTATTTACTGGAACAGTAGATGATAACAGCAAAATGCAATTCAATACGTATTCCCCTGATTCTACCATTTTTAGAGGTAGGTTTGTGGACACCCTAAAGTGCCAAACTTAGTTAACACCCCTAAAAAGACTTCATTTGGGAAACTACAACCCTTAAGAAAGGGTGTTTCACAGATTTTTTTTAATGTTAAGGACTCCTAGGAAGGGGCACCTCAAAATTTCTTACACGATTTCTTCCAAGTTCGGCAATACTCTGTGTGGGTGAAAACTGCTGTTTGGGTGCATGGCAGGGTGTACAAGGGAGGGAGCACTATTTGACATTTGGAGTGCAGATTTTGATGACTGTCATGTCACCTTTGCAAAGCCAACAAGTACCATAGCAGGTTAAACCTTCCAGAAGTCCCCCTATTTTGAATTCAACACACCTCTGGGAACTCATGTAGGGGTGTATTGTGCATTTTGGGAGCACAGGTGCTCCACAGTTTTTTAGTATTGGGCCCTTAAAAAAGGTGAAAAAAAGACAGCGAGTCCGCCATTGTTTTTCGGTTTTCGTTTTTACAATGTTCACCATGCGTTATAACTACAACAATTTTCATTTTATATAGTTTTTTTATGTTTTGCTACATGAACACTATAGAAATGCGTTTGTAAAAATTTTCATTTTTATGTTGTCCTATTCTGACAGTCATTACTTTTTAATTTTTCTGTATATGGAGCTGTGTAGGGGCTTGTTTTTTTGTGGAATGAGTAGACGTTTTAATGGATACCATTATGGGGTTCATATGACACCTTCATAGCTCCTGGTAGTGTTTTCTATTTTTAGATTTTTTACAGTGGTCACGGTGCCGTATAAATAACAAGTTAAAGTTACTCAGCAGGTCTATATTATTAAAGCTATAACAAATTTTCATATTTTGTTTTGTTTTACTGATTTTCCACAGCAAAAACAATTAAAATAAAAAATAAAACATTTTTTTGCTTTTTCTGCGTTTTGAGCTGTGTTTGGGCTTTTTTGTTGCTAGTTGAGTTGACATTTTTATTGGTATTACTTTTGGGGAGACATGAATTTTGATCTCCTTTTAATCTGTTTTTGTGGGGAGTCAGGAAGAAAATACATCAATTCTGTTTTTTACAGTGCTCACTGTGTTGTATTTGTGACATGTTAGTTTTAGGTTGATACAATTATGGCAATACCCAGTTTATATAGCTTTTCGTGTTGTAGCACTTTTGAAAAAAAAAAAGTTTATTGTGTAAAACAACATTTATGTATCGCTAATATTCTGATAGCCGTAACTTTTTTATTTTTCCGTATACAGAGCTGTGCAAAGGGTTTTTTTGCGGGATGGACTGACATTTTCATTGTTACCACTTTTGGGTTTATGACTTATTAATTACTTTTCTGCCTTTCTTTTTACGCCGTTAATTGTGCAGATTAAATAACATGACAGATTTATAGACTAGGTCCTTTTTCCTTTTTGATGGCATTTTTGGGGCAACTGACATTTGTAATGGGAAAAGAGTGGTGTGCTTGTTTTTACTTTTTTTTGTGTTTCTTGTTTTACTTTTTTTCACATTTTTTTTATTTTCACTGTATTTATGTTTGTCCCAGAGGAGACCTGACTCTGTAGATCGCTGTTACAACACATAGCAGTACATGTCTGTACTGCTATGTATTATAGCTTTCAGTCACCAGTGTGCTGACGTCACAGACAGCTTGTAAGCCTTTGTTAGGGCTGTTCATGTAGGCTTTGCTCGTGAGACATTTTAGGAACATCCAATTGCGTGAAGTGACTCGCACTTTGGACATTCCTGAATGTCCAACTGCCAAAGGGGTTAATGGGGTGGCCCACAAATGAGACTGTGGTGTATGCATTTTCTTATCTGAATTCAAAAAGACAATTTGGGGGGTGTTCCATACTGAATATAGATGAGACTTGAGAAGGTTTTTCCATTTGGTTGTTTACACAGAAGCTGCTGTTCCTCCCTGCTTTAAAGGGGTCCTCCAGGACTATCTTCTTATTTGTTATAGGGCTCAAAACATAATTATATTGAACTTTGTAATTGATACTCATTAAAAATTATTTACCTGTTCTGCTTTGGAAACCAGACAGAGAGCCCTTTACTGCCCTCCTTCCTGCAATCCATGTGACATCCATTGATCACATGGCCTCAATGCATGTTTTGTCATCACTCAGTGGGTGTGCTTTGAAGCCAAGTACAGCTCAGAAACACTCCCCTGTAGTGGGTGTGACCTGAGCAAAGAAATATCTGACTGCCTTTAGTGACTCATCAGTCACCATGCAAACAGAGGTGCCGACATCAATGTAATCATTCAAGCTGGAGGGAGAGGGTGTTATACATGTGGACACATACACTCCTGCAGTGATAACTATGTGTAAATAGTGACTCATCACTGCTAACTTCTAACTGCCTTGATTATTGTGTACTTACTTTACCTCTTCTGATAGGAGGAGATGTCTTTTTAATACATTTTCTTAATAGACCTTTTCACCTGGTCAGAAGACTTGCACTGTTTTATTGATTAACTGAATGTGCATTAGGATCTTTGAGATTATCCAGCAGCAGTCAGAAAAAAGTCTGCCTTCTGCTATTTATATAGTAGTGGTGCCAGGTTAAAGCATCATGACATCACTGCATCCAGGGATGATGCCACATCCCTTGCAGCAGGCACAAAGTTTTCCCATGATCAAAAACTGATTGCTGTGGGTGATGTGACGTCACCCACCTTTGTTGGATGCTAGATAGGCCATCCAGTGTACAGGAAAACTGGGTGATGCCATATTCCCCACAGCAATCAGAGTTACAATGATGGGATAGCTGTGTACCTGCTGTGGTGGATGTACAGCAAGTACATAGAAATATATCAACCAAATCATATATATTTTTACATGTATTACATATATTGTAGAATGAGGAAATCATTTTTTTGTTACCCTGTTACAAACTGATTGGTGCACAGTGCTACACACAGCTTGCTGCTGGCAACCAGAAAGTGAAGTGGGGCAAAGATGCATGGGCATGCGGTGTGTATGTCTGAGAATGATGATGGAAGGGTGTACAGGGCATGGATGCACAGTGCTAGGAGGATTAGGGTGTGGGTGCAAGGAAGTCCTAGATTGTAACTGCAGTGGGTTCTGGGACTTGTAGTAAAGAGATGCTGGGGAACTACTGACCCTCCCACAAGCAGGAAGTTTTACTGTTCTTATGATGGATGAATAAGGAGGTAAAAGATAAGAACACATGAAGGTAGTGGGATATCTTTTCAATATAAATGCTGTTTATAGTGTTCTACAAAAACATTAAAATCCCGGTTAACCCCTTTAAGCTTACACTTCCTGTGCAGGCTGTGGGCGGGCCTATAACAACGCCTGTAATGGAGGGCCATTGGTTATGTAGGGGTTATGAAAAACAATGACACTGTCCAAACAGGATGATTAGTTATAAACATGAATTAGCAGAGCTGAATTAATCATGAATGGAAGTTTATCATAAGAGAAAAAAAAAACATACATGCTGCCAAGACACACTGAAAGCTGCTGATTGATTCTGCTATCATTGATGTAAATACACAGCTATGTGCGCTGCAGACCTGACATGATAGCACAAGGCTTCTCCCTGGTCAGTAACTCTTTTTTGCCCATAGCAACCTATTAGAGATCCCCTTTCATTTCATATAGCGCTCTGAAAAAATTAAAAGGAAATTTTGATTGGCTGCTATAGGCAACAAAGAAAGTCTTAGACCTAGACAGTATTCATACATGTCCTCCTAAGAATTTAGGGTTATGAAAACTGTTTAGGTCTAAAACTCTTTGTTTACCATAGCAACCAATCAGAGTGCCCCTTTCATTTCATATAGTGTGCTGGAAAAATTAGAGGGGCGCTTTGATTGATTGCCGTGGGAAAAAAAGAGAGTTTTAGACCCAGACAGTTTTCATACATGTGGCCCTTAGAGTTTTTCTCAATAGAAACATAAGACCAGAAATTAAGAATCAAGTTTCATCCTGCTGATAAGACACAGCAGGTGTGAGGTCACAGCATGCCCACTGTTAGGGCAGAGAGGTGGTCAGTAACTTGGTAAACTTGTGTAAACAAGCAAGAGATAAGAAGTGCTCTAACTCTGAAATGAAGACAGATTGGAACAACAATGTATTTGGTAATAATCTCTATTTACCTTTGCCTTCCAATCATTTAGATGGGAATACCCCTTTAAAATCTCCAGTCATTCAAATGTTGATAAATGTGGTTACTTGATTTTTTGTTACTCATATCTAAAGATAAATGCAGTATTTTGCTAATGTCTTAATACCAGAGAGCCTTGAATTATGGGGCTCACACTATAATCAACACTCAGCCACTGTATAAGGTTACTTGTCTCACAGAGGAGTGAGACCACTGTCTGTTTTAAAAGTTAACCAGCAGAGTTTTTAAACTAAAATCGATACTAGAGGAAAATATCTGAAATAACTGCACACAAACAGCACTGCAAAGTATTTTTGTCAGATGTTTCCAAGCAATAGACCTCAGGCTGCAGTTTTGTCAGTAAGGGCATGTCCCCCACTGCACGGGTTTTCGGCCGGTTTTTCAGCCGGTTTGTGGTTTTTCAGACGGTCTGAAAAACCGGCCGAAAATGAGCACAGTGGTGCTCTATGGAAAACCCCTGCAGCAGTCCCCACTGCACGGGTTTTCCATTGGGCGATTTTGCTGCCCGCGGTCCGCTCAAAAAACATTGAGCATGTTCTTTCTTCCGTCTGGTTTCCGGACGGAATATGAACACCTCAATGGGAGGGGGTAGGGCTGTTCTGCGCGTGGGGACAGCCGCAAACAGGACAAATACCGGCCGGCAAACCGGCTGGTATTTGTCTCTTGCTGTGGGAACGCGGCCTAAGGTGGCTGCTGTCAGAAGTTGGTAAACTATGGTTGAGGAGTAAGTAAGTGAATTTAAGTTACCATGAAAAATCTCTGGAAAACATAAATCTTGCTTTAAAAGGAACCCGTGACATTTCCTGACTTGTCTATTTTCTTAAATCTTTGCATTCCCTGTGAAATAACAATTCTGGAGCCTCTTCTCTTATAACTCTCTGTTGTGCTGTACGTCTGTTATTTCTTCTAGAAATGTCTAACTGAATCTGTCAGATGGGTGTCATCATTGCAGTTTTGAAATATGTGTCTCCCCACACATACTGACTTTTGTCAGCACTGATTGGATAATGTCAGACTGTGCAGGACACACCACCAATTGGTTACACCCACCTGACAGATTGGTAATGATTTTTCTTTTACAAGGAATAACAGGAGAATCATGCAGCATAGAGATTTAAAGAAAGATGCTCCAGTTATTTCATGGGGAGTATTAGCATATAGTAAAACAGTCAAGTCGGGGATCACCTCAGAGCACATAGAGCTTTTTATGAGATGAATCTTTAGATTAAAATATAAAAACATTCCCACTGGATTTCTTCATTCACTTCGGGCCTGTCCCCAAGGGTTTGCGGCTGGTTTTTCCGACGGTTTGCGGCCGGTTTTTCAGCCGGTTTGCGGTTTTGCAGACCGTCTGGAAAATCGGCCGCAAACTTTTACACGGGCCGCTATGGAAAACCCATGCAGCAGTCCCCACTGCACGGGTTTTCTGCCCGAAAAACATTGTACATGTTCATTCTTCTGTCCGGTTTTCGGATGGAATATGAACATGTGAATGGGAAGGGGGAAGGGAAAAGCCGTACCCCCCGCGACCATGGTAACGGGACACAAACTGGACAAATACCGGTCGGATAAACCGACCGGTATTTGTCCTCTGCCATGTAAACGGGCCCATGAGATGCTGGAGTGATTGTTCTGATGGTTTCTCTCCCTGGATGAGTAGAAAATGTATGCTGCATTGGTTTCTATGACCTGGAAAAGTACTTTGGTGTTTAACACTGTTTACCGCTACTTGAATAAGAGATTAGCTTTAGACTATATACATGGAGGAGCAAAAAGTGAACTAGCGCCACCTCCCATATTATAGATTGTCAGTGGGGAAAATTTTACAGACATCGATTCCATGCAAGTGTATAGGGATTTTATTCAAGTGAATAGCATTTACATAAACTATAAAAAAAATTCCTATCTACCTTTAAACTGGGACAGGACCAATTTTAAGAATGACTCTCTTAGGATAGGATTTATCTTACTCTTCGTTTAGGGCTCCTTATCTTAGGGTCAGGTTGCGGACAGGAGCGCCCTTATCAGGGCGACTACCCTGTGTTTTTCTGTTGTCAGGATAGGGTATATTAGTATATCAGGGTTATCTGTGAATTTTTGTCTGTTCTTCCATTATATGCTTAGGAGGAATAGAGAATAGTAAACATTTTAACATTTTATGGATTAAAAGTTACGTTTTAGGACCATTTTTTCCTCTTTCTATATTTCTTTGTAGAATACTTTGGTTAAGAGGTTTTCTTCCTTGCATATATCAAGCTAAGACCTTTTTAGGTTTATCCACCTTTAAACACCATTTTACGATTTTACAAATAAATATACATTTTGTTAGTCTATTGTATTATTTTGCAGAATTTCTGAGTTACAGCCTATATGTTACAGTCCAGAGCTGTCTGACAATGTGTCATCTTTACACCAGGTACAATCTGATATAGGATTGTCGCCTATTCCCAATGATGAACGGAACTCTTAATGCTGTTTTGGGCTCTTGGACAGGTTCAGGGGTACTATCAGGGCAGTATTGGAGGTACTCCTGTCAAGGACCCTTATCACGTTTTTAAAAAAGGAGCCTACTGATATGCAAAGTAGGAATTGGTAATGGTTGAGGGGTCCAGATGCTCTAGCTGTAGGGGGCCCTACTAATGGCATTTCTGTGCAGGTTTACACATTTATTTTAAGAGTTATATAGAATATATGTACATGTAATTGAACACCTGATCTTGTGCTCAAATCTGAATTTGCTTATTCCGGAGGCATAATTGAGGAGGACCTAGGAAGTAAATCAAGGGTAAGATGATTATAGAAGTCAGGAAGAGTTTTGAAACGGAAGGCTTATATAGGCTAGCTCACATTTGTATCATGGCTTCTGTTCACAATAGAAGCCATGATACTCTGACAGATCCATTGTAGAACAGATCCAAAAGGCACTTATGGACTCCATTGAATTATATTGGGGCCCAGCTCTGATCCTTACAGGTGTCAGTCATTTGAACAGCAATAATAATGGTGCATGCTGCGCTTTTCTTGCTGTCAAAAAATGGGTGGACTGCTGACAATATCCTGACAGTGTGAATAGTGCCTAATATAACAGATAACAATAAAAAAGTAGAGGATATTAGAAATGGAGAACCATTGAGGCAGAAATAGTTGCTGGAATGAGTTCTGAAAAATGTGTGCTCCCTATTTTTTTATTCTAGGTATTCAACAATATGTTAGTTTCTAGCTGTCTGATTTTTTTTATTTTAGAAATGTATTATTCTTGCCTAAGCATGTCTCCTGACTGATTCTAACACCCTGTGCTGCTATTCAGCAAGAAATATTACATATCTGGATGTATGTGTTGTTTATGTATTAGGTTTTGATGAAGTATTAATGGGTTTCTGTGGGAATATATAACGCAGACTGAAACAACCAAGCATTGGATGACATTTTATTTCTTACTATGCTGTATTGTCTTGTAAAATTTGGTCACAAAGAAGACCTCTGGGCTAAAGGGATTTATTAAATATTGCTTACATATCACCAACATATTTTACAGTGTTGTGTATAAGGCAATGATCACACGGGTACATTTCAGCGCGCATTTCGCATTGAATTTGCGCTTTAATACGCGTGAGATGCGTATCGAAATTACGGTAATCCATAGTTCTCATAGTTCTAGAGAACTATGGATCACGCCTGCTCTCCCCAGGCGTACAATACGATCGTCACTTATTCGCGGCGCTTACGGACACGAGTAATGACAGTCTATGCGTTGTGCGACTCCCGAACTTCCGGCGTCATTGTGGGGCGTACTGTACATCCCGCAATTATGCCGTGTGAACATAGCCTAAAGATAACTGTACAGACATGTAAACAAACAGTTCTCCCAGTAGCTTCGGTTCCATAACCTCCTAATTCCAGCATAGAGGATGTTGAGAATTTAGTGCATGTAAGTAAAGCATTGTTATAGGATTTGTGGCTTTGGCTTCCTTTTGAAGTTTACCTATAGTTACCTTGTTTTGCATTTTGGTATGAAACTAAATTTCACTACTAACTTAATAATGAACATGTCACCACAGAGTCCAAGCTCTTTTCGCTTGTGCTTATTTGAATGTATTACAATTTCAGTGGAGTGACCATGGAGCATAAGTGTCCACACACCTATCTGGAGCCTCTCTCTAATGAAGAACTTTACCAATTGTGAGCTTAGTAAATACTAGTAAATACAATATTCTCCCATTATATAAGTCACTGGTTAGACCACACATGGAATATTGTGTACAGTTTTGGGCACCAGCGCACAGGAAAGACATTGTAGAGCTTGAACAGGTACAAAGGCAGGCAACAAAAATAATAAAAGGACTGGGTGGACTACAATACCCAGAAAGATTAGCAGGATTAGGGTTATTTAGTTTAGAGAAAAGACATTATAATGGGGGGACATTATAAATATGTTTAAATACATCAAAGGTCAATATAGAGATCTCTCTCAAGATTTATTTATACCCAGGACTGTATCTAGAACAAGGGGGCATCCTCTACGTCATGAGGAAAGAAAGTTTATACATAAACATAGAAAGGGATTCTTTACTGTTAGAGCAGTGAGACTGTGGAACTCTCTGCCAGAGGAACTTGTCATGGTTCAAAAGTTCAAAAAGGGTTTGGATGCATTTCTGGAGAGTAATAATATAACAAGTTATAGTGTCTAGGATTCTGGAGAAGGGTTGTTGATCCAGGGATTTATCCGAATTGCCAGATTGGAGTCGGGAAGGAATTTTTTCCCTAAAATGAGGACAATTGGCTCCTGCCTCATTGGGGTTTTTTGCCTTCCTCTGGATCAACACTTTAGCAAAATAGGCTGAACTGGATGGACGTCTTGTCTTTTTTCAGCCTTACAAACTATGTAAATATGTAACTATGTAGTGTTTCCCATGAAATAACAATTCTTGGGCATCCTTCCTCAGATCTCTACCTTGGGTGGTTCCCTGTTACTCCTTCTAGAAATTCATTACCAATCTGTCAGCTGGGTGTTATCAACTCGATGTGTGTCTGAACAGTCTAACATTGACATTGAAATCAGCACTGATTTGACAGAGTATGCAGAAACTCCCACCTCTGAAAACTGGAATGGTAACACCCATTTGACAGATTCAGTAATACATTTCTAGGAGAAATAACAGAGGAACTGCACAAAGCAGAGAAGATGCTCCAGGATTGTTATTTCTCAGGCTACACAGGTGTTTAATAAAACAGACATGTCAGGAGATGTAACTAGTCATCTTTAATTGGGCTTTCTTATTCTAGATTATACAGTTCATCCATTTTATAATAAGACATTACATAGACTTCTAGGGCACACCAGTTCTAAATCGACATAGAGGAGTGTAAGATACGACGGTATGTATGAAAGCATGTTATGCCCCAAACATTTTGCCGCATAGAGTGTTATATGCCAAACTTTGTCTCAGCCATGGTATAGATTTGTATAGCAGTTTTGAGCCAAACTGTGGCACATTCTTGGTGCATTTTTGCCGCATTCAAAAGTGTTGTATGAACGATTGTATTTTCGGCACTTTTAAAATCCTAAAAGCGCTGAAAATACGATCATAATGCTATACAGCCTAAGAGTGCTAAGACTATGGAAGTCGCTGCCACAAAAGGCTGTGATTAATGATTCATTGAACATAGGACCTGGATACCTCTCTTGAAAAATATAACATTACAGGTCATGGATTCTAGATGCAACAGATGAGGCCTTGATCCAGGGATTTATTCTGATTGCCATATTTGGAGTCAGGAAGGGATCTTTCCTTTAGTTTATAGGAATGGGGCTTTGGCTGACTCTGAATCAACAGAGGTATACGTTGGACTTGATGGAATCGTGTTTTTTTCAAGCTCATCAACTATGTATCTAGATAAAATACATGAGGGGTTACAGAATAGGGGTACTAAATGTAATAGAAAGTAAACATGCATCTAATCTTATATTAGTAATTTGCTTGGAAACCTATTTTAAATTCCTCACAAATATAATTTTCATACTCCATTAGATTGTGGACGCTCTGTAGATACTGCATACAGTGTGATTATGTTTTAGCAGCCTGCTACACACTTATTTCATTAGTCATTATTTGTACGTAACATCTTTTCATGATACTATTATAGGTTTCTTTTTCATCAATTTATATAATAAAAATAATGACTGTCAGGTCATGTTCTTTGTAATGAATGACAGTGCGGTCTTCTTCATTTTACATTGTGCCTTTGGTTTTTTTTATTTCTTGGCTTTCATATTGTAGCTGAATTTTATGATAACACTTTGCCAAGTTATTCTTGACATGTTGTTATATAACTTCTGAAAGAAATCACTGACACACATCCAAAGCTTTCAGTATTTATAAGAAGTTATAAGTAATGTGAAAGTGGTGGGAGATATGGCACAAGTACAATATAATGTGCATTGGCAAGCTAATGCTATGCTGCCAACTCTTAAGTAACATCGCTTAATTTATTAAAATTTTATAACAAACCTTGTGTTATGACTAACACACGAAAACTTTATCAAAAATGGCTTTAGAATAGCAAAATACCATTTTTTAATGTAACGTTTATTTCGTCAGGTGGATAGTGATACGTATTATGATATACCTTAGAATTTAAAGGATGTATCTATCTTTGAACATGAGTTTGCTGTTAAGGTATACCTATAATTTACATGAAAAATATGTTTTATGACTTATCTTGTATTGACCTGAGTTGCAGTCTGTTGTTCAGTGACCAGCAGTATTGTAAATGCAACTCTGAAGTGCTGATTGTCATTGGAAACAAATGACTAGCTCCGTGAGACACTTGACAGTTATACAGTAGATTTTTTTTTTACAGCTGTAGATTATTTTACAGAATGTGGTATAAAAGCTTCTAGAACCCAAATGAAGCAGAGCAAGCTCTGTGCAGAGACAATAGGGCACATTTTTCAAGGCAGTTGCACCAGAATTCTGGCACAATTTGCGCCAAAACTAATGGAGAACAAGCTTTACATCAAATTTACTATGTGTTTTAGACAGTTTCAGACGCTTCTGCGCCTCGGCCAACAAATGGGGCATGGCCCAGCAAAAGGGGTGTGGGTTTGTGGGAAAGTGGTGTGGCTTAAAATGCAACAAAAATGCAGCAGAATTTTGTTGTAGTTTGTAACGTAAAAGTAAGCTAACTTAAAGATGGTACAAAGTTAGACTAGACACTTCTAACCTGCACCAGATTTATCATTTACAAAAGAGCATATAAAATAAGGTAGACATACACTTTAACCCCTTTCCACCGCAGCCTTTTTTTTTTTTTGTCACATTCAATTTTGTCACTCTCTGCCCTCGCAGAGCCATAACTTGTTTTATTTTATCATCTACATAGAAATATTAGGGCTTTTATTTAGCAGAACAAGATGTTATTTCCAATTATGTCATTCACCATACCATAGAATATATTGGGAAACTGTAAAAAAAAAAATCTAAATGGGGAAAAATTTGCGAGGGGTTTTGCTTTTACCAGCGTTCACTCTTCAGTATAAATGATGTGTTATCTGTATTTTGCAAGTTGATAGAATTACAGCAATACCAAACATGTCGGTTTTTTGTTATGTTTTGGTAAAAAATCCAAACATTTTCTATTTTTAAAATTTTCACCACAGCACAGTTTTCTGTGACGGATAACTTTTTTGTACTTTTACCTGTGGACTTGAGTAAGGACACATTTTTTGCAACTGAAATGTACTTTTTATTGGTACCAGCTTGGAATACATTCGACTTTTTTGATAACCTTCATTCAAATTTTTAGGGACTTAAAATGAAAAAAAATGCAATTCTGGTGTTTGGAAATGTTTTTCCTCTGTGGGATTCAGCGTACCGGATAGATGACAATATTTTTTATGGACTTTTACATACACAGAGATACCAATTATATGTAACCTTTTTATTTTTTTTATTTGTAAAATGGCAAGATAGGGATGGGGATGATTTGAACTTTTAATTTTATTTTCATGCTGTAAAACATTTTTTCTTTTTTTTGTACTTTGACATTGATTCCCCTTGGGTGCTTGACTGCTACAGGGCGCGACCGTTAATACAGCCTATTGCATTGTATAAACAATGCAATAGGGTGTACAAATATGGTGGTGTTACTACTTCCTGCCTGGTGCAGGAGGCTTCCAGCCACTATGTAAACCGATTGGGACCTGGTGATCTTGCCAGGGGTTCCTGATCATAGTGAGAAATGGGGCGCAACACCATTTCTCATTCACCCCACCATCTCCATTCCTTGCTGTTGCCATCGAATGTCAGCTGCAATTAGCAGCCGGCACCTGCTGTCTATGTAGCAGGATAGCTCTGCTACTTGGCCCATTACCTACACTGGGACATATCTATACATCCATTGTTGGTAAGGGGTTAAGGGTATGTCCACGAACAACAGAAGTGCTTTAGAAACAGAGTCAAGGGCAGGTTCACACAATAGATTTTCAGCAAAAATCAGCGTTGTGTGCACTATGACGCAGATTTTCCATTAAAACAATGTGAGGTGGATTGTAATCGGATCTGGACGCTGATTCTGACACAGATTCTCACTGAATCCGCATCAGAATCACTGTCCAAATCTGTCGAATGTACCCAAATGTTACAGATTTTCCACAGCAGAAAATCTGCACCGATTTTTCAGGTATATCCTGATACAGACTTAAGAATTATTGGATACTGCTATGGATCTGCAGCGTCTCCGCAGCAAACATTACAATAATGTTTGTTATGTAGTGGATTTTATATTTGCAGTGCAGATCAGTTTCCATGTTCCAAAGATTTTTCCATGTGGACCAATTTTTTTTCTCAACAGGTAGATATGGTTTATTAAAATCTCATTCACTGTACTGCTAATGCAAATGTCGTGAATTTTGTGCATGGAAATTCTGTGCGGAAAAGTCTGCATCATACTGTAGATTTAACCATTTAATTCTGTAAATCCCCTGTAAATAAGGATTTTAAAGTGGACATTCAATAATATTAATGACCTCTAAGCAAAATTATACATACCGTACGTAGCACAGCTGAGTTTATCACACCTAGAGATTACTTTCTCTGCCAAAGATGGCGGGAAAAACAACTGCTTTCAGCCTATTTTGCAAGAGCAAAAACTATTGAAATGTGAGCCTAAATACCAGACATGATACAGAATGCTTTATCTGGTCTCTCAAGTGACAATGGCCTCAGGATACAATATTTTCATCATACAATTCTGGGACATTGTATCTTGAAACCACACTCACCATACACTGTCACTGCTGATCTGCGGCTCATGTGATTGATGAAAGATCCAACCAATTATGAACATTTTACTTGTAAAACCTCTGTAGTAGTGAAGTACATGCAATGATAAATGGTCTGCCTCTCTACTGCCTCTCTACAGTACAGTACTACATGTCCTCTGCTGCTCTTACATGTATTAGTGAGGTGCATGCAGTGATTGGTGGTCTAGTAGCGCCTCTCTACAGTACAGTGCAGTACTACAAGTCCTCTACTGCTCTTACATGTATTAGTGAGGTGCATGCAGTGATTGGCAGTCTAGTAGCCCCTTTCCAGTACAGTGCGGTACTACATGTCCTGCACTGCTCTTACATGTATTAGTGAGGTGCATGCAGTGATTGGAGGTCTAGTAGAGCCTCTCTACAGTACAGTGAGGTACTACATGTCCTGTGCTGCTCTTACATGTATTAGTGAGGTGCATGCAGTGATTGGAGGTCTAGTAGTCCCTCTCTACAGTACAGTGCAGTACTACATGTCCTGTGCTGCTCTTACATGTATTAGTGAGGTGTATGCAGTGATAGGAGGTCTAGTAGCGCCTCTCTACAGTACAGTGTGATACTACATGTCCTGTGCTGCTCTTACATGTATTAGTGAGGTGTATGCAGTGATAGGAGGTCTAGTAGCGCCTCTCTACAGTACAGTGTGGTACTACATGTCCTGTACTGCTCTTTACCTGTCTCAGGATGAGCGGCTACTTTGTGCCCGTTTTCTTTTTTCTGGTACATTGTGTATAAAGCATACATGCCAACTCTCCCGTTTTTGGCGGGGGGGTCCCGCTATTTGGGGTCCCCTCCCAGGGGAGCCGGCATTCCTCCGCCGCCAGCAGGCGGCGGGGGTTCTTTTAAATGGCCGCGGCGACAGAGTAGCGCTAGTGCGCTACTCTTGCGCTGCCGGGCCGTTCCCACAAGCGGGTGAAGCGGCCGCTGCGCCTGTTTCACCCGCCCGGTGTCTCGCTGTGCAGGGAGGAGGCAGGAGTGATCGTTTCTCTCCTCCCCCTGTATGTCCGGCGCCGGTGTGTTGCGCCGCACATTACAGGGTCAGCGGCGCAGGGGAAGTGACGCACGGCTGCAGGGGAGTGACGCGCGGCTGCTCTCACTTCCCCCTGCGCCGCTGAGGAGATCGTCGGAGCGGCCGGTGCTGCAGGAGCCTGGTGAGGTAAGTGGATTTTATTATTTTATTTTTATTAGTTATATGGGGGGCTCTGCCTGGCAACAATGGGGGCACTACCTGGCAACAATGGGGGCACTACCTGGCAACAGAGGGGCATCTACCTGGCAACAATGGGGGCACTACCTGGCAACAGAGGGGGCACTACCTGGCAACAATGGGGGCACTACCTGGTAACAATGGGGGCTCTGCCTGGCAACAATGGGGGCACTACCTGGCAACAGAGGGGACATCTACTTAGCAACAGAGGGGACATCTACCTGGCAACAGAGGGGGCAACTACATGGCAACAGAGGGGGAACTACCTGGCAACAATGGGGGCACTACCTGGCAACAGAGGGGACATCTACCTGGCAACAGAGGGGGCATCTACCTGGCAACAGAGGGGGCATCTACCTGGCAACAGAGGGGGCACTACCTGGCAACAATGGGGGCACTACCTGGCAACAATGGGGGCACTACTGGCAACAATGGGGGCACCTACTGGCTAACAATGGGGGGCACTACCTGGCTACAATGGGGGGCACTACCTGGCTACAGAGGGGGCATCTACTGGCTACAAGGGGGCACTACCTGCCTGTAAGGGCACTACCTGTTAGGGGGGTTACTACTGGCTATAAGGGCATCTACCTGGCTTTCTACCAAAGCCGTTATGAAGTTAGGTGGAGTGGGTGTGGCTTTTTGAAGGGGCGTGGCATACCGACAAGATGGGCGTGCCCATGCAAATCTTTGCCGCGGCGCGCTTAGCGCGCCGCCCACTAGAGTCTCCTGCTTTTTCATTTTCAAAAGTTGGCAACTATGGTATAAAGTACAAGGGAGCTCCTATCCTCAAAACATGAAGTAATTTCTCGCTTCCAGCAGCTCTGACTCTGCATGTTAGGACTTGCTTTATCTGTATGTTATCTGCTTCATTAACTTCATTTTGCATTTTGTTGGTGAGACTTTGGGGCATTACAATCAATTACTGATTTTCTATGGAGTTATGGCCTCAACATGCAGTGGTTGTCCCTGATCTGATTAATATTGTATGTTGAGGGACCACTATATTTATTTCTACAGCTTTCTCCTTACTTTGTATTTGTTTAAGTTATGTGTTTTGTCGTTTTCTTTTTGTCTGCTTCCTAGAAGCTGCATTTTCTCCCATTCAGCAACTGAATATCATATACAAACACAAATACATACGCTGCTTTTATTTTCAGGCTGCACTGACAACTAGTAGAGCCAAAACTTTATAGAAATAAATTGTATTGTATTTTTTTATGCCTAGTATGTTCCCACCATGTACTTTGATAGCAGATATCGATACGATGTGCCATCAAAGTATGATAGGTGCAGATCCCACCTCTGGTGTGTTCGGCTGTATTTGGAACCCCAGTAGGACAGAATGGAGAGTTGTGCACAAGCCTGATTGGCTTTCCATTCTGAGCTGAGACTTTTTAGGAGTCTGTTCCTAAGATAGGTGCAGGTCCTAGAGTTAGGAACAGTACCTATCACACTTTAATGGTATATCCTGTTGATATGCCATCAAAGTGCATGGTGGTGACATCACTTTAAAGACTGGAATATGTTGTTAACATATAAACCAGCAAAGACACATATATATAAAAAAAGATCTGTATTTTATAACTCTTGTACAACCTGCATCTCAGTCATGATTATTTATAAAACAACATACCCTGTTTCCCCAAAAATAAGACATCCCCCGAAAATAAGACATGGTGCATTTTTTTTTATGCAATTCAGAGTTTGGCTGCTTATGCTGATGTTTGTGATAAAATCACTACAGTATATTTATATATGTTGATTTTTTTTTTTTTCAACAATAAATGTGAATTCTTGTTCTTAATAAATAAGACATCCCCTAAAAATAAGTCTTAGCTTGTCCATAGGAGCAAAAATTAATATAAGACACTGTCTTATTTTCGGGGAAACAGGGTATTTGTTCTTTTACCTCTGGGTCATAGACAAGAACCAACAGAATCTTTGCATTATTCTATGGAGCAACTATACAGTAAATTATAAAGTGCAGTTCTGATTCTTCAGGAACAGCTGCAGTGTTGCCTATCCTGGTTCTAGGTGATCATAATCATAACCACTTATATTGCCAGCAGAGCTTTGTGACACTAATTATTGCCTACTAAAGACATGGCCCTGTAGACAAATGAATGGCTGCCACCTAATAATCACTGATGCATGACATCATTGAAATCACCAGCAGAAATAGCTTATGCACCTTGTACTTAACGTAAAATAGAGGGTAAAAATACATTAGAGAAGAAAACTTCACACCTGCAAAATAAGACTTTAATACTTAATCATAGGGTGATCAGAAAATGCAGCGCTACCACCCATAGGTCGCCCTCATTCAGGCCATCATAATGAGAGGCTATAAATAATAAGCCTGCTATTTTGGAACGACTGTTCGGAGCCATAGGTGTTATTCCCATCATAAAGCTCTGTTTATTATTAAATTCATTTTTTATGTTGTTAAGGGGACATAAAAGGGAAGAAGAGCTTAAAGGGATGGCACTCAGCAGTCGGATTTCAGATAAAAGTGATCTACATAAGAAAGCAAAGCTTTTAAAGCATTGCTTCAATACTGCTGTTGTAGACAGGAAAAAAAAATCAGTACATTAATGAAAAGAACAAAGCGCTCAGAATGCTACGGGAAATCTTCTGCTTCCTTAATAATGTATAAGAGCAAAGTCTGTGCTAGTCAAATAGCATATTATTTCTAAAACATATATTCCTACTTTATCGCCCTAAAATTACAGACAAGAGGGTAGCAAAGATTTTTATACCAAACAATTTTCTAGATTTTAAGAAGCTTTATAATTTATAGATTTTTTATTTTTTACTAACAGTTTTGCGGTCTTTAACTGAGGACCAGAAGTTTAGTTCTTAATGGAGGTTGGACCTCAATTTAAAAATGGGTCCATTTTCTTCAGGGGTCACGAAAACACCAAATCCAAGTGGACAGGGCCAAAGATTTTGTTTTATGGAACTTTGGATTGGGTAGTTAAAAGGGTTGTTTCACTACATTGATTCATCTTACCTCAGTCCTGTTTTCTTGGTTTCACTTTGCATTCAGGGGCGTGTTTACTGACTTCCACTAGGCTGCAGTAGAAGCCAGATCTGTAGCTATAGCAACCAGTGCTGGCAGCCTATCAGGATAGATCAAACAGGTCTGGAGCTATAGCGATCTGAGGAGCTGACACAGCCCATACAAGAGGGGATATCTAGGTATAGGTAGGACATTGTTAATGGACATATATTGCAAAGTGACTTGTTTTTGCAAGATCTTTAACATAAAAAGCAATCCTTGCAGTGAGACAACCCCTTTAAATTTCAGACTACAAAAAACTTTATTTGACTCTGCACATCCTAAAGCATTTTTTGAAAAAAACGTAAGCATAGGTGCACACTGGCAAGGCAATAACATACATCTATTTCAAATATCAGTGGCACACTAAAACTAAGCAAAACATCAAAGAACCTAATTCTTTTGAGCTTTAACATTTCTTACCTCTCCCCATTAAAAAGGCATGCACATTCAGCCAAGGCCGTCATGCATTGGTATGGGGGGAGTGTGAAGATTAGGGTTACCTATGGAAAGTGTAGGGTACCTTTAGACTTCTGTTAGTCAAATATATGTCAAAACATTCATTTTGGAAAACATTTGGCCAGCATGGGTCAGTATACCTTTGTCCTAGGTTGAGCATAGACTACTTCATTCCATGCGTTGGCGTAACTTTAGCCATAGCAGCCATAACAACTGCAATAGGGCCCATAGATTGATTGAGCCCACTTAGGTTTTAAGAACACTGTTCATTTTTGTAGGAACAAGTAGTTGGTGGCTTCCTGCTCTTTAGAGCTTCTATTTAGGTATTATTTATACCTTTAATTATTGCTGCTTAGGCTGCTGTTTTAGTTTGTTGTCATTAGGTGATGGGGCCCTATCTTATTTGCTTTGGGGCCCTATGAATTCTAATTATGCACCTGATTCAGTGCATATGGAGCATACCAAAAATGGTCCAGCTGAATGTAATAGTTAAACACAGCATTAACCTGGTCTATGTCCTGAGTCATTGTCATGAGTGTGATAGTGGATCCTCTGGACCGCCGCAAGCATTGGTGTAAGCCTCGCCAGGGAGCAGAGTCTAAGTAGGTCCCGGTTTTCACCAGAGCCCGCCGCAAAGCGGGATGGACTTGCTGCGGCGGGAGTCTACCAGGTCGCTACCCCTGACGTAACTTGCTTGCGGTGGCAGCCAAGGTGTAGCGTGGTACAAAATCGTAAGGCAAGCTCGTAGTTGGGGACAGGCAGAAAGGTCAGGACAGGCGGCAAAGGTTCGTGGGACGTAGGCGAGAAGGTTCGGTACACGGTAATCAGGACAAGACTAGAATAGACGCTTTCTCTATAGGCAACGGGCACTAAACGTGCAGAAGGCGTCACCAGTATATAGGGTCAGCGCCGGCAATTAACCAATTATCGGCGCGCTGGCCCTTTAAATTTGAAAGAGCTGGCGCGCGCACGCCAGCCGGCAGGAGACTGCGGGGAAGCAGGAGCGCGGCAGGGTAAGTGGATCGGCGCGGGGGAACGAGTGTGCCCGCGGCCCGACACGCAGGCCGCGTCGCCACTCGTCCCCGAGCCAGGGGACACAGTAGGGACATGAGAACGCCCGCAGCCCGATCCATGGGCTGCGGGACCGCTCGTTACAGTCATCAAGCGTTTTTGTTCAACAATGGTTGGTTACTAGAGTAAAATGACCTAGAACATGGCCGACTTCAAACTATCTGGTAATGGTACAAAACCTTCCAGAACCCGCCAAGTTTAAACAATTAAGAAAGCTCTACAGCTTCAGATGAAAGATAACTGTTCTGCTATAGACTGCTTGAGTCTTCTTTTTGTGAATATTTTGGTTTTCTTAAGATTAATGAATAGGCTGGCACAATATGTACGCGCCTGTGTCTTTTCATCCGTCATTCACCTTTTTCAGTCACATTTGACTTGGCATAAATTCCTCTATTTAATGATCTGAGTCAAATATCAAACACATAATTAGCTTCTGACATGCTGAGTAGCACTAATCCAAAGGGAAAAAGACCATTACAATCTATTTTAGAGCCTAGCAAATAAAAATTAAATCATTATGTAATTAACCCCAGATCATTATGCCAGGTGACAATGTGTGTTCTTTATCCAGGTCTCATTTGTGCTTGGTGGCTTGGATACATGTATGTGTGAAAAGCCATAGGAGACAGCAGACTGTTTGTTTACCACTAGCAACAGTTTAATCCCTTCAAAAAATAGATAATCGATAGATGGCTAATAGATAGATAGATGGGTAGATAAATAGATAGATAGCAGCACATTAAATGATGACTAAACCAATCAATGTTGCAAGTGAAGTCAGACTTTAGTTAATAGTCCTAACTTAGTAAATCGAGGACAATAAAAACACTTGAAAAACACGTGGGCACATGTATGAAAACCAGTGCAGACTAGACAGTCCTAGTTCTCAGTAAGTTGGTGTAGCATTCATTAGTATGTATGAAAGTTTCTCACTGTCCCATTGTGACACAAAAACGTGTGCCAAAATTGGTGGCAAAAAGTGTCTGAGACAAATTTTTTTCTCCACCTCACCACTTTGAAATTGGCATGTATTAGTACTTCGTTTTTGTGACACATTTTGTTGAGACACATTCATAAAAGGTTCACAACACGCACCCTAAAAATTGGCACAGACAAAACTGTCAAGGATATCGAACAGGTGCCCAAGACCTTGTATAAATATATCAGAAAGAACCCGAGACAGTTTTGTTGTGCAAATCACGCCAGAAAACTCGCCTAGCCTGTTTCATACGTCCCACAAGATGTCCAAAAATGTACTTTTTTTTAATAAAAAAGTACATTTTAGACACTATTTTTTTTAGATTACTGTGATCTTCCTTGAGATAGATAGATAAATGAACAGATACATAGATGCAGTGATATAACTTTTAGTGATGAAGTTGCTTGATAAAGAACTGCAATAATATAAGTGGTAAAGGTACCTAGTTAACATATTAAAAGTACCACTAACATGTAAATACTTAGGGCGACATCTATGAATTCGCTTGAGCCATATTTGTAGCTTGGCGCTGACACACCAGTTCTAAATATATATAGAGGAGTGTGTAATATGACGGTATGAATGAAAGTGTTATGCGTACAAAAGAACTACCCCAAAAAGTCACTTAGCAGCTAGATGCATAAAAATGAACTTTTATTATGACTATATTAAAAACTACACTTACCCTAATAAGACCCTCAAAAGCAACTAAACAACCCTAACCTATACAACAGACATGTAGGGTACTCGCCCCAATAAGGGCGCCCCTACCCGGAACCTATCCCTCACTATCAATCCCTAGCAGTCCCTCTTCACAAGATACCAAACCTAATAATAGAGACCTAGATACATTTATAGTTTAGACAACAGTCAGTAAAATCTTCACTCAATAAGTATGTGGAAAGAGGTCTTTTGATATACAACCCCCTATCTAAGAAAGCCTACCCAAGACCAACGCGTTTCCCCCTAGCTAATAAGAGGGTTCATCAGGGCCATAGATATAGCATAACTCAATTCACGTATACTGATAACCAACAAGATGGAACATCACAATACAGCAAATACTTGCGTGTCCAGGTCCCTTGTGTCCCAGATAATGGAAAGGGTACCATTATGTTATGTTATGTTATGCGCCAAACTTTGTATGGTAATTTCACACCAAACTTTGGCGCATTCAAATGTGTCATGTCAGGCGCACAGTGCGCCAAGTTTGGCCGTACGCCTGTTCATATATCCATAGTACTGGCAATATATGGCAAAAAAATGGCGAAGGCGAATTCATAGATTTCGCCCTTAGATTTGTTTTCATATGTCAATTTTTCTTCCCTGCAGGCACCCCATAAGTACGAGACTACTCTGTCTATGGATAAATCAATCTCTGCTTTCAACTAAAGGCCTACTTCCAATTTTTGCATGGCATTATTTTGGTCCATCCCAAATAAGCTTAAAAATTGCATTTTTTTAGGTTTCATGCATTTTATATGCAGAAAAAAAATCAGTGGGTTCTTATGGGGAGAAAAACACTACAAATTGTCTGACCAAAAAAATTACACATTTTGAAAAACTGTAACTTAAAAACGCACCCAAAGTAAAGAAATGCTGCAAAGAAAAAAGCAACATCTGTAGTTAGTCTCATATCTGCTTGCTGACTTCCAGCTGACATCTGGCCGCTGTAGTTTTAAAAAAAGAAAACACATGAAAAAGCGCTACTAAAAACACATGTGTAAGTCGGCATTTTGACGTGGGGGTTATAAATTACAGTCATGATGTTTTTATCATTTCAAAATTATTATTCATTATTCTAGGTCTTGTCCTGGTTGATTTTTGACTGTAAATTGGTAATGGCTTTAGTCAACTATTTGGTTATTTGCATTCTCTATCCCTGTCACTAAATCAGGAGTTATATTTTGTTGAAATACACTGTCATTTATAAGAAGGGTTTTCCACTGGTAAAGATTAAACTCCAGAATTCATTAGAAAGGAACTGCTATGGAAAAGAGGCCAGGTCACATGACCTCTGCAACAATATTCGCTTTTGCTCATGTACAACAGTAATATATTTAATGTGCTTTAAGTAATATAAATTCAGCTTACTTTCTTTGAATATTTAAATCCAATCCTAGAAATATAGGAAAACATAATGCGCCGTTTGGAGCTACTTGAGCCTTGCCAGATGGATCTGTAAAGCACTTGGGCCACATATTACATAATAGAGCTACAATGCCATAAAGTTAATCCAGAAGTAAATGAGGTTTGTTAAGCTGCATAAAGGAATATATGGGATCTGTGATTTTCTGAGATTGAAATCTGCGACAAAATATTAAGGCATGAACAGTATTAGAAAAAAAAAGAAATCAATTTGTGGTTTGAGAATATCCTCCACAATGAACTGTAAGGGACCGGCTTCAAGGAATGCTTCATGCAACCTGGCTTTTGTTTGTGATGTACAAAAGGAAAAAGGTCATTGTTTTGTTCTGTAGTCTTCTTGGGTTCAGAACATTGCACCTTATAGACCTTCTTAAAAAGACCTTGGGCAGAGGATAAGTCATAATAGACCAAAGCGCAAAGAAAGACATTGTTGACAAAGTTGCCAATCAACGGTATAGTGGGCCTACTGCTGAAAAGACCTTTAGAGAGTGGATTGGAAGAAGAATGAAGGGTCAAGGAAAGAATTGTGCATGTATATTAACAAATGTCAGCCACCTTTTATTGTTCACCTATAAAAGAGAATAATCTGACAGTGTTAGCTTTTATGCTCCAGTTTATTTTCTTATATGTATCAAAGCCTGATGTCCCATGGCTTTGCCAGACAGCGAATTCGCTGGTGAGTAATTAACTCAGAGTCTTATGCAAGTGGATGTCTACTCCTCCAACATGGTACTATAAATGTAACGTCTGATGTAGCAATATAGAGTGAGAAGCATTTTATCTGTTATATATAGCCAGGCTCAAGCATAACATTCATTGGATCCAGTGAGTGGTACAAACAACGTTATATTCCGTGTTGCTACACATAGAAAATACACAAAATAAAGTGGAACATAAAAATCCACTTGGAACGGATGACATACAACCCATGCTTGTATTGATTGGAGATCCTTTGTCTGTGAAAAGTCTGGCAATGGTTACATGGTAACTGTCTAGGCCACCGTTACTATGGTAATAGTCTGGGAAGTCTGCCATATCTAAATGCTGTTACTGATTCTGTTACATTAATGTTGGGGTAGAGCCAGCTTTGCCACAGCCGTGGGACACTAAAAGAAGTGAAGTATATTCCCTGCAATAAAGAAGGACAGGTCAAGGCATGTATGTGCAACCATGCTGAAATTATAATTTGGTAACTGTCTATAAAAATTACAATATTCACTGTAGAGAGTAAAGCTAGAAAAAAGGGAATCTGTTTCTGTAGAGCACATGATAACTTGGGTCCCCATGTACCTGGTTTTTCAGTACACACACGTTAGGGATAGTTACTGTGTACCTAGGGTGTACCAGGGATGAGTGAGTGGGGTCGTCCTTTTTGGGGCGGGATCCCCGCTAAGGCTATGTTCACACGGCTTAACTGCGGGACGTAATCACGCCCCGCAATTACGCCGTGTGGCCGGGGGCGGGGCTGGAGCGGGGGAGTGAGCGGGGGGGCCGGCACTTCGCCGGCCCATAGACTTGCATTACCAGCGGCGCATATACGCCGCTGGTAATTCACATGTCACTTATCTCCCCGCCCGGCGGATTCGCCGAGCAGGGAGAGGAGACGTAATCCATAGTTCTCTATGAGAACTGTGGATCACCGTAATGACTTGGACGTTTTCAGCCCGTAGTTTGCGCACTTCGGCGTGTAATTACGGACCGAAATACGGCCCATTTTAAACCGTGTGAACATAGCCTAAGGGTGAGCAAAGGGTATTATAGGATTAAGGGACAGATAGATCTTAATGATATGTTTTTTGAATACCCACTTTGTGGAATTATGTATGGGGTCTGATTGTCCTAAGAGGTCAACTGTTTATTGTCTATGGGATTTGTGTTTTAAATATATTTAATAAAGGTTATTTTTTAGAGTATTTTGGATTTTTTATTTGTACCATTTAATTATTCCTTCCTCATTTGTGGAATTGTGGATTTTTTTGAGGTAATGTCCCCAGATGTTTGACCTGAAAATGAATCACCCTTGTGGATCATGATACCCTATTTAGGCTGGTCTACCATGTCCCACACAAAAAGTATACGTATACCGGCAGCAAATAGAGCAATAGTAGTCCAAATAGGGCTAAAATTGTTCTATTGAAGTCTGTGGACCGGCTGTGGCTATGTCGCGGTAGCTGTTGAGGTACCTTTTTTTCATGGTATCCTGATGGGTAATTTGGACGTAGGAAATAATGCATTGTGAATCCAATCTTAGAATCATTCGTCATAGGACAAAAGGGAAGAGTAATGGACAGTCTGGGCCTCCAATACCATGGTTGCTTGTAAAGAGTAAACCCAGCACAGGAAGGCAATGGGCACTTTAGGGTATGTTCACACGGCTTATTATTACAGCGTGTGTTTTGGAACCACGAGCTGATCAGCTCGTGGTTCCAAAACACAGGAAGGCTGGCCCCATAGACATGCATTGTCAGCGGCGTGTAATCGCCGCTAACACTTGACATGTCAATTCTCCCCCCACAGGGAGACTGCGAAATGAGAGCTATGAATTACCGTAATTGTGGCGCGCATTTCGCAATATGCGGCAAAATGCGTGCAGAAATATGCGGCAATTTAAGCCGTGTGAACATACCCTTACAGTTCTGACCCTCCTCTCCATGGACCCCTATAGCTACCACAAGAGCGGCCTGTAGGGTATATACAACCTTGATAGGAATACGTTGAAAAACTATATATCACATGTGGAATCAAAATATCCAGTAGAGCTGGATGCTCTGTGTGATATTTAGTGATATAATAGTCATTTTCCATCTCTTACCAGAGACTCATAAAGGACAAATTTTCAGTGAACAGAACAAATATTGGGTAGTGGTATAAGGAAAGAATTAAAGACTAAGGTAGTATCTAACTTCCAAGCATTTCACCATCGCTAGTAAGCCACAGGTGGAAGACTGCTAGTCTACACAACAAAGAAAGGAACAGTACTGTGCAAAAATTTTAGGCAAGCGTGGTACAGAAGAACAATAAAAATAAGTTAATTGCTATGATCACCCTTTTGCCTTTGGAGTCATCGAAGTGATGATGTGTCCCACAGGACCATGATCACAACATCAATAAGTTTGTCTGGCATTACATGAAGAAAAAAATGGATTTGAACAAGCCTACATCAACAGAAAATCAGTGCTTACTTCTCCAAGATGTTTGGAACAACACCCCTGCCAAGTTCCTTCAGAAACTGTGTACAAGTACCTAGAAGAACTAATGCTGTTTTGAAAGCAAAGAGTGTTCACACCAAATATTGATTGGATTTGTTAGTTGATAAAAAATAACATTTCTATTTTTCAATGTAGATGCACACCGGGACGAAATTGTTATGTCCCTTCAGTTAATGAAAGAAAAACCCACAATGGTCACCAAATTAACTTGAAATTGTCAAAAGTGAAAATAAATTAAATTTACTAAAAATCATCGAAAGAAAATAAGACATCGAATTGGAATTGTGGTTCAACCAAAAAATCTGAAAAAAAATATTTTGTCAGTTTCAGGTTCTTTCGGTGACCATTGTGGGATTTTCTTTCGTTAATGGAAGGGTAACAACAATTTTGTTTGTGTATATATATATATATATTCTGTATTCTATTTAGAAAGCCATGAAAGCATCCAGTGGTCATTAAATTGTTATTCTCTTGACACATGCACATCACCAAAAATAAGACAGTGTTTTATATTAATTTTTGCTCCTAAATACGTGTTAGGTCCTGTTTTCAGGGGATGTCTTATTTTTCCATGAAAAATAATTCACATTTGTTCCATACTGTAGTCATGTCATCACAAACATCAACATAATGCGGTAGCCATTAGTGGTGACTGCCAATTTCTATTAGATTTTTCTGTTTGCAGCCTGTTTGGCCCCTATGATGACTGCTGTTATGGTAGAGTAGAACTTCTCCAAAGTTCAATATCTATATGCACTGATCGGAGTACTCTGAATTCCATCAACTTATGTTACATTTACCGATCCCGGTATTTATGAACAAAAATCAATATTTAAACGACAGTCATGTCATCATCTTCTGGAACATCATCATCAATCTCCAAACCCTGAATTTCATGGTGAGTTTCTTGTGACTCCATTTGTTTTAGAAGCATTGACCCCCAATCTCTCATGTCCTTCAATAGCACTTTCCTTAATTGAGCACCCCTTGTCCAGGTAGCCTCCCACACAAGATAAGACCTATCTAAATGATCTGCTTACGCTAAAGTATAGGGTGGGGGAAACTGTAGCAATGACTGCCGCTAGGTCTTATTTTCAGGGGAAGCCTTATATTTCTAAGCTTGAAAAAAATTGCACTAGGTCTTATTTTCGGGGAAACAGTGCTGTTCATTTGGTGGAATTAATTTGGAACGTCTGTCCCTAGTAATAACCTATTTGACCATTCATGCAATGCAAAATGCAGAAATGAAATGCTTTAGACATTCATTTACAACATGAATAATCTATACGTATAAAGTATAAGGTGCAATTAGACCTGTCACTTTTTTACAATGTGTCCAAGATACAAGGAATGTTATTGAGACTTCAAGCAGTGAAAACATTTGGAAATCACGATCTTTATAATATATTACTTTTTAATTTTACTTCAGGGGAGAATCTTGGGTGTTTGGGGATTATAGTAACTAGACTTTCCTAGTAATTGGTTTATGACATGCTTGGAGCTACTTTATTGGGAAAATGCATTATCAGCCATCAAATCAGATATAACCTAACAGAGTTGACTCCTAACATTTACTTTATTAACACATTTTCCAAAGGATAATAAGGACGACACAAAGCACAGTTATAAGAAAGGATGCACCAAAATTATTGTTGTATGGGAAATGTAATTATTTTATAAACCAGACATGTCTGGAAAATTGAGCAGTCCCTTTACATTATATTTACTATTTTGCCATAGGCAAACTTAAGCTCTATCAGTTCTCAATCTACAAAACACTAAAACTTAACTTTTATTATGTATAACACTTAACCTCGATACACACTATTTTAAAAACCTGATTTCTAACCTCTCAATTTGTCCCTTTCTAATTGTGAAGGAATAACTCCTTTTCTATTATCAAGTCTGGTGGAACACCACCTTTTAGCAGGGAAACCCTATATATACAGTGATTTGCTAACTCCAAAAAGGAATCCAAAACATCTTACTTGGGCAGTCATCCCTAATCTGATGGGCATGAAACATATAAGGTTTCCTTGTGAGACCCTCTGCAGTGGGTAACACAGTTGAAAGAGGTAGAAAATCACAAATGAAAATGTCATGCCTGACCTCCCCAACATGTTTCACCAGCTAACTGGCTTCATCAGGGGACAGAGGATACATTAGGACATATGTAACAAAGAGTGTCTTTAAGGAATGCATTGTAGACTTGTGAATAACTGGCTTAAAGTAGATAGAAGAAAAATGTCCTAACTGTTTAATCAGTCATGAAAAACATGAGTGGTTGGTTCAAGTGGCCAAAAGATGGGCCGGATCTGCTGGCGTTTTTAAGTCATTTTATGTCACCAAATTTAGGCAGGCGCCACATATAATGTTTTTGGGGAACAAAAGGATTTTTGTGGCATTTTCTTGTTGTTTTTGCCTGTTTTTTTCATCTGTTTGTCTAAAAATGCTGTGGGTGTCTTAGGCTGTGTTTTGGCCCAAAGGCAGCACACTACAGATTTGACTTTTTTTTTAGGCAATTTGCAACTTTTTTCCCATAGACCATTGTGTTCTTTTTTATGTATTTATTTTTTGCTTAAACAAATTCATATGTAAATATGTGTTGTATGTATTGTGTTTCTTAGTGCAATTTATGTGGCATTTTTTTCACAAATACATGTGATTCAAAGAAGAGTCATATGATCTATGAATCATATGATTGTTTATGAATAAAAAAGAACACAAAAAAACTAACTAAAAACACATGTACTTAATCACATTATTTTGTAAAAATGGCATCACAAAAACATCACAATAAAAAAAAAACTCATACCGTTTTGTAAGTCTTATTTGAAGCCAAAAAATACCATGATAAAGTTGTGGGTAAAGGAGGTTGAATGTGTGTATTTTTATATTTTGTCCCAGCAGAAGATCTGCAGCTATCTCTTTCATATTCAGTAAATGGCCTTAAAGGGTTTTAAATCCGATTACTGTATTGCCGATTACTTTGTTATTTTACCATTGTTGGAACAGGAAATCCCTCAGGGAACTGTCTATGGTTCATGTGAACAAATGTTCAGATGATTGATGATTGATCAGAGAGCATCACTGAATCAGCTGGATAATTTTATAGCCACTGGATGAAAACAAACATTTGCAAACTGTTAAGCCATTAAGTGTTACTGTGGAACCACAAATACACAATGGTTTCAATCCTTTACTGCCAAGTAATGTATTTTCTGCACTTTGAAATTGTTACTCCTTTAGTGTCCTTCACTGAATTATACAGTAGGTCAAAAAAACGTTTTCCATTTTATTATTATTTCTATGCATTAAAGAGGATCTGTCAGCTCCCCTGACAAGTCTACTTTAGTAATATGGCTTCCCTCTTTTACTCCTCCTGTAAATATACACTACTTAACATTGAAATTGCAACACCAAGAATTACAAGCCAAAAGGTTAAGGCCAATTGATAAAGTAGCTGCCCTAGATCTGCAAATGGCAATATTCAAGGACTTAGCTCCAATCTGTGCCACATGGGAGAGGCATAAAAGCCAGAAAGGAAGTAAAGTTTTTTTGTCACATGAAATCTCAAAAATCGGATGTGTGGGATGATTGTATTATGACTCGTGTTCCTCAATGTGCCAGTTAATGGCACTTGTTGCGAACTGAGGATAGAATCCTTGATCTGGGAGACCTAGGTTTATTATTCTGGCAGATAGCTACATGCCTAGGCTAAGCTGTCAGTACCATTCAACATTGTGTGCCCTAGTGATTGGGAGAACAATGGCGAACTGGAACGTCATCAAGAGATGCATGGAGGCAAACCTTTGAATGGTGTTTAGTGATGCATTCTGTACTGCAATTGGACTTCACAAGCAAAACCTAGGGCAACATACAGTGTTGAGACAAAAGGCATTTGAACAGCATTGGGCTATGGCCACATGTTAAGCTACAGGCTTGCCATTTATCTCATGCCACTCAAAGGTAGTGTTGATCGAACTGTTCTAGAAAAGTTAAGTTCTAGTAGAACTTCGAGTTTTTAGAACTCAAACCGAATTGAACATTTTACTGTTTGAGTAAAGTTCTAGTTCGACACGCCATTTGTAGTTTCGTTTTCAGCAGTTTTCTGCACTTTTGGCGGCCATCCAATCACCTTTCTGCACTTTTGACGGCCATCCAATAAGTGCACAGCACAGAGAAGTGTCAAAACATCATTGCTGAGGTGTAGGGCTCTCATTGACAGCTAAAATCCTTGTGAACGCCATTTTTAGCGCACTCTCTGTATTTTACAGACTGCTGTTAGATAGCATTTTCCTCTCCATAGACATCAATAGTTAAGGAGTTTGGTATTGCTAGCTGCATCTGTCCCCCACCCAGACGCTGTTATTTGGTGACATTTGCTGGCTCACATCAGGCATAGCACTCATATACATGAATATATTATACAGAGTGCTTGGATTCGCTGAATCATATTCAGTCCCAAAAGTTCTGTTTTTGCAGTTTTGGGGGTTCAGTAATTGTATAACGCACCGTCTCCAAATCTCCTATGTGCCAAAGGGGCTTTTGGGCCCCCTCAGGATTCAGGGCCCCGTAGCAGCTGCTACCGCTGCACCTGCTATAGCTACGCCCCTGCTTGCAAGCTGTCCTCATCTTTTCAGTTAGCCATTGAAAAGAATTAAGTATTTTAGTCTCTCGATTTTTTTCTGTCACTCTTAGAGCCAAATTTTCTTCACTAAAGTTGTTCCACATATCCAGTTTACTGACATGGATGGTAATTACAGCTTTTCCTTACCTGTATAGGTATAAAAATTAGCCAGAACATCTTCTCCCATTGACTTTAATGGGGTTCGAGTTCTAGTAGAACCTCAAACCAAACTCACTAAAGTTCGAGGTTCTAATCGAACTAGAACTTTTTCCTGCTCACTCATCTCTACTCAAAGGCTATTATGATGCACATCAAGACAGTAATGGAGGCTGGTTGGAGATTAATCCTCTTCACTGGTCGTTCTCCTGAAATTATGGTGTTTGGTGGCATAATGTACAGTAGCCATTCTCCTCTATTCATTTCAGGTACACTAAGGCTATGTCTCCATGTTAAAGCAATACGATTGTATTTTCGGCAGTTTTAGGATTTTAAAACTGCCGAAAATATGATTGTTCAGGCAGTCCCATAGACGACAATAGAAAAAACGACCTGTAGTCTCCACAAGGTGTTTTTTCTCTGCTTATCTTCTGGCCGGTGTATTATACAACATATTGTATAATCCGCCGGCGCTTTGATTTTTTTTTTGTTTTCTTCCCATACAATCAATTGTATGGACCAACGGAAATAATGAGAACTGACGACGGTTTTTGCGTGAAATGTAATAAAAACCACGGTCTTGCATCGGACAAAAACCTGTCAACTACCGGACGTTTTTTGTCCGACGCAGTGAGGATTCAGCCTAAGGCCATGTTCACACAGCTTATTTGGGCACGTATTTCAGCTTGTAATTCGCGGCGTACTGCGCAAATTACGGCTGGAATATGTCCCAGTCATTAAGGTAATCCACCATTCTCATAGAGAACCATGGATTACGTCTCCTCTCCCCGCGCGGGGAGATAAGAGACATGTCATTTACTAGTGGCGTATGCGCGCTGCTAGTAATGATAGTCTATGGGCCACCGAGGCGCAGGCCCCCCCCCCGTCCACACGGCGCAATTGCGGGGCAAAATTAAGCCGTGTGAACATGGCCTAACAGCTCAGCATCTTGTTGATTGGGTTGTGGAACCAGTGCTACAGCCATTTCTCCAAAGTGTCACAAGAGCTCTTTTTGAACTGGACAACTCTTGGCCACATGTTGCTTATGCTACTGAGAGCAGCCTCTGTGATCTGCAGCATTTCCGGACAGGGAGCTGCCCGTAGCCAATCTTTATAATTTGTATGCCCAAGTGCATTCAGGGTGGCACGACAATACTCAGACAACTATTTTTAACCTTATTGATAGCATGCCAAGGTGTGTGTATTTCTGTGCATGGCTCTCATACTCAATACTGAATAAATTGAGATGCTTTGAATATTTTGTTTCCATTTATTATCATTTGCTTATCACTAACATGTCTGTCGATCCCATGTTTTCCACAGTCTCAAGACTTTTCTGTCTCTGTGTTGAAATTTCATTGTTGAGGAGTGTATGAATAAATTGACTAGCTGTTACCATTTCCCTTGCCTATTGGGCATGACCTTGACATTGTGTAATCATTGCTGACAGTGTCAAGATGGGTATGGAAATGATGTACCAGCATTGTTCTTTTATGAAGAGTATAAGTATTTACTAAAATAGACATGTCTGGAGAGCTGTCAGCTTCTCGTAAGTGGTTGTCTTATGAACACAACCCCTGTTTAAAGAGAGGGATTTAAATTCCCCTGCAGCTGTTACTGAAGAGGAGAGGTAACATTCCCTGAGGGTCATTCAAATGATTGGTTGTCTATGTAAAGCATAGACAATACCAGGTCGTAGAGTGTGAGGGTACCCAAAGGTCCCTCCGCCACATAAGAAGACACCACTAGGTGGAAGTCATCTTCTAATGCTCCTCTATGTCATTACACATAGAGGGGGTACTTGGTTCTGGCACAAAGAGAACCTTCCACTCTGAAGTCCATATACTATAATAAGGCATATTAGGGCTTATAGTATGTGTCATGAGACAACCTCTTAAACGAGAATTTTTTTAATGGTTTTCTAATTACAGTAAAACAACTTAAAGGGGTTGTCTCACTACAAAGATTGTTTTTTATGTTAAAGATCTTGCAAAAACAAGTCACTTTGCAATATGTGGCCATTAACAGTGTCCTACCTATTCTGAGATATCCTGTTTTGGATGGTCCGCATCAGCTCCTCAGATCCCCATAGCTACAGACCTGTTCGATCTCTCCTGGTTGCTATAGATACAGACCTGTAACTGCCGGCCATTACAACCCAGTAAACACGCAAAAGAATTCAAAAATGAAACAGATTGAGACAACCCTTTTAAATTGAGAATTAGCAATTAAACTGCCAAAAAATCGATAATATTGGACAAAATAAAATGTGAATGGTTTACTGCTCAGCTGTGATTTACAGTTTATTGACTTCTGTGATAATTACAAAACACAGATATTGTAAATATAATACATGCAAATAAAAAGATGTATGCCTGTAGAAATTTCTACCACTAGGGAGATCGCTGTGTCTTTTAATAGAATGAAAAAAGTAATTGGGTTCTGGAATATCCTAAAAGCCCCAAGCAATTCCTTGACTTATTCTTAGATGTTCCTTTGCATTTAGGAAACTGGATCTGGAGCCAATATTTTGTATTCTATGTTTTTATTTAAAGCAGCTTTTCAGACTCCATATTACTAAGGCTCGGTCCTCTAAGTATACAGGTGGCAATTACCTGATGCCCATTTTTTCTATCTATTACTAATAATATAAATCTAGCTATGTTTATACAAAGGACTTATATTTTATACAATACTTAACATGCCATGTTTGTATTGTAATAAAACAAGTTAGTTCTCATAAGCAACCACCACTCCAACTGGGGGGGTAATTGACATGTGATATGTTTTGATACTGTCAAGGGGAATATAGCAGTTGAGGGGTAATGTAATACACCATGGCAGCTAGTTGCACACCCACCGTGTGAACATCCGCTTTTCTGATGCGTCTCTGGGTTCATCAGAATGGACCCAGAGACGCATCTAACAATTAGGCAGTGAGTTTATCACTGCCGGCAATGAGAAACACGCAGCGGCGTTCACATGAGAGATCGCTGCTGTGTGTTTGCATCGCGCCTGTCGGGTCCATCTTTCGGATGCGATCCAAAAAATGACATGCAATTCTTGGATCGCATCCCAAGAAGGAACGGACAGGCGCGATGCAAACACACAGCAGCGATCTCTCATGTGAACGCCGCTGCGTGTTTCTCATTGCCGGCACCTAAGGGTGCTTTCACACGGTGCTTTGTTGGTGTGTTTTTGACCCATTTTTTAATGTGTTTTTTTGTGCAGAAAGGCACAGCAATTAACGTTGTACATTACTGCACACAAAAACATATTAAAAAACGCATCAAAAACGCACCAAAACAGCACCGTGTGAAAGCAGCCTAAGCGGAATTGCTATGAGGAGGGAGAGAGCAGCAGCTGGAACAAATGATGAGACAGGAGATGTGTCTCAGACTACCTGAGACACAAACTGACACAAATTGCAGCATTGAAAGCCAGTGAGGGAAATAACTAGCATTTTAGCATCACCTATACATCATACCTATCATTTAGTAGCTTCAAACATTACAGTTCTATGATGCACTTCTTTTTGTGGATGCTGAAATTAATAATAATTACCACTAACTGATTTTCTATTGGATAGACAAACAAAATAGGCATAAAATTATAACCATTAATCAGCATGTAACAAAAAGTTTTTAAAATGTCAAAAGAGGGATCAAATGTAAGGTGTTAATCTACAGTCTACAGGACTAACCCATATGGTCTCCAGATAATAAGAAGCCTTTTATCGCTGTCTTGCTGGAAGAGGATGGCATGCTGACCTACAAAAGAGACACTTAGGCTTGACAGTTGCATAAATATATTAGCAGAGGTCAAAAAGCATGGTGGTCCTCACAAAGAGGCTGAAAATCTTAGGGTAGTTTCCACGAAGGCGCATTAACTGCGGGGGCGTGCAATATGCGCCGCATTCATTCCCGGGGGTTCCACGGGAGCACGATTCCACGTCTCGAGAGCAGGGACCGAGCCGCCGAGGCCCATGAGACTGCTCATACGCTCATGGAATAGACGATGAAGATAATGTATGTCCAATTAATACATCCCCGCTTCCTGTTTTTTTTTTATGACATATATTCCGCGTACATACATCGTATTGTACGAGCGGGGAGAGAGGCGTAATCCATAGTTCTCTATGAGAACGATGGATTACCGTAATGATTGGGGTGCATTTCGCTCATATTAGAGCGCAGTACGCTCCAAATACGTGGTGAAATGTGCCACAAAATAAGCCGTGTGAACTTATCCTTAGGGCCACATGTATGAAAACTGTCTAGGTCTAAAACTCACTTTGTTACCTATAGCAACCAATCAGAGTGCTCCCTCTCATTTCATATAGTGCTCTGGAAAAATTAAAGGGGTGCTCTGATTGGTTGCTGTAGGAAACAAAGTGAATTCTAGACCTAGACAGTTTTCATACATGTGGCCCTTAGTTACAATGGTTAAAGACTTGTAAGTTTAATCATGTCTTTCTCATTAGAGCACAGTCTTTGTTTCATGCTTACTTCCCCACCCTCGCCCCTCTCCAGTGTTCAGGCTGTCTCTGATTTCACTTCTGGTGAGAATCATGTGCCGCCATGTTGTGAACCACACAGAAATCACAGAATGTTTACATTGTCGTAAGTGCTTTTGGTACAGTTCATACAGAAAAGATTTAAAATTCTCTATGAAATAAGACATCTAGTTAGTTCCTCAGACACATATCATAGCAACATCTACAGTTTGATATATTTTAACACAACATAACTAGTGTAGGAAGCAGGCAACCCGAAGTCTGGGGTTTTGCACAGTTTACTACACTGAAATATCCTAATTATGAAGCAATTATGCAGTGATCAAATAACACAGCCAGCAGTTGTAATGAAAATTTTTATTGGATCCATTTATGTTGAAATAAACTTGACAATCTTCTCGGATGGGATTTAACAAGAAACTTTTAAACAAAGTTTTGGGATTCTTTTGAAGCCTATTATGCTTGTGGAGTTTTGTGTCCTATTACAGAACCTAAATAGAAAGCTGTCTGTTCCTTATTGCAGCTCGCTGTTACCCTGCGGGCTATTTTCTGCATTATCATCCAAATTTCTTTAAAATGCTAATGCATGAATGCATTTCTCTGAATGGTTAATCACCTTCTGTTCAGTTTTCACATTTGGCATGTACAATATTTTTGTAATTATATTTGCATGAATACATAGTTTATCCATTCTGTAAAAATATTCTAGGCTATGTTCCCACCACATTTTTTTAAATAGAGTGCAGGAATTCATCTTTTATATTTTCTGATGGAGCCTTAATGTATTAAAATGTATATACAAATGTACAGTATAGGCCACCATTGGGTCTGCCCACTGATTTTTTAGTTGAACTAAATAATTTAGCAATGTACAATTTTGCCGTTTTTCCATCAGGTCCATTCATGACATGTCTTTTGTGCTCGGACTGTCTGATTCAGCAAATTGTTCTCGTTATGAAGTTAAAATATATAGGAGCAAATATTGCTTAGTCGCTATATATAATAGAAGAATTGTCTGTGCTTGGTTGCAGTGGTGTTAATAGACTTTCACTGCTTGAAAAAGTAACATCAGAGAGTAGCTATTGCCTTCTAAAAGAGTGAAAATGGGCATTGTAGTAATGTATCATGCTTTGCCATCTGCCAAATAAACCTTAGTTTGGTAGATTCAGGGAGAACAGTGGATAGTTATTGCCATATTTTGGACCCTCATTCCTAAACTATGATGTGGGCTGAGCTATTCTTGTGAAGACTAAAATTGACAGTATACAGTGTGCCCGTGGGCTACCAATTTTTTTTGTTATAGTTTAAAGACAGTAAATCACCATTGCATATCATCTTTGCTCCTATTTTCTTGAATATGTCCCCATACTTTAGGTGTGTTCTAAAAACTAGTCTATTTCCTCCCTAAAGATGGAAGGTCTCTGTAGCAGCACAGGGGGGGGGGGGGTGCTTGAAATCATTTTAAAAAGGTCTCTGGATCTTTTAAAAAAAAATGATGTGCAAATGGTTTATATGCAGTAAGATTAGTCACTTACTAGTGTATTGTCTGTAGCTTTCAATGTCTCTGTAAACCAGTTTTACATAAAGTCACATAACCATGCTCCTGGTGTTTGTCACCTGACTGTGTGATGTCCATACTTCTGAACATGTAGTTATCTCCTCTCCTCGCCCCTGTTATACAGTGCATCACATATCACATGCCTCTTATCTACACAATGTTTTTGAGCAGAGAGAGTAATTATGAAAATTGCAGTTCTTTACATGGTAATCCTGTCCACAGCAAGCCCTGGAAGCATTAAAACAAAGGTACAGCACAGAGCAAGGCAAGTTAATAATCAAAATGAAAAATGACTACGGTACTTCTGAACTGTGGTAATACTGTTCTATATTTTATAAACTAGGAAAACCCATTTGAAAGCGTAAGGTTATTATAAATGCTTGACTTCCCCACATTTGGCCCAGTTTACATCAGAGAGGCGGTATCAGATCTGGAAAATGATGGACACAAACGGACCCCAATGACTGCAATTGGGTTTGTTGGGTTTCCGTCATAGTTGCTGTCATTTTAATGGAATAAATGGTGCTGCTTGCATATTTTTACAGTCATTTTTTACAGAATCTGTGATGGAGACTCTAAACAGAATCTCCAACAGAGATGCAAAGAGATCTGAAATAATTTTATAACATTTTGTTATTTCAAATACTCATTCCACAGTAAAAGCACTATGGCCCTCATTTACTTTCCTATGAGACCACACCCTGTTTTCAGTAAGTCACGCTCACCTGTGTGTAGAAATTGTCTTAAGCTCATAATAAAAGTGCCTGGGATATGCTGTGACATGCTGCGCCATAGGTCCAACACTTTTTGCTCCATTTTAAGAGATTTAAGCATACAACCATATAATTAAATGAAGGCCTGTGTATTCAGATCTCTGCAAGAATGCATCACATCCAGAAAAAGTGTTAATCCTTTGTGAAATGTCAGAGGTTGGAGTTGATCAGTGATCAGTCATTGATTGTTTCCTTTTTTCCTGTTATTGGAAATCTGATCGCAACTTATTGACAGTAAGCTCTTGAGCAAAACCTACCGCTTCCATACTAGTATCTGTGCCATCACTCTACATACTAAAGGGTTTATTATAAAAACTCCTTCGTTTTTCATGTTTCACATTGGCACTTACCTTCCAAAATTCACATGATCTCCACATAATACAACTAGAGAAAGTATGGTTTGCATCAATATTCACTGTACAATGTCAGTTTGTTAAAAACATTTCATTAGTTCTAATTCAGAACAATATTACCCTATAAAGAAGTTTACTCACAAAAGGAAACCTTCTGAGATTTTTCTGTTGTTCTGAATGCAAATGCCAGCTTGGTTATACAGGCAGTCCCCGACTTACATCGTTCCGACTTACATATGACCCCTAGTTACAAACGGAGACTTATGGGGCGTGGCTGACATTCAACACTGAGTCACGCCGCATGATAACCAAGTGCCAGCATGCCACAGCTGCACATGAGATACAGAACGTTAGGTGAAATCTTCTAAAAAAAGGGCACAGACAGCAAAACAAATGTAAATACTGTTCCCTGCACTATCCAAAGCTAATTTTTTTTTTGCTGGAGCTACATTTAATAAATATAACTGTTCCAACTTACATACAAATTCAACTTAAGAACAAACCTACAGTCCCTATCCCGTTTGTAACCCGAGGACTGCCTGTATATATATTGTGAGACAGTGACAGGCAGCGTTATTGGGGGAAGATACATTTCCCCTAGAATGCTCTCATATGTGACTATAGGGAGCGCATGGACAGAAGTGTGTCACCGAGTGGCCTGGACTCAGTGAAGGGAAGCCGACAGTGTGGTGTGTCAGTAGCGCTATGCTACTGACATGTTTTGTGTAAGCGGGTTCATTCCGCTGATGTCCAGGTCGGCTTTTCCTGGAGTGATCAAAGAGCCGGGTGGGTGGCCACTCCCACGCACCTGGTGAGGTTGGTCTCAGGCCTATAAATCCTGGCTCTGCAGGCCTGTCATGGCTGCTGGTGGAAAGCTTGTGAGTAGCCCCTGTTATTTGTGTGTTCTGGTCTCTGTACAGAGGCACTTAGTGTGTCTCTTGTGTAGTAAGGGCCGTTACTGTTTAGTTAGAGCTCAGCTGAGCAGGATTTTGTTTTGTATGTTTAGCATGAAATTAAGGCTGTGTTATTTCTGTTGCCATTCTAATGAACCCAGACATAGCCTGGACCTGGACTTTTTATGCAGTGTCCCTGTCTCTGTCTGTCAAAGCCCAGGCTGCTACCTGAATGTTGATGTTAATCCCCCACAATATATATATATCCTGACAATGGGCAGTCCATGGCTACCGGATGCTGCCCTCTTGCTAATAGATCATTTATGGACATAATTAGCTGTCTACACAAAACAGGTTGTTCTGCGTGCCTAAATACAGGTTGTCTGATTTAATAATCTCTGTTGATCAGTGGACATCCAGCACGTTCATGTCATCAACTGACATAAGGACATTATCCAGTGCCTGTATTCCAAACAATAAATGGCAGCTTAGGATCCGACTCTTTTGTGGTCATCTTCAGATTCAAGACAAGAGCAGTAAAACAAAGAGAATGACTGTACACTTCTGGCTCTCCATTCCATTTTAGCTTTCTCAGCTGAATTGTAAATAGCACATTTCAGCTTCTTTTCTAATAAGATTGAAGTGCTATAACCAGGATCTTCGCGATAACAGCTATCAGCCTGTTTATACAACAGTTTGGAACTAATGCACCCACTAAGGAGATTACATGATTTGTTCCTCACATGATATAATAGAAACATAGAATTTGACAGAAGATAAGGACCAATTGTACCATCTACAAGGCTTTTTTATCTCACTTTCCACTCTTATTATGCTATTTCTTATCCTTTCTCCAGTCCCAGGACAGACCTGCATTCATTCTAAATATTCTAGAAGTGTTGCTATTATATTACTTTGTCTGAATGTGTCCAAATATATTTTCAGCTGAGTCTTGATAAAGCAAATACCTTTCTTTTGCAGAGCTGCAACTCTGTTTTTATTGAGTAGGATTGTTTAAAGGGGTTGTCTCACTACAAATAATAGCTTTCAAAATGTAGGGAACACTAAATGAAGACGTTTTCCAAATATATTGCTTTGTTCATCTTTTTTTGTTAAGGAGCTACAAATGATTTTATCACCTTCTGAGGGCTCTCAGGTTTCCCAAGTGACTGACCTGTGTTCTCCTTCTCCTCTGCTGTTTGTTCTATCTGATAGCAGGGAGTGACATCACCATACTGGTCGTGGCTGGCAGTGTGAAAGCTTGTGTGTTATCTGATCTTTCAGACAAAAGACAGTAATTACTCTACTGTTTACACTAGCTCAGAAGCTTCTCAGACCTCAGAGAAGGTAATTTGCTTAATCTAGACTAATAAACAGAGAAATCTGAATACACAGAGCTCATATGCTAATTCCAGACAGCTTGATCAGGAAGTGACAGAGCAAAGCAGCCTTATGTCATACATGCATTCACTGCAACTTTGAGATCGGACTCTTTCTTTGCAAAAAATCTCAAGGACATTCTAAGGCCGTCTCTAATACGCATGTAACCCCTTTCTTACATATGACGTAACTGTACAGCATGATGTCGGTAAGGGAGTATAGAGCAGGCTCCTTCGCTGAGTCCACTACATATCTGCCTGGTGCCAATTGTATTTAACAGCCAGCACTCTCTAGGTATGGAGCAGACTGAGTGAGTGAGTCTGCTCCATACTCCCTAACCAACATTATGATGAACAGTCAACACTCATCCCAGCTATTTAATCACTTAAATGCTGCAGTCAATATGACTGCAACATCTAAGCTATTAGAAAACTCCAATTCACTATATGATTGGCCACACTGCAACACTATTGCGGAGTGCCAGTCAGTTGTCATAACAGCCAAGGGCCTAGTAAATAAGGCTCCCTGGTCTACTACATCTTACACTTTCTTGAGGCAGGATTTAATTGGTGATCGATAGTTTTGTGATATTCTGTAATATATTAATATTGCAGAATAGTGTACAATCAGTCAAGCCCCCTAGTGGTCCAGTGCCCCATGGGGAATAAATTGTAAAAAAAAAAAAATTAGAAATGTTTTGCAAGTATATAAAAAAGAAAGAAATATTAAAAGTTCAAAATAGCCCCCTGTTACCATTTTACAAATAAAAAAAAGAATAAAATAGGTACAGAAAATTGGTACTACCATAAGTATAAAAGAATAAAATATACTAAAAGATATCCCACACAGGGAATGCATTAAACAAAATACCTAATGCAAAAATTGCAGTATTTTGGTCCCTAGAAAATTGGAATAAAAATTAACCAACAAGTCGCATGTATCCCAAAACGGTGCGTACAAAAACTGCACTTCGGTTCACAAAAAAATACCCCCTTTGCATGTTACTAGGCAGAAAGTTTAAAAAAAAAAAGTAATATAACAATGCACGGCAAATAAAAAAAAAAATAAAAAATACATTTTATACTACAGTAAATGGTACCATTAAAGAGTTCAAGGTGTCCTGCAAAATACAAGCGTTAATATAGCTAGGTAGCTGGAAAAATAAAAAGTGTATGGCTCTTGGGGACGGTAAGGAAAAAACGAATATAAACAAAAATTGCTTCAGTAGGAAGTGGTTATTAGTTAAATAACATGTTATTTTCTTTATATTACTTCTAGATATTATTGTCTTATAACTACTGACAATCACAGATGTTTAACATGTCTGTACCTTTTTATAACTGACTTCTGGTATCATCTTGCTATTATATTATACAAATTATATAATCTTCATGTTCGTTTAACATACAGTATTTCTGCTCTTTTCTAGTATTTACAAGAAATCTCAATGGGAGTTATGGGTAGAGTCATGCGGCACACTTGGTTGTACTCAGAACTCCCATTGATTTCATTGGGAGAGTATTGACCACCTCTCCGTTCAAAACAGAGAGGTTTCGGTGCTTATTCCCTAGCTAGGTGCATAGTTCTAAAAATAAGCTATACTCACCAGTCTGATTCCCTGCTACTTCCATTGCCGGAACACTGGTCCTGCTTAGGCCCCAGTCACATCAAGGTGATGGTCTCAATTTGTGGTATCTGTTGGCATACCTTGAAAAATTTGTCCCGACATCACCATGACAGGGCCATAGCAATCTGCAAGGCAAATGTAGTCCAAAACAAACTTAGAGACATGGATGGACAAGGTCTAAAAACAAATTGGTCAGTTCTCCACTTTCTACAAAGGACGCAGCCAGGGCTGGCAGAAGCAGTGGTACCAACACAGGGACCAGGAGTCATCTTGGACTTTAAGCTCCATCAAACTACTCCACACCTCTCTGTTTTGCAACTCGTAGCTGATGACACAGCTCTGACAACCCTACCCAAGCATCCTCGTCACCCTCTAAGGCCCTCCAATGATCTTTTGAGCGCAGTCATAATGTCCATTTGGATCCTCGTTAAAGTGAGTTCGATCAAGTGTTAATCAAATAGATGACATACTGATTACCATACAGTAAGGATTTACAGAAGAGAAAAAGAGTCCCAGGCATAAAGTACTGAAGCTAAATGTAAAGTCAAAATACATTATATTACTAGTATGACTATATGGTATACCATCAACAGAAAAAGAGCTCCACCATATTCATAGCCTCGTTAATTATAGTCAACTGAGATACTTTCTTTTTAATTATCAGATGTTTATGTACTGTATCTGATTTAAATTATGCTAAAGTTTACATTATTTTCTCCTTTAGTTTTGATCATGCAATATATGCTTCATTTATGTTTTGTTCAATTCTGCTCATTCGTCTCCCAATGTCCTATTGAAATAAAATAGACAGTATGTTGATAGCATATTTGGAGTCCTGAGATTATCTCAAGTAGCATCACTTCTGATGGGTTACATGAAATAATATGCATAGCCTGGCAGTACTATATTCAGCTCAAAAATGAATTAGCTTTGAAGGTATGGTTACATGAAGAAGAAGTCTTAGAACAAAGATTAAAATATGCCCAGTTCCCATAAAACTAAGGGTAAAACATATGAATAGGGCAGCGCCAGTTTTCTGCCATGATTTGCGCCAATAAACTGTTGTTGCCCCTGGCTGACATATTTTTAAAAGATCTTTCGCCAAAAACTAGCGCAAGACCAACACCCTAGACAGTTTTGTATGTGCCATTTCTAAGGGGGTTTAGCGCCACATTCAGAATTTTTGACACATTTATGAAAGTGTCTTGAAAGAATGTGGCATACAGATGTTATACTTATCCATGCCAATTTCAAACTGGCGAAACAAATTTTCGTCCATGTTTTTGTCTCACAATGGGACACATTTAGAAAGTGCAGTGAGACACTTTCATACATACTAACGAACCTACACTAAACTACTGAGAAGTATGACTGTCTAGTCTCCGCCAGTTTTCATACATGTCACTCTAAATACTAATCTCCTGGTGCCCCATTAACAAAAATAAAAAATTCTATTCACCTTCCTCTGTTCTAGCATTTGGGGTATTCAGTCGTCTGGTTGTGTTCTTCTAAAACGGGTTATCACCCTGCAGCCGCTGATTGGTTGCAGCGCCACGTGCTTCTGCTTACATCATTGTTTGGAGCTGGTCACTCCTGAACGGTGATGTTAGGGAGTGACACATGACTACTGAAGCCAATCAGTGGCTGCAGTGCTGTCATCCTCATTTGGAAGAAGAGGAACATAAATCGGAGAGACCCAGTGCTGGAGGGAGGAGTACAGTAAGGTGAGTATAGGTTTCTTTATGAGGCACCACGAGCTTAGTATTTATTTTTTATAGCAACCGGACAACCCCTTTAAGTTAATTATACACTAAATAACATATAAACATAGTAGATAAGGTTGGGAAAACCACAGGTCCATTAAGTCTAACCTATAATCCTATAGTGTTGATCCAAAGGAAGACAAAAACCCCTATGAAGCCAATGCAAATTCCCTCATAAAATAGGAAAATTCCTACCTGACTCCAAATATGGCAATCAAAATAATCCCTCAATCTCCAGAATTATTCATATCCTGTGATATTATTTTTTTCGCTATTGGACTCTAAACACTACTTGAACTTAGGGCAACATGTATGAACAGGGCTGTGCCAGTTTTCTGGTGTGCTTTGAGCCTAAAAAACCTGTCGCTTCCCTGTTTGATAAATGAATCAACAGTCATACAGCAAAACTTGATGCCTTATGTGCCAAAACACGGCAGTTTTGAATGCGCTAAAGTTATGCGCTAAAGATCTGTTATTCACCAAAGATATGCTATGCAAGGCATACCACATGCCAGATTTATGAAACCACAATTTCATACATACTGTCCCATTTCACACTCCTCTATATCAATTTAGAACTGCCATGTCGGTGCCAAGTTTCATACATTTTCATACATCACCGTTAGTTTAGATTGTTGTTGGCAATTCCGGCAGCGTTGGATGACCATTTGTATTTTAACATGTCCGATCCTTTTGTTCTCAAGAGAATATTAGCTTCTGTAAGGTTGTCTGGCAGCAGCTAATTTGCTAACTTCCCTCTCCTCATTCAGAACACATGCACTCTCAGATGATCTGAGTATGCAAGTGTATGGGGGGAGTGGGGTAGATGACTTATCTGTCAACAGCTATCTGAAGTGCATTGCCAGCTTTGCACTCCAGGGGTTCCCGTAGTATGCATTTGACTGGGCTTATTGGCTCTCTAATTATATTGATACATGTTCTGGTTAACTGCTTGTTATCATTTTACTGTAAAGTCTCAATGAAGAAGACATTTTATTTACAACCTTCATGTGTCTGTGGATAATATATTGTACCCTGCAGGTAATACCTTTCCTTACACCATATAAGCTATTTCATGAGCTTTAATGCGTACAGAGGATTCAACATCCTGGCTCATGAGACTTTAAATGATTATTTAACAGTAATACCTTGTCTGAGTGATCTGCTGGCCCATTAAGCAGAATTACACACAACTGTTTCAACTTCACTTTACATAGAGCTGTTTTCCTTTTAAATAAAAACGGCTCCTTCCTCCGTCAACAGAATTAGATGAGTCTGATTATGGCTTAACCCTAGCGTTTCTACCACAGATGTCAACTCTATACTTAAATAGTCACACAACTATATTTAGTTTCCTTTTGAACTGACAATGTACATTGATGTTTCCCAGCATTGCAATAAAGCATTCCTTTTGATCAAAATGTCTTGAAAACTATACAAAGTTTGTTTGCTGTTACCAAATATATGCTTGTATTTGATCTAGAAGATCAAAAAAAATTATGAAAATATTTAAAACTAGCCTCACTGGGATGTAAGTCAGATTTTAATGTCCGTATATGGAGAAAAAACTTGTCCTCATATAATCCTACTAAAATAAATGGAAATCACTATAGGGTTACAGAGTGATCTAAATACAGTTCAGAAAAATGGGGTTATCTGTGTTGTACCCAAAATGTGCATAAATAGATAGATAGATAAATGTATCTATATACTGTTCATATACCTGTGTATGTTTTTTTTTTAGGAAACCCGTAGTGCATGTTAGGTATGAGCACCAATCGGTGTTGGGCTAAGGCCCTGGATCCAACTGGTAAAAATTTCTGACATGTCACTTCAAGTTAAGGATAGTATATATCGCTTAACCCCTTTCCATTAAAGCAATTTTTGGGAATGGCTTTTCTTTTTTTTCTTATTCCTACCTTTCAAGACCTATAACTTATTAATTTTTCATCCCCATAACCATCAAAGAGCTTTCTGTTTATGTGACAAGTTTTATTTTTCAGTAGTTATATTTATTGTGGTATACAATGCAATAGGAAACTTAAAAATATAATAATTTGTGGATTTGAATGGAAAAAATTTCCCAGCTGCAACATTGCTTTGTTTTTTTTAAATTAATTTCATTTTGTGGTATAAATCATATGTTAACTATATTCTGTAATTCTGACAATAACCCTTACTTTGTATTGTTATAGTCTTAGACCAACAACTTTTACAGGATAACCTGTAGGTTTAATTGGTACTATCTTAGTATAAATACAGCTTTCAATCACTTTTTTTAATTATTTTTTTTGAGGGGAGGAAAAGTAACTAAAAACAATGCAATTCTGGGACTTTTTGTTTGTTTGTTTTTTATGTCTACTGTGTGGATAAATAAATGTATATTTTAATTGGTATATTACTGTTTGTTTTATATGGTAAATGGGAAAAATATTTTTTATTTACTTTTAACTTCAGTCATCCTAGGAGACATGCAATCGTTTGTGCAATTTACTGCAATATTATGTATTGCAGTATATGGCAATATTACATCTCTCCTATTACACCCTGTCTATAGAAGTACTATCAAAGTAGGCCCAGGGGCTTCATTAGGTTGCCAGAAGAACCGAATGACTCCATGAAATTGTGCTGTGAGGGGCCCACCGGATGTCAGACAGGAGCTATCTTGCCTAACAGACATATATTGCTGTAGTCACACTGACCATGGTATCTAAATAGTTATTCTGTTAAGATCATTGTGCTTTTTGATCCCAGGCTTTGATATAGTGGTCAACTGTAATTAACAGCTTGCCTCACAGTGTACAGAGTGGGCTTAGCTGTTGAGCCCACTGTATACTTCCCTTTCCACAATCCTAATGTACATCTATGGCAAAATGTCATGGAGGAGGTACACATAAGCATACTCTCTTTTCCTACAATTGACATTTATCCTCCATGCACAGAATACAGTAGGTGACTCATCATTGTGTGTCCCACCGCTGATGCCCCCACAGTTCACTAAACAGAGGCTCTGAGTCTCCTATTATAAGAAATACAAGCAGAAAGAATGTAAACTAGTAGATATAAACAGAGCTGCCCCATTCAAGTACTTAGTTTACCTGCTTAATAAATACAGCCCTTGTTTTACAGGAATAAAATGTAATGCTTGTTGAGCTTGTGCTCATCTTATACACCCACGTAGCGTGCAAAACATGAAACTTTTGAAATGGGAACATCATTACATCCTTCATCTGCCCAGTAGCTTAATTTTTAAAAAAATATGCCTTAAGTGTGACTCTACTGTTTAGTAACATTTCAGAATATATATGAGCAAGAATGAAAATGCTTCGGCTGCAATACCATAATAAGATGCTATCAGTGTCAGTAACCCAAAGATACAGCAGGGATGGCAGAGAGACTGAAATCCCCAACGGTTTCTCTGCTATCGGTCATCAGAGTACAGACAGTGTTGCAGCAGTATACATTATCCCATTTGCAGAGTAAAAAACATGCTAAAGCATAGTACTGAAAAAGAAAAGTAGTCCAGATTACGGAAAATATCCCTTAACTGCAACTGACTAGTTTCTTAACCCCTTGAGACGCACGCCTGAAAAGTAGTTAATGAACAGAACATTATTTAAATTTTTGCCTCCTTGCGTTTCAACAGTTGTAACTTTTTTATTTTTTCAATGACGCAGTTATATGAGACCTCGTTTTATTTGAGACAAGTTGTACTTTATGGGGGAATAGTTTAAATTCACTTATAAATAATTGCAGATTTTTTTTTTCAAATTTTTTTTACACCATTCACATTTCACACTTAAAGGGGTTTTATCGTTACAAAGATCATATCTCAGATTATGGGGACAGTAAAAATAAGCACTTTTGTAATTGGGTTGCATTACCTCAGTCACTTGGTTTAGCAGATATGAGCTTTTCTATACATCTGTGTTCTATTTCTGCTGTTGCTGGTCGGACACGCCCCCTGGACGTTTCTCGACCCCCCCCTAGACACGCCCCCTGTACTGTGATTGGCTGGCTGACATTTCATTCAGCTTGTTGGGATACGCCACGGCCACGCTCCCTGCGCTGTTATTGGCTGCCTGCACACTCTGTGTTTACTCCCCTCTGAGCTGTTAAAATCGATAGTGAAACCAAGGTCTGCTGGCTCTATACACATCTCCAAGACTCTCTAGGGTCAATAATCTGGGCAATGACTGCCTGTTTAAAGGGCTTTTGCCAAGAGGTTGATTCACCTCCTCACAGGTCCAGTCCTTAAGCTGCTACTTTGAAAAGAGGGCGTTCTGTTCCTGCTCCTTATGACATCATCATCTTTAGTGTATAACATAGGGATTCAACACAGTATTTGTACAAGCTGTATGTGTAGTGTAATACTTAGCTGTTCCGCTCTACAAGAGAAAGATTAGGAGTTCAAGCCCCATCAGTAGTTTTTTTTTTTCTTTTTTAAATTGTACACAGATGGAAAGATCTGGAAATACAAGTGTGATACAATGCATATACTCTGGGGGATGAGAAATGATATAGAGGAGCTATGTATGTGTATATATATCATTATAGAGATTGACATATATATTTTAGGTCTCTCTACATATGTGTAGAATTTAGGGGGGGGGGGTATACTATGTGAGGGACTATAATTCCAAACCCCTTACTTGTGAAACCAAAGCTCTACCATTACACTACCAGCCCAAATCAGTTATAGGTTGAGCAGGGTCTTCTCTCAAACCTGATTGCTTCTCCCCCATTGTTTTCACTCACATGTCACTGACAGCAAGCAGAGATCTTTACTGGAAGCTGACATTTGTCCTTGTAGTTGAGTAAAAATCTCTTCCGGTTGTCAGTACAATTTGGGTGAACACCACTAGAACAGAAGTAAAAGCTGCTGGCTTTCAGTGTAATTTGTGTGTAAACTAAGAGATAAAACAGGTGCTTGCTGGAGCCTCAAGGCTGCAGACATAAGCAGGCAGGAGGCTACAGAGCTGTTACATCCAGACAACCTTCTGCATCCCCTGCTTCAAACAAAATGATGATGTCACAGTTCTTCAGTGAGGGGAGACACGCCTCCTGGGAGGAGAGACACGCCTCCTGGGAGGAGAGACACGCCTACTGACAGGAGAGACACGCCTCCTGGGAAGAGAGACACGCCTGCTGACAGGAGAGACACGCCCCTGGATTTTAAACTCAATCTCAGAGAATTAGCTGAACAGCACGAACAGTTCAAAACGATAAAACTCCTTTAATAACTTGTTAGATTAATTCTACAGGTTATTACGGTCGTGTAGGTACCGTATATGTGTAGGGTTTTTTTGTGTGTAATGTATGCACAATTTTTTTTTATTAATTGTTTATTTTTTTTACACATTTTTATGTTTTTTACTTTTTTTTTTTAAATCCCAGCAAGGGAGAACTGTGTTACATTACCAAATGTAAAAAAAATTATAATAATAATAATAAAAAAATAATAATAATGTAATAACATATTCATATATGCTAATACATTATAATCTGTGTCAGTCAGTCAGCACACAGTCTGCCCTGACTGCAGGCTTCCTATACAGACAGCCTGGGGCTACTCTAGGTCCCCAGGGCTGACTGTGCAGCCATTCCCCGGGCTCTGTCGGGTCACTGGGTGTTACGATCACCCGACAGAGCAGGGAACCCCTTTGATTGCGCTGTGGTGACGAACTGCGGCAATCAAAGGGTTAAAGGTTTCTCCGCTCCCCAGCGCTTGCAGGAGCTGTGTTGGGATCAGGGCTGTGTAGTACAGCCCCGTTCTCAGCGAAGCTGCGGCACCGGGCTCTGCAAACTCCGATGTCTGCAGCGACGCCAAAAGACGTCGCTGCAGACGAATGACCTGAAATGCCCGCCGTCAAAAGACGGTGGGCGGTCGTTAAGGAGTTAATGTAGTGTTTGTGTAATCTTATGGTAAGGCTTCATTTAAAAAAGACTTTGCAGCCATCACATTACATTTACAATTATGTACTAATGATATCATCAGCAGTTTGGGAACCACATTCAATAATCCAGAAGGACATGGGTTTTGAAACCTTTTACCAGAACAGAATTTTTGAGGATGGTGTTTTAATTTTTTCATCCCCCTGTTCCAGAAGCCATGAATTTAGTTGTTGTGTTGATAGGCAACATAAGGGCTTTCCTGCTTGCAGGAAGAGTTGTATTGGAAAACCCCCAAAAAAACCTATTTGTGGAGTGGAAAAAAAGAAAAACACAAATGTGACATTGTTCTTTGGGTTATAATTTTACAGTGTTCACCGTGCCATATAATGACATGTTTACGTTATTCTGTGGGTCAGTATGATTATGATGATATGGCTTTTTTTATGTTTTACCATTTAAAAAAAAAATATTTGCTTTTCATGACCACATCCTGAGTCCAATAACTTTTAGCTTTCTGTTGAAGGACTTGCATAAAGCTTGTCTACTTGTTATACCATTTTTTTAGGGATAAATTGACCAGGACAATTGCATGACCACATCCTGAGTCCAATAACTTTTAGCTTTCCGTTGAAGGACTTGCAAAAAACTTGTTTATTTGTTGTACCATTTTTTTAGGGGTTAATTGACCAAGGCACTTTTTTATTATTTTTTTTTTACTTAGGACACTACTAATAACATTTTTATTGTTTATTTTTATACATTAAACAGCAAAACAGTGGGTTTCATTTCAATATTTTAATTTTTTTTAAACCTTCTAGTTCACCTAGGGACTTGATAGATTGTACAATGTACTGCAATACTTTTGTATTGCACTGTATTGTCTAATCACTGCTCATCTTTTACACCCTCTGTCTGCATCTTTTACACCTGGCCACTGGTAGTAGGTGGCAGCTATAATGAACAACCATGTTCAAGGCAGATTTAGCTTTTTTGCCCACTTCTTTCTGCCTTTTCTTACATTCTAGTGCACATTTATGGCAGATGTCAGGGAGGAAATATCTTGTTCTGGAGGACCTGGCATCTGTATTAGGCAGAGCCCCATCCATTTAAATAGGAGCTTCACTTCTTCTGGAATGGCATTGCAGGATGAGCGAACAGCTGCTGCAAGGCTCACCCACATATATTGTAGATATTCAGTGGGGGCCAAGATTAGGGCACCCTGCTAACAGCTTACTTTTGGGTGACCCATGTAATAAAAAGGTACTATCTATAGCAGACAACCCCACATACAAAATACATTGTGTGTTGTTTTAAAACATGCTGTGTCTATTCTTCTAAGATATTTGTTTCAATATCTAGTATTTTTTTTTACACTTAAATGATTTTGTAAATTGAACTTTTTTGTTTCTACTTCTCATTCTATTCCCATGGTTTTGGCAGCTGGGTTTAGCAGTCCTATTAAGAAGAAGAGTAATGAGCAGGCATTCCCATCTCCCCATGACCCATTATCTAGTTGAGTCTAGTTGAGATTGTATTTCTTTTACATAAGCTTATCCTACTGTTTTCCCTTCACAGTTGTGGATTTACCACCATTTTTCAAGCATAGAAAATGTATTTTCAGCTATAGTTACAATCTGAATTTCATTGTATATTGTATCAGCAGTCAAACATCTTCTACTGAACTTTATTTACCACATTGGCTTCTGTTTTCACTGAATCTAATGCACGTTTAATGGTTTATTCTTTCCTAACATCGACACAGAAATGTCCAAAATAAGATTTATTTTTTATATCAGTAAAGTCATTTTAGAATGTCCTTGTAAACACAGGATTTATATTCTCATTGTCATCCTAGAAGCCAGTAGACTCACTGGGCTCTATGCCCTATCTGCGTAGAGGTCCAATTTGAAATAAAATAGATTTTTGCTGAAAGTTAGTTTTGTGCTGCACACACATAAAAGGCTATTTCCCACTTTTATCTGTATTGGAATTTCTGTGAGGTCTATCTAATAAGATATATAACAAAATGTCCTAACAAGAGCAACACTGTGACTATAGGCATCATTTAAGTTACAGAATAACAATACCCAAAATAATTCACAAACTTCAGTCCTAATATGGAATACAAAAAAAAGTAGGATGAGAAAGTGAAATAAATATTTTTATTGTATTTTTCACCCTATTTTCTTGGTTCTGTATGAAGGTCCTTAAAACAGTTTGGTTTATATTCTGCATAATATATGTGAAATAAAAGGAGGCTTCATCAAGTAGTATATATGGTTATGATTTTTTATTTCGTAATGTTTTAAGCGTCAACTAAACTCATATCACTCAAACTCATATCATCGGTTTTGTTAGTCTAGGGTATTCCACTTGCTAGTGTTGTCAGCAGCAACAGTAAACTGGGTAGAAGCGCAATGAAGTGGCCGTCACTCCACTGCCTCTCCTTGGCCGCAAAGCCTAGTCATGGCCTAGGAGTTGCTGGGAGGAGCATTCCGGAGCTAGCAGCGTGATGACGTCACACCGCCAATGTTGGGCAGAAGAACAGCAGGTGTCCAGCAGGGGAACATGGAGAATTGAGCATTATTATTATTTTTTTGGCGGTCTAACCTACCTACCCATCTAAGGACGAGAACTATATACCTAACTAAGGAGAGGACTTACATACCTAACTAAGGAGTGGACTTATAAACCCAACTAAGGTTGGGGACTTATATAGATATCTAAGGAGGGGACGTAAATGGGTACCTAAGGAGGGGACTTATATAGGTACCTAAGGAAAGGACTTATATAGGTACGTAGGGAGGGAACTTACATATTTACCTAACGAAGGAGGAGACTTAAATATTTACCTAACGAAGGCGGAGACTTACATATTTACCTAACGAAGGAGGAGACTTATGTACCTACTAAAGGAGGGGGAGACTTATATACCTACCAAAGGAGGGGACCTATATACCTACCTAAGAAGGGGACCTATATACCTACTTAAGGAGGGGACTTTTATACTTACCTAAGGAGGTGACCTATATACTCAACTACCTAAGAAGGGGACATATATGCCTATCTTCCTAAGGACGGGACCTACATACCTGCCTACCTTACTAACTAAGGAGGGGACCTATGTACCTACCCACTGAGGGGACCTATATAACTACCTACCTACATAGTTCAGTATGGACAGAGTACATGCAATTGCGCTTTCAATTTACATCTTGTTATTTTCATTCATGAGAAAATATAGCCAATGAATCCAGTATTTCCTGGTATAGATTTGAATCCCAAAAAGCCCAAAATTGTTAGATATTACTCTGCATTTTTTTTTGAATATATATAGTGTGAAATTGGAGATTGGGTGAATCGGTAAAACAGGTAACATGAGCTCGACATGAAATGCAATGATTATAACAAGTGTTAGTAATCCTTCTGTATTATGCAATATATAATTTCAGAGTATCTAGGAACCCTTTAGTCTGCTATGACATTGTGGTAATTTAGTGTTATAATTTTCCTTATCTGTTTTCAGGACTTTTCGGTTACTTCTAAGTCCCTTTGCCTGCAGTATGTGGTTAAATGTGCTGACCTTATCTATCCATGACTGTCTTTTATTTTTAGTATTAATTGGCAGAATGTCCTTCGTACAATGACATTGATACTTCAGATCTCCATTTAATAAAGTGCCTAAGCACTTCAGCAAACACCATTGTAAGTCAAAGTATTATTCAATTATAATCCCAGTGTGTAATTTTGCGATCTGATTAGAAGAGGAAAGGTGTCATTATAAAGGGCCAATTACCTTTTTTCTCCCCAGTGGCAAAAATATGTTTAAAGTGAACGTGTTATTGAAAACTATATGATAATTGTTCCTATACAGAGGGGGCTTTTTGACAACTATGCTTCATAATAATTCTAGGGCAACAACCATTTAAAAAGTCACAGCTACTTTTCTGTCCACAGAGTAACTGGAAAAATTCTTTGAAAATCTCTTGTAAAGCTCGGAATTGCTTAATAATTAGTTTATAGAACAAAAGTCATACTACAAAAGCATTGAGTATAGCCCTAGCTCTAAAGTTTTGATATATTATGGCATATAAACATGTCAGAAAATTATATTTTTTATCACTGTGATTTCCACCAGTGTCTTTAATGAAGGTCCATCAAACTTCACGTTTGACAACCTTCAAAATTAAATGATATTCTGCCATGTAACTTTTGTTTGGGGTACTAAAGGGTGGTCAGCTATTACCATAGCAGAAAGTGGCTACAAAAAGATTCTCTCAAGCTGGAGAACTTGGCACATATGGGTGAACAAAAACATGGAAGCAAGCTCACCTTAATAGTAGTTGGATATGCAGTCCTCAGTGGTCGTCAGTGCTCAGACCAAGAAGCATGTAAAACGATGCAAAAGAAAAGTCCAGGATGGTCAGCATCAAATCAGATAAAAACTGAGGAGTTTATTAGAAAAATTGCCAGGACAGTGCAAACTCGTCAGCATTGATGCCCCTCTGATCACTGTCCTGGCAATTTTTCTAATAAACTCCTCAGTTTTTATCTGATTTGGTGCTGACCATCTTGGACTATTCTTTTGCACAACTTGGCACATGCATCAACTTTAAATTCAACAGGAACCGTGGTGCTGCAGGATAACCAAACACATTATTATCATTATTTATTATTAAAGTATCATAAATTCCAGAACTTGGTACATCCAAAAAAGGTTGCGAAAGATGACATAAGACAAGATCAAGTATAGTAAGAGAAATGAGAAATAAACTGGTACATGGTGAGAGAGAGACGGCGAGGGCTTACAATCTACACCCCATTGAAGAAGGCCTGTTTTAGCCTGAAATCACGGCCTACAGGCAACTGTAGCCAAGTTAAACATGCATCCAGCATAAAATCTGGATGCATGTTTAACTTGGCTACAGTTGCCTGTAGGCCGTGATTTCACCCTAAAACAGGCCTAAAACTGGTCATACACATTAAAGAGAACCTGTCACATAGTTTTTGCCCCCCTGGCTGAGAACAGAACAAGCTAGTGTCAGACATGCTGTTTCCAGCGCTGTGTCCCTTATTCTGTAAGATGCTGGAGTTTTCGTATATTTAATGCTCAAATCTGCAGTTTTCAGCCAGAAGAATCATCCGAAGAGTCCTTCAGAGTGTCAGTTTTTTTCAAGCCCCGCCCACCTCAGGCTAGCCCCGCCCACCTCAACTGACAAACCTATTACTTTAAATAGGTTGAAACATGTGAATAACTGTCAGTGGGCGGGGCTAGCCTTTGGTGGGTGGGGCTAACACCTACTCATGAATAAGATTTGAGGGGTAAATGCTCTAAAACTGCTGCATCTTACAGAATAAGGGGCACAGTGCTGGGAACAGCAGGTCTGACCCTAGCTTGTGCTGCCCTCAGCAAGGGGGGCACAACTTATGTGACAGGTTCCCTTTAAATAAATGTTGATATAACTTGCCAATTTTAGCTGGACTGACTGACCATCTAATGTGTATGGCGACCTCTTGACTGTCATCCTTTTGTTTTTGAGGAGATTATCCACATGAGGGGAGTCTAGCAGTAGCTCACCTCCTCTTGCCCTTTTTTTCATCAATAAGTTTTTATTTCAATTTTCAACCAAACATATTGAAAACATACAGTGTCAGACTGGAGTGCTTTGGGCCCACAGGTGGAGTTAATTCTGGGGGCCCACCAGTTGAGCTGTTTCTGGGCCCACCGGTTGTGTTTATTTTAGGGGCTCACCCTATAGCTACTGTAAATGACTGTACATGCCTTCTATACACTTCCTCTTGCTTTTTGCCTCTTTTTATGCTTTTTTGCCTCTTCTGAGGATGTATAAGCAGTTAAAAAAACAACTTCAGGTCTGCCATGCATAGGGGCCCACTGTGGGTTTCCCCTATTCCCTTGTGGGTCAGTCCAGGCCTGAAAACATATGGTATGCCGTATCAAATATCAAGGTAAAAATACAAGGGCAGTATAATCTCAATTTTTAACAGATAGTGTTGACCATGGAATAAATGTTGTGCATACTGATGCAAAAGACATTGTTGCCTAAAAAACAATTAACATATAAAAATAGATTTAAATACCTCTAAAAATAAGAGGTGAACCAATATTTATGGTGGTGTCAAGAGATTTAGCAGGCCCATTCACAAATCACAGTCAGCTTAAAAATGTATTCAAATTTAGGATTACATTAAAATATATATGGTTTAATACAACTCTCTGTTTGCTGTCTGTTGCTGTAATGTAACCATGTGTGTCATCTTGTCATTTCCTAATTTATATATTACTAGATGTTTGCATTTTCTTTTTGTTGTACTTTGTTCCTTAATAACATTTCTTAAAAATGCAATAATAAAATATATATATGTATATATGTGTGTAAATATATATATATATATATATATATATATATATATATATATATATATATATATATTAATATATATATATATATATATATATATATATATATTAATGTGTGTGTATATATAATATATATTGTATATATATATACATATACATATATATATATATATATTTTTTTTTTTTTTTTTAAGTGTTTTGTCTAAAGTGAATTTTTAATACATTACGGTTATTCTCTGCGGGATTTCCTATAGATACTATGGATAGGATAACTAGAATAGAAAAAAAAGCAAAGTTGATATCCTGACATGTTTTTAAGGGTATCTCTGTGCGGATGCTCTTAGCAAGGATATTCTTGCTCAGAAGAGCTTATTTTGTAAGGAGATCAGGGCATTAACTGGAGACACAAGGGAAATAGGCTGGAAAGTTAGTTAAAGTCTCAAGGCAATTTCTTGTTTTACTATACTTTTTATCAAATCTAAGCAGCCTGCTGGAGTTATATCTGTATTATACCACCTATTAGTTTTAATGGCTGCTGCATATGTCTTCATGATTATTACCCATGATCAGGCAATATCTCTGATGTGAAATCTACTTGGCTTCCCATGACAGAAAAGTTAATTCATCACCCAAAATAGCTACTTGAGTCACATGTGTTCGAGCTGCGGCTGTAAATTAAACATCAACAGCTTTCCATTGGCAGCAAGTGAGGGATTAATGTCTAGGTCTATTGAGTGCTCATCATGTATCCATACAGTGTGTAATTGTTCTGTCACCATCTTCTGGCCTCATGCTGATGACATAACTTTAAATATAAATTGAAATTCATAAATCGTGTTTTCAGAAAAATACGTTAAAAACTGTCTAAAGGAAAAATGCAAATAGATAAAAACATAATAAAGTATGTTAGATGATAAAGTATAAAGTATGTTAATATTATGCAATGTAATAATTTTATATTAATAGTAATTGAATATTTTTAGTATTCCCTCTTTGTTTTACTACATTTCTTGTTTTGTTACTTTATTAAAAACAGTAGATAAGTACATAATAAAGTATGTTAGATGATGATGATCAATTTTTTTTGTATTGCATAGTGCAGGCATCCTCAAACTGCAGCCCTCCAGCTGTTGGGAAACTACAACTTCCATCATTCCCACTGTTATAGATTATATAAATGCATGATGGAAGTTGTAGTTTTCCAGCAGCTGGAGGGCCGCAGTTTGAGGATGCCTGACATAGTGTGATAAATTTATATTATTAATACTTTTATATCATTAGTAGTGTTGAGCGATTTTTATCGACAAAGTTGAAATCGGCAAGGTTTTTATGGTGATCGAAATTTCCAGATCATGCGATAATTAAGGTTAAAATCTGTGCATCATCTATTAAGATCGCGCCTTTTTCGGCGCTTCCTGTAATTTTGGCGGCCAGCAAATCAGATTACAGAATAGAGCAGGGTGAGTTGTATGTGCGACGTCATGATTGGGATGTGTATGGTTGCGATTGGCTGGAAAAATCACATGACCTCGTTTTACATAGAACAGCGTTTCCTGTTTCAGCCTCAGTGTCTCTCAGCGTCTCATAGGGATAGGACCTGCGCTCTGCCTGTGGCCAAACAGCTCAGCGAAATTAGTCTATTTCTGCACAGAGAAACCTCTACTATTAGCTGTGATCCTTCCAATTTAGTTAGATTAGGGATTTGAACATTTTATGTAGTTAGCTAGAGAATTTTAAAGCAGCATCTACCGCTGTAAATTCACGGCGGTGGGAGCGGGGGGGGGGGCCCGCGGGCGAACACAGACAAGCTCTATCTATAAAGAACACTGGATAAAGTTCACCAAGACTTAGTGTAGACATTGTAGTGGAATATCTTTATTATTAACAGTTCGCTATTGAAATATTTCCTGGATATTGGGCAGCCTGAACTTATATTGGATACACATCATTTCTAGTAACTGCAGGTCTCTTTGTTAGCTGCAAAACTCCACTTTTATTATCAGTATACATTTCAGATAGGTGTTCATTTTCAATTTTACCCATTACACCTGTGACTGTTAATATATCCACCTTGCAGTTAAATTACAATACAGCAATCTTGTAGTAAGCACAGGTTGTTTGTTGCCAAAAATACCGTGTATCGTACGAAAACATCACAGTTACGTGTTTTTTGACTTTTGCCCACCCAGCACTGTTCATTGACGCAGCATCCACGTAAATCTTAAAACAGCAATTCTATATTCACCACAGGTGAATTGAAAGGTGCAAAAAATACCGTTTATTATACCAAAACATAACAGTTACGTTTTTTTTTGACTTTTGGCACACCAGCATTGTTCATTGACGCAGCATTACGTAAATCTTAAAACAGCATTCTATATTCACCACAGGTGAATTAAAAGGGTTTGCAAAAAATACCGTGTATCATACAAAACAAAACAGTAACAGTCTTTTCCCGGCACTTTTTTAATCTGGGGGTCAGGCAGGTTTAATGGTCAATACTGCGGGCCAGGACAGGTATAGTCAATGTCCAGTGAAAAATAAAATGGTGGGTTTAAAGACTCCTTTTTGCGGCACTTTTTAAATCTGGGGGTCATGCAGGTTTCGGGCTCATGCTGCGTTCCAGGACAGGGATATTCAATGTCCAGTTCAAGTAACATGATGGTTCAAATAATACTGCCTTCTGGTACTTTTTAATTTGTGGGTGATGCAAGTTTAAGGGTCAGGCTGTGGTACAAGACAGGGATAGTAAATGGTCTGTGAGTTTTTTTTCTGTTGCTTTTATAACCTAAGTGTGTTGCCTAAGATGTAGCACGTATCCATTTGACTGTTGTGGATGTTAATTTCAGCTTCTCCAGCCTTGTTTGGGTGTAAGAATGAAGGTGTTGTTGCTCTCCCATAGACTTTAATGGTAATCGCTCATAATCGATGCTCACTATCGAAAAACCTTATCGATAGCGGCCGACTATCGACTATCGCTCGATCTCGATAGCCAACGCAATCGCTCAACACTAATCATTAGTATTCCCTCCTTATTTTATCACATTTCTCTTACTTGTTTTGTTGTTTCTATAAAAAAAAAAAAAAAAAGTATTTTCCAGGGGGTGCTCAATGTCTGGACAGTGCCCTGACATCCAGTCTTAGGGTATATTCACACAGGCAAATTTCAGCACGCATAGAGAACTATGGACTACAACTCCTCTCCCCGCTCATACAATACGATCGTATTGTACGCGCGGGGAGATAAGTGACAATTCAGTTACTTTCTGAAAATACACGACGCAAGTAATGCATGTCAGTGTGGCCGGCGGCCTAAAAACCCGCCCCCCCCCCCCCCGCGGAAGTTCAGCACGACTCCCAAATCAGCTGCCATAATTGCGGCCGTACTGTACACGCCGCAATTACGCCGTGTGAACATAGCCTTAGGGCCTTGGCTTCCTCTGCATTGCACACAATATTTTGTATGGTCACAACCCATTAGGGAAGAATTATTATTACTAGTGGACAGTATTAATTTCTCCCCCAGTGCATTGTGTGCTAGATTCTGAAACAACATTTTGATAAATACCATAGGCTTAAAACAACTAAAGATGTTTTCCAATATTTTTGTAAGTGGCAGTGTGTGGGAAAACTTTGATAAATTAGTCGCCTTCTATAAGACTTTGCAGAACCACTGACATTGTCTAGTACTTTCAATTTACTATGACAATTACGTAAGGCTTATGGTTCTGTTTGTACCAAAAAGCTGGCATATAGGCCTTGGATCACATCTATTATATGGTTTAGACACTTTCACTCCTTGTTTAAAAGAATGGCAATGCAATCTCTTGTCGCTTTTCGGTATGGAGGGTGGTGGTATCATATTGTTTGTGGATTTTGTATTTTTTTCAATAGGATGCTTTATTTTCTGTGCATGCTTCTTATTTTTATGAATGTATGCTTCATAGCAGGGTAACGAGCTAATTCATATGATGATCCATTGAACAGTGAATTATTGCTACTAATATGAACATGCTGCAAAGCCCTGCAACCATACACTGGAGATCATTTCACTGAAGAAGCTATTATAAGACAAACTGACATGTGAAGGTCACAAAAGGGATAGGCTCTGTATTGCTCGGCCATGCAGTAAAATGTGTCAGCAGACATATTTACATTTTTATGGGTTTTTAGGCAAGAAGGATTTCACATGTATGTACATTTTGCCTGTTCTATGCTTTATATTCCCATGATAACATTTATTCTAATACTTTCTGCAACATCGAGGCAGCAAGTAAAAGCAAATTACAAATGCTGTAAATAATCTATAAGCAGTTACCTTCCCTAAGATCTATAAATATTGAAGCTGTCAACTTGCAAAGTTTATAAATGATTCAGTAAGTTATTGGTTATGTAATAACTGTGTAAGTAATGCAAGTTTATTGGTTATTGTAAAATATTAGATATACAGTTAAAACCAGAGGTTTACATACACTATGTAAAAAGACACATCTGCATGTTTTTCTCACTATCTGACATAAAATCAGTATAAACCTTACCCGTTTTAGGGGTCGATTAGGAACCAAAATTATTTATATTTGCCAAATGCCAGAATAATGGTTTTTCTTTGGTCAGGAGATAAAGAAGATTTTATCTCCTGTTAGAGCACACAAGTTTCTCTAGTCACCGATCATCTCTCCCCACCTTTTCCTGCGCTAAGTGCTGCCATCACTCTGACCATGGTGAGTCACCTCCTACACAGTCTTATCTCCAGTGACAGACTTTGTTTACTTAACTAAATTCAAAGCTTTTACCCTATTTTAGACTTCACCCACACGACAATGTACAAATACTGGTCAGGTTCTGAATTTTTGCCCTTTTTTTGTGCAGCATTTGCAAACAGTTTTCGGATTTTAGCATTGCATTGAATAGTACAATAATCTACCATTTTCCAAGTGAATTCTCCAGATTTTCTATTGAGGTCTATGGAAATGGTAGTCGGTTTTACACTGGTTTCAAAACTCAAAACCGTGTCAAAAACAACTAGAAATCATTGCCTTGTAGACAGGCCCTTAGAGCTCTACAGCCTTGTGTAATACACTTTATAAATCTTCTGCAGTCATGGCAGTGTAACAGCAATAGCTAGGAATAGGAGAGCTGATGTGTCAATCAATGGTATAGACCTGCCCAAAGCATGAACAGCAAATCTTAACCCCTTAAGCCGAACGCCAAAAAAATGCTTCATGATCAGAACATTTTTTTAGCTTTTGCCTCCTTGAATTTAAACAGTCGTAATTTTTTTATTTTTTCAATTATGCAGTTGTATGAAGCCTTGTTTTATGCGGGGGGAATAGATTAAGTTCACTTATAAGTTCACTTATAAGTTATTTCAGATTTGTTTTTTCATTTTTTTTTGTTTTTTTTATTATTTTTTTACACCATCCACACTTCACAACTTGTTAGATGAATTCTACAGGTTATTACGGTCGTGTGGATACCTAATATGAGTGTGTGTGTGTAATGTTTGCACAACTGTTTTTTATTAAATAATTATTTTTTATTTTATTATTTATTTAATTTTTATTTTTTCTACATTTTTATGTTTTTACTTTTTTTTTAAATCCCATGAAGGGATAACTGTTTTCCATTTTTTTACATTTTTTTTTATTCATAAATGTTAATACATTAGAATCTGTGTCAGTTTGACACAGGCAGCAATCAGGGCAGCACACAGAGTGCCCTGATCGCTGACTTGTTACACAGACAGCCGTGGGATCACTGTAGGTCTCCAGGGCTGACTGTGGAGACATTCCCTGGGCTCTGTCGGGTCACCGAGAGTCCCTTTCACCCAACAGAGCCGGGGAAAGCCATTTGATTACGCTGTGGTTACTGACTGTGGCATTCAAAGGGTTAAAGGGGTTGTCTCACTACAAGGATTGCTTTTAAGGTTAAAGATCTTGCAAAAACAGGCTACTTTGCAATATGTTGTCATTAACCATGTCCTACCGATTCCTAGATATCCCCTCTTGTATGAGCTGCATCAGCTCCTCAGGTTACTATAGATACAGACCTGTTTGATCTCTCCTGATAGACTGCCAGCACTGGTTGCTATAGCTACAGACCTGGAGTCCTTAGCTGTCCAGTAGAAGCCAGTTAACACGCCCCTGAATTCACAAGTGAAACCGAGAAAACAGGACGGAGGGAAGATGAACTGATGTAGTGAGACAACCCCTTTAAGCGCCGGGGAGCGGAGGTTTCCTCTGCTTCCTGGCGCTTGAAGAGACTGCTCTAGGAACAGGGCTGTGAAGTACAGCTCTGTTCTCAGCGCTGCTGCGACATCGGGAGCCGCAAACCCTGATGTATGCAGCAACGTCAAAAGACATCACTGCAGGCTAATGACCTGTACCACCCGACGTCAAAAGATGATGGTCGGTCATTAAGTGGTTAAAGGAGTTGTCCAGGACTTAGGAAAGCTTGTTGGTCTGCTGGGGTATGATTAAAAATAGAAAAAAAGAAATATACTCACCTCTGTGAATCTCCCGTTCCGTCCCGGTGGCCATCTCGTACATCTCGGCTGCAGAGTGCACGTCCATCGTTCACATGCTAGGTGCAATCACAGGCCGCAACGTTCCGTACATGCCACCCCTTAAAGGGAACCTGTCACATAGGTTATGCCCCCCTTGCTGAGGGCAGCACAAGCTAGTGACAGACCTGCTGTTTTCAGCACTGTGCCCCTTATTCTGTAAGATGCAGCAGTTTTAGAGCATTTACCCCTCAAATCTTATTCATAGCTCCGACCACCAAAGGCTAACCCCACCCACTGACAGATATTCACATGTTTCTGCCTATTCAAGGTAATAGGTTTATCAGTTGAGGTGGGCGGGACTAGCCTCAGGTGGGCGGGGTTTGAAAAAACTGACACTCTGAAGGACTCTTCGAATGACTTTCTGCCTGAAAACTGCAGATTTGAGCATTAAATACACGAAAACGACAGCATCTTACAGAATAAAGGACACAGTGCTGGTAACAGCAGGTCTGAGACTACGTTGTTCTGTCCCGAGCAAGGAGGGCATAATCTTTGTGACAGGTTATCTTTAAAGCTGCCTGTGGCTCTGTGAAACCGCTTGGTTAGAATACCCCTTTATCTGCTATCTATCTTTTTGTTTAACTATTTATCTAGCTATCTATTATATATCTATATATTATCTATATTTTTCTAGATCTATATATTATTTATCTATCTATCTATCTATCTATCTATCTATCTATCTCTCTATTAGCTATATATTTATCTAGCTAGCTATCTGCTAGGTAAATGGTTTGTATGAGATTAGAAAAAATGGTTGCACAAGTCCTGTAGCTCAACCCCATTCAATGTGCTGCTGCTTCTTGAAGAAAACAGCCACAGCCATTGCATACAAGCCTTTTCAAACCAATACTTGTGTCTGTTTTCTATGTTGCAGTAAGTGTCGCCCTTTACAGTAACAATGTCCATTCATTTAGTATGCATATAACCACGTCAACAGATAAAGCCACAAACTGGTTGACATCTCCGGTATGCTATTACCTTTCATGGAGCTACATTGCTTCAATGTATAGTGGAAGCAGTTTGGCAATGTACTACAGTATAACTATAGTGCAGCATTTTTTGCTTGGGGAGGTAGTCATTGGGCTACTTGACCACACATCAGAATCAAGCTGTCTTTTATCTTCCTCTAACTACAGGTTATGACTAATGAGCTGAGGTCTACAAAGTGTTATAAAGTATCCAGTGAATACATTAAACACACTCAGGGCCTTATGTATGAAACTGTCTAGCGGTAAGATGGTCTTTGGTGCCCATAGCTCAGTTTTTATTTTTCCAGAGCACTATATGAAAGTTGAGCTCTGATTGGTTGCTATGAGCTCTGATTGGTTTCTATGGGCAACATGAACAGTCTTATTGCTAGACAGTTTTCATACATAAGGCCCTCAAAGTCCGCTCTTTTGTTTCATTATGACAATATATCAATACATTGCTAAAGTCAAACACTATCCAAAGCCAGAATTTTTGTTTACATTTTTTGTGTCCCTTCCTGGTGTGATCATGGAAGCAAACAATACTTCATCTTTTAGCACTGACCTCAAAGGAGTTTTCCCATCTCAGACATTTATGGTACGGTATACTGATAGAATTTGCCATATATGTCTGGTTGATGGTGGACCTACACCCATCTACAAAATGGGCCTTGTTTAGAACGGAGAAGTAGCCGGTTACACTTCATTCATTTTAATAGGAATTCCAAGTACAAGCACTCAGCTGTAGTCACAATTTTTATTAAAATGAATGGAGAATAACTGCACAAGCACAGCCACTTCTCCATTCTGATCATGGAGGTTCTTAAACTTGGTGCAGTTCCTAGAGGTAAGACTCAGATCTATCAGACATTGATGGCCTAACCTATCAATATGCCATTAATGACTGAGATGGGACAACTCCTTTCAGGGCCATTCCTAGGCTAAATTGCACTCAGGGCGAGGCGAAGAAATTTCGCCCCCTCCCTCCCCGTAAAATAATGCGCCACAATGCAACACAGTGCTTCACCAGATAGTTGCCCCCTGTAGCCATGATAGTTGCCCCTGTAGCCAGTTGCCCCTGTAGCCATAATAGCTGCCCCTGTAGCCAGTTGCCCCTGTAGCCAGTTGCACTTGTAACCATGAGAGTTGACCCCTGTAGTCAGTTGCCCCTGTAGCCATGATAGTTGCCCTTGAAGCCAGTTGCGCCTGTAGCCATGATAGTTGCCCCTGTAACCATGATAGTTGACCCTTGTAGCCAGTTGCCCCTGTAGCCATGATAGTTGGCCGTGTAGCCATGATAGTTGCTCCCTTTAGCTAAGGATAATAAAATAACAAAAACATACTTACCTTTCCAGGATCCCTGCAGTGCGGCAGATCCAAAGCCGGCGTTCCGCTTTACACACCCTGCACTCAACTCCCGGGGTCTCCTGGGACAGATAGGAGCTGAGACTTAGCGTCACAGGGGGCGCGGAGAAAGCTATGCGCTCCCTACGACACTGCTGTGTATGTACAGCGCTCACTAAGCGCTGATACATACAGGGGAGGAGGCAGGAGGGGAGCGATCCGTCCTGCCTCCTCCCTGTGCCGGCAGCTGCACTAAGTGTATGCAGCTGCTGGCATTGACTCTGCACGGCCGCGGCCTCGTCCGCCCCTAGGAACGGCCCTGACTCCGTTAATCACAGAAGCTCCAAAAGTAGGAACATGAAATAATTTAAAAAATGTTTTTAAAAACCCTTAGGCCGCGTTTACACGGCACAGACTATATTACCTATCTGGTCTGTTTTTGGCATGCATGAGGACGGCTTTCCTCTGTGGTTTGCTGATTAAAGCCCTCCCCCTTCGTACCCAGATGTTCATGTTCCGCCCGAAAACCGGAAGAATGAACATATTCTAATTTTTCGGACTGCCGCCGGTCTAAAGAACCGCCCAGCGGAAGATCCGTGCAGTGAGGACCACTGCAGGGATTTTCCATTAAAGTCCATGTAAAAGGTTGCCAGCCGGTTTACATACAGCTTTCAAATCCGAAAACCATCTGTAAATCCATCTGAAAGCCTGTGCCATGGGGACATGCCCTTATAGTATAAAATAACAAATAAAAATGTACTCTGCTTTTTAATCCACTGCTGATCCAGCATTGTAGCTTTGGAAGTCGCTCCAGTGTTTGCTTCCTTCTTGTCAGCATGGGACTGCTGCAGCCGATCAGTGGCCTTGGTGGTCGTGTGCTGTTTCATTCACATCACTGTTCAGAATATAAAGGGCGCATAAGCAGTGATGTCAGTGGAATGGCACCAGACTGCTGAGGCCACTAATTGGCTATATTGGTCACTATAGTGTAAAAAGATTGCATCTCATTTTCTATAGCGTTATTAGCTGATCTATGTGTGGAGGTAGACCACTATAGTACCAACCATTTTATTCTATTGGGTGCTATTCCTAAAACATTATATAAAAATATAAAAACTCTCAGCAGGCCAGGGCCAAATAGGAAAAAAAACCTCACCTTTGAAATTTATCCCATTCGAGTGCTGCTCCTGGCCAATGACATCACAGTCAATGCCAAAAAAACCTGAAATAAAAACAAAAAATGATCAGCACATCCAAAACAATCTAAAAAAAAAAAAAAAATAACACACATGAACACTGACGTGGCCAAGGCTGCATGTTTCAGTGGAGAGAGGGCATATGCACCTACCAACATAGCTGACCATTCTTTTCCCCAAAGTCTCTTTAATGGACAGTCAGTTGGCCTCGATACATATTAGCTCAATGTCCAATCTCTCCAAAATCTAATATGTATATATGAAAGCAGTTTTTATGGTCTTTGCTACAATCGAAAATTGACATTTCATGTATAATATTATTGGAATAACATTCTGACAAATATATAAATGTTATTGTTTCCCTCTGATTGACAGGATATCTGTATCTCCGCACATATATTAGCTAATAACATTGTAGAAAATTAGATGCAATATTTTTACATAATCATCTAGATACAATAACAAAGTAGAATAGAAAAGATGACCAAGAGAATGATAGAAGAAAAAACAAGACCACTACATTAGCGCAGCAGCGTTAAAGATGATAAAATGACCATTTCTTGTTCTCTGTCTTCCTAGAAAATAATATCTCTGGTCTCACACTGACCTGCATTATTATAAGTCTTGAAAGTTTGCTTCCTTTAAAAAAGAACCATTTAATGACTGTATTACAAACTGGCAAATTATGCAGAGCATTGTGTGGCCACCAGAAGGACCATTGCATTGTGCATTTCACGATATGCTTGTGCTTTGTATTCATGCGGTGCAGTACTTAACTGTATTCATAAATCAATGACACAAGCCGGGTAATCTCTGTTCACTATGAATACTAAACCACGAGCCGCATTTTCTGTCAGGTAAAATACTCAGCTTATCCACAGCTTCCGTCAGCTCTGCAGCTGAGATGTCGGTGCCAGCGCCTCAGTATTGTACTTTCAGACTAAGTAGGCCAGTGTATAAAAGCAAAGTTTGCTTGAAGTAGTGCAGCAGAGATATTGCAGCCTACAGCTGCCTGTGCCTGACTTTTAAGAATAAATATAGTGCCTTGTGGAGCATAAATGTCTTGGGAGATCTATAATTAGGCAGATAACTACGAGGCACTCAGCTAAGCTACACTAATGGTATTCTTACAGGAATGATTGTATTAAGCAGTACAGGACACACAGCAATAGTGTACTACATGCGTGTTTCACTCCTATGGAGATATTTGATACATTTTCAGTCAGAACTCTGCTGCAGTAAATTAAAGAAGGCATTTAATAATAGATCCTTTAGTGCTCATTTCAAGGGGAGTTCTTATGTCTTTATCTGAAAGGGGTTTTGCCACAATGTAATGTTGATGTGGGATCCTCCAAAATGGGTATTTAATCACTTTTCTAAATATATGTGATTACAAAAAGTGAAGCCTGTGAGACCTACAGCATTTCTTAGTCTCCCTTAGTTACCTGAAAGTTTGTATTAGACACGACCAGAGGAGCTGACAGGCTGCGCTTGCTGAAATACTTCTTATCTGATGACAGGGAAAATGAATGCGCTTTCAAGGGACTGGGGAGAAAGTGCAGTATATGAGCCTGTATCTTGCTATATAGAGAATCCACTGTTGTAATTTTATTATTTGAGTTAAGTTTTGAGATGCTCCCTTATTCCTCACTCCTTGCTCACCCCCTCCCTCTCACCACTACAGCATTCATGTCTCAGCGTGATTTGTTTATATTCTACTCTGTGCTGATAAGGAGGTAAGGAACTCACGTCCTGGCAAAACCCCTTTAAGCGTTTTTTTTTACCGTTTCACACATTGATGGCATATTGATAAGACATGCCATTAAATGTGATACAACAGACTTTAAATCAGCAGCGTTTTAGTATTAGTATAAATGAAAGTCTCTTTATTTTAACATTCAAAAGAGCTCCACTTGCATTCAGGAAGTAATAATATCACAGAATGGGACATTTGCGTCAGCAAGACCTTACTCATACAAGTCACAAGAGTAGCCAATGTGGAATTAAAGGGGTTGTCTCACTATAAGGATTTCTTTTTATATTAAAGATCTTGCAAAAACAATTCACTTTGCAATATGTGTCCATTAACATTGTTCAACCTAGTCCTAGATATCCCTTCTTGTATGGGCTGCATCAGGTCGCTATAGCTACAGACCTGTTTGATCTCTCCTGATAGGCTGTCAGCACTGATCGCTATAGCTACAGACTTGGCTTCTACTGCAGCCTAGTAGAAGCCAGTAAAAACGCCCCTGAATTGAAAATGAAACCAAGAGAACAGGACGAATCAATGTAGTGAGATAACCCCTTTAAGCCATAGCCGCAGTGTGTGTGGAGGCATGACATACTGCAGCTATGGCCAAATTCTATATGATTTTACATGACCTGTTCTTGTGACTTATATGAGTAAGGTCTTTCTGATCGAAATGTCACATTCTGTCACATTATTACTTCAAGAATGCAAGTGTATTTATACCAAGTTGTACTGATGTGCTGTGGATTTAAAGTCTTTTGGATGATGGTGGATTGCAATATCCCTCAACGAGCATCCATTGAACATATGTAACACAACAGGGTGGCACACACAAGTATATCAATGTGTGATAGGTGCAAGTTCCACTCTGGGATCCCCACCTGTCCTGAGAACTGATCCCCAAAAGTCTCCATTGAGAACGGAGAGGTGGTTGGAACCCTCCCATTTATTTCAGTTAGAGTTCTGAGTGCAGGCAAATTAGTGTGCTTGGATGAACTCCGATCTCCCATTGAAATGAGCAGAGAGTGCCACGCATGTGGAACCACCTCCCCATTGTACTGGTCCAATGAAAGATTCATTACTATTATACATGATTTTTGTTTGTGTCAAGAATCTGAATAAACAATGGGTCATGGCTAGGTATGTGATGAGAAATTAGTCAGATTTATTAATGTAGATCTGCAGAATTTTGTGCAATCATTTGCACAATTTTAAGTCTGCTCTGAGCTGTCTAAAAATACAGACATAACCCTGCGTATTCTATTCCTTCTTAGAGAAATACAATTTATTAATGCCGATGTAACAAAACATGCGACATAAAATCTAGGCCCAACAAGTATATAATTAAATGTAAAATACTAATACATTACATAAAAATAACATTCAGGACAAGTTTTACTTTTTGGGGGAATAGTTTAAGTTCACTTATAAATTATTGCAGAATTTTTTTCAGTTTCTTTTACACCACTCACATTTTACACTTAATACGGTCGTGTAGATAAATAATATATGTAGTTTTATTTGTGTGTGTAATGTATGCACAATTATTTTTTATTACATATTTATTTTTATTTAATTTTTTCTGTTTTTTACTTTTTTTTTTAAATCCCATGGAGAGATAACGGTTTTACTTTTTTCTTTTTTTTTTTTACACTTAGTAACGTATTAGCATATTCAAAGATGATAATACATTATAATCTGAGTCAGTTTGACAAAGCAGCACTCAGTTTGACACACCAGCCCCGATCACCTGACAGAGAAGGGGAAAGCCCTTTGATTACGTTGCGGTCACGAACTGTGGCAATCAAAGGGTTAAGCGTCGGGGAGCGGAGGTGTGCTGGGAACAGGGCTGTGAAGTACAGTTCTGTTACAAGCACTGCTGCGGCGCCAGGCGCAGCAAACCCCGATGTCTGCAGCAACGTCAAAAGACGCTGGGCGGTCGTTAAGGGGGTTAAACAAATTTTGTAATATTCTTAGGCCCAGTGCACAACTGCATTGGATGTTTCGTTCTGAGTCCCTGTTGCAGATACATTATATGATGGATACAAACGGTGCCCAATGGATCAAATGGTGCTACAATGGGGTTCGTCAGGTTTCCGTCATTTGAGTGGGAAAAACAGAACATTCGATGCAGATGTGAACTTAGCCATACCTGTACCTGTAGGTCTTATTTGCTCTTTACTACTATTCGATCACTAATTAAGTAAGTGTGGCCACTCTGAATCATTAGTAACTTGAAAGCAAAGGAAAACTCAAGGAAACTCAATTGAATATAATCTGATGGAACAAAGCCATCGCTTATATTAACGTATGGAAGAGTTCACTGTCTAGATCTAGCCCGAGGATATATAGTATGTTATCACTTGTAAACACCACCATCACACAACAAAGAGAGGGAGTTCTCCTCTAAGGAACTAAAGTGTTTATGACAGAATTATGCGGTTAGCATCTTACTGGATCATCCATCCTACCGTTATGATCTTTTTTGTAATGTAAATCATAGCAGTCTTTTCTAGACAGTGACTCTCAAGAAAACAGAATAAGCTGTGTGTATGACGTGATTTGCTGGCGGCTACCTAGAAAATTATTTCATTTTTCAGACAGGCTTCCATCATAGTTTATAGACCTAACCACAAGCTGAGTGTCATGCTGCTAAAATGCACTTAGCACCAGCACAAAATAGAGGTAGCAATTTTGTGTGCTAAATTGGTACTCGAAACAAAACATCCTATTACCTCGCAAAGAACTAAAATTGCCACTGAGGCACATTATAGTGCACCCCAAAACGCACACAGCAGATTGGTTTATTTGTCCAACATTTTGGAGTTATTATACAGACTATTATTAAAAAATATTAACCTAAATCTCCAATATACCACACTAATCATTTATAACATATACCTTTTAACAAGTAGACTTGTATGTCCAATGTTCTATACAGAATGATTTCTTAATATATAATGGCAAAAGCTCTTTCAATATAGAGCTCCAAACCCCTGTCAAGACATAGAGTTAAAAGATCAAATTCCATTTGCCTTTATCCATTACTAAGAAATGCTCAGGCCATTACTGTAGAATATTTTATTATTCAGTTCAATATGTAGACTATATGCAGTAAGTTCTTAGGTTGTAGTTGTAGCCAAAAATTTTACTTTAAAAATTTTACATAGATACATTAAGAAATTAATCAGCAAAAAATATAGATGAATACATTTTTAAGTGAAGCTCCACTATTGGAGTAGCCTTAAAGGGGTTGTCTCACTACAAGGATTGCTTTTTATGTTAAAGATCTTGCAAATACAAGTCACTTTGCAATATGTGTCCATTACCAGTGTCCTATCTATTCTGAAATATCCCCTCTTGTATGAGCTGCATCAGCTCCTCAGGTCGCTAAAGCTACAGACCTGTTTGATCTCTCCTGATAGGCTGCCAGTACTGGTTGCTATAGCTACAGACCTAGCTTCTACTGCAGCCTAGTAGAGACCAGTAAACACACCCCTGAATTCAAAATGAAACCAAGGAAAAAGGAACTGAGGTAAGATGAATCAATGTAGTGAGACAACCCCTTTAAAGAATACATATACTATCACAGTCTATAAACAGGAAAAGTGATTTTTTTGAGATTCTCCCATTTTCTGTAAAAGAGAACAAATGGTTAATCCAAATATTTTATGAAATCTTTATAAGAAATAGTTTTTTTCTTTCTTAACAATCATAAGGTTTGTTAGGGTGTACTGAGACTACCCGTGGCCGGGACCAATCATATGAGATGCCTAGTCAGTACATTGGTCTACTGATCATCTCGATAGAGAGCATTCGAGCTTATGCATATTCTTAGCTACCAAGCTGTTGGACTCTGCTAAACTGCCCTCTTGGAATATAATTCACTCATTATATATAGAGTATAATATGTGTGTATGTATACTTGTATTTGGTTTTTGTATTTTATGTAAATGTAGGATAGTTTGCAAAGCTGAGTAAGGGTTATTGTGCACATTTCCATTTGAGGTTACTTAATTATTCTAATTTTACTTAGGGTTGCTAAATGAAAATAAGTTGGTTAACTTTGTGACGCCGTATCTATTGGAAGACTGTCCCTACTCCTTAGGCCTCGTCCCCACGGCATTGTTTTTCAGCCGGTTTTAGGTTTTGATAACCGGCTGACAAACTTTTACACAGACCTTAATAGAAAATCTGTGCAGCAGTCCCCACTGCACAGATTTTACGCCCGGCGGTATTTCAGACCGCCGGCGGTCCGAAGAGCATAGAACGTGTTCATTCTTCCGACCGGTTTTCAGACAGAATATGAACATGCCTATGTGAAGGGAGAGGGCTTTTCTCCGCTAACCGCAGAAAAAAGCCATCCCCCTGCGGCCGTGTGCACAGCACGAAAACAGTACAAATATCGGTCGGCTAAACCAACCGGTATTTGTCCTGTGCCGTGTAAATAGCCCCTTATAGTGTCTCCTCTAAAGAGGACCTGCGACTTCTCATGACACGTCTGTTCCTATCTTATAACTTGTGTTGTGGTGTTCTCTTGTTGTTCCTTCTAAATATGTATTACTGAATCAGTCAGCTGGGCATTACCATTCTAGTTTCCAAAGGGGCGTGTCCTTGCACACACTGAATCTGATAATGTCATTACTGATTGGACAATGTCACACTGTGAAGGGATACCCCTCCCACCCCCAATTGGTAACACCCAGCTGACATTGAATTTCTTGGAGGAATTATGGGAACCACAGAACATAGCGATCTAAGAGATGATGTTCCAGAATTGTTATGTCACAAGAAATACAAACATTTACTAAAACAGACATGTCAGGAATGGCCACTGATCATTTTAAGTCTCTCTGTACCTTCGAGTCACCTGTGACCTTCCATTACACACCTTCCCCCATTATATATACAACATTATAACATAAATCCTAGCTACAAACACCATTAATAATGATGCAATTACCTGGATTTAATTTACCTGTCACTGTTGATAAACTGGCATCCTGGGTGGTCGGATTGCTTGAAGTTTTCAAAGGTCTATTGCTAGATAGTGTCTTTTAATAACCGCTGAAGCCACCAGAGAAGAGCAAGAGAACGTCCTGGTGGCATTTTCCTGACACTAGATTATATTTGTACAAACAGATGATAACAATGACACCACTAAAAATAGTTGCAGTCAATGTAATCCCTTCTTATTACTGCCAAGTATCTATCAAGATAATTTATTACTAAACTACTGAATAACCTGCTCCAGATTTCACACAGGCTTGTCATCCATTACAATGCTCTGTGCTATACTACTAGCAAAATGATTAAAATCTCCAGAGATTTATGTACAGCACAGGAAATCCCTACAAGGCTATTAACAGCACATAAAGCTATTTCGAGTGACAGGTTATGTTGACCAGATAGATGAGTTCTTCTACACTTGTTCTATTTAATATTCAGAGCAATAGAATCATTGCATGGGTAATTTTATTTAGGCTGTAATATTTATTAGGTGTTTTTGCCTGTAGTCTAGGAGTGATAAGGCTGTTGCCTGAGGCTTAGTGTTATGGTTAATATACATATGTTTTCTTTGATTTACTGGCAGAGGTATCTGTAACCATGGAGCTTCAACTACTAAATGCTGCAGTCTTCCTGTATAATAAATATGCCTTATGAACAGTAGTATAGCGTAAAGGTGTACTGTAGGGATCATGTAGCATATATTCACCATGATTAGGTTGGATCATTAGGGTCAATACAACCATTGATCTAATGTTACATTCTCATTTAGGCAGTCAAGAAAATTGCTATACGTATTATATATTCACCGTCAGGTCACATAATTATGATCACTTCCTACTTTCGCAGTCAGCAACCAGTAGCTCGTGTCGTGTATCAGCTGGGTTGGTGGGTATATGAGGTGTGTAATGGGCTGTCTGCACACATGTCCCTCATTGCTGTCATGGGTAAAAGGAGCTATTTATCATAGTTGCAAAAAGGGATGATTATTGGCTTTTAGGCCAAGGGTGGCAGGATTTCTCAAAAGTTTGTGAACTGTTCATGTGCTGAAAGTGTATTGAGTAGACAAATGGCACCATTGTGAATAAGCACTGTCAAAAATTCGGAGCACCATGTGCCATTCATTTGAAAGGTGATTGTCAGCTACAAAGGTGTGTGAAGGCAGACTGACATTTTACAGTGCAACAGCTCACCGACAAAACCAAGAGGCTACCAGACGTGTCTCTAACACAACTGTTCTAACGTATGGGAGTCTGAAGCAGACGGATGGTCACTGCACCTCTGCTAACCAAGAGCATCAGCAGAAAAGGCTTCGATTTTCATGGCAGAACCAGAATTGGACCTCCACTGATTGGCAAAGGGTTGCTCTCTCTGATGATTCACATTTTCTACTTCATCGAATTGATGGACATTGGCGTGTCAGGCAAAAAACATCTGGCAGAACTGCGGTATGGGGAATGTTTTCTAGGCATTTTCTGGGCCGCTCATTCATTTAAAAGACTCTCGCAAATGATTTTGGTATGAATCCATCCTTGCAGATCACATATACAAATTCTGATTGTCTTCTTTGGGGCCGATGGAATCTTCCAGAAAGACAATGTGACACATTGGGCCACATGTATGAAAACTGTCTAGGTCTAAAATTCACTATAGTGCCCATAGCAACCAATCAGATCGCCCCTTTGATTTCATATAGTGCTCTGGAGAAATTAAAGGGGCGCTCTGATTGGTTGCAATGGGCACTATAGTGAATTTTAGACCTAGACAGTTTTCATACATGTGGCCCATTGTGTCACATGGCTAAAGTGTGTGCAATTCTGGTTGGAAGAGCATAACCAAGACTTTAAAGTACCACCCTGATTTCCTTATTTCCCAGATTTTAACCCAATTGAGAATCTGTGGGAGCACCTCAATCCTTGTGTTCTCTCTATGGATCCTCTACAATGCAGTGGTAGGCTGCACTGTAGTCAGCATGGCTCAAGATACTTGTGGCGACCTACCAGAACCTTATTCAGTTATCCCTAGCCCACCTACAGCTATCTATGCTGTACATGGCAGTTACTCTGGATGTTAGCTGGTAGTCATAATAATGTGACGACTTTGTATATGTTGATACATATCTTACCATGTGTTCTAAAAACTCTTATATTTAAAGGGGATGTATCGCTTCATCAGTTCGTCTGTTTCTTTGTACTTTCAGTTTCTCAGCTCCTCAAATCCAGAGGTGTTTCTTCCCCTTCCAGCTGGGTGTTTCTTAACTGAAGGGGGATGACATCATCCCCCCCTTCACTGTTCATGCTGGCTCCCGAGTCAGTGTGTTTGTTTGAGATCAGTGGGGGGGATAGCACATCCCTGCTCTCCCCCCCCTCTGTCTGAGTCCACATGTCACTGTGTTGTTCCGCTCCCTATGCAGTCTTCTTTTGTAAGAGCTGTTTGTTTTCATACCACAGCCCTGCATTCAGTCTAGACAGACTTCTATGAACTAAGAGCACTGATCTCTTCTCCTCTCACAGCTGGAGGTTTGTTACAGTTGAATCCAGTCTTCTATAAACTCATCCAGAGCAGCACAGATCTGTCTCCCTTCTATGTTTACACGCAGCAGCATTAGGCACCAAGCACAATTCTGTTGTTTTCTGATTGTAGAAGCAGCTGCAGTGTTACTGTGGAGCTGCTGGCTGTGCAGAGTGAAATACTGCCGACCCCTTATTCTGAGTGAGAGAGGCACGAATGCGCGCTCCCGTTAATATGACCAGGGGGCAGACAGAATGTAAATTAGTAGAGCTGTCAGCCAATGAAATGAAAGGAGGTAGAATACGACCGACACTGGGGGACAGTGTTTACAGAAAACGAAGATAAGGGAGACAGTGAAAACAAGACAGCTTTGCAAATGACATACAATTGCAAAGTTGCTTGTTTTCACTGTCCGGTTATTCTGAAGACCATTTAATGTAATGATACAACCCCTTTAAATCTGGTGACATGTAAAATGGTATGTTATATAGACAGCCGCATATCAAGTACAGGAAAGACCTTCCAGATTTAGTATTTCATTGCAAAATACATTGGACAAGTCAATTTTGCAAGTCAAGGATCTTGTTGAGTCACAAGGGAACAGTGCACAAGACTCCAAATCAATAAATGGAGAAAAAAATAGTTTAAAGGTTTAGTTTTGTAGGACACCTTGCTTTATATAAAACAAGCATATACAAAATAGTCTGTTGTGTTAGAGTAATGAAAGGTTATGTACTTTGAACAAATGGTAATTGTATTTCAATAATCTTATATAGCATTATACGTATTCCACAGCACTAAACATGCAAAAAAAGATATTGAAAAATGTACAAACAATTGACAGTGGAACAAAGGAGAGGGGACCCTGCCTGTAAATGCTTACAATCTATTGTATACAGAGTATTATAGTAAATGAAAGCCATGACCCTGGAAATTGCATTCTATGGATTGATGGCTGTGTACAGAGAATGCATTCACATCAGTCTTGAGCCTTACTGAGGTTTACAATCTAATTTCCCTATCTTACACACACACAGGCACATTTATAAGAACCATATATTTAGAGAGTGTAGAAAGAGACAAGAAAACAAAGGAAAAATCCATTCAATCATGGGAGTACATGCAGGTGTTGCCTTGGCTGAATTCAAACCCTTTCTGCAAATGAGTATACAACCTGTCGCTAATTTGGAATGAAAGGTCCAGGCCCCGAACTGAACACTTATTCTGCCTCCATGGGTGGAATATATTTCTTTTTTTAATTTATGTAGCACCATTATATTCTACAGAGATTGCCATTATTCACATGGCTCCCTGTCCCCATTGGGGCTCACAGTCTATTTTCCAGATTTTAGGGGTAACCCACACAAACACAGGAAGCACATACAAACTCCATTCAGATGTTGTCCTTTGTGGGATTTGAAACCAGGACTCGAGCACTGCAACGCAACAGTGCGAACTACTGAGCCACCCTAGTGCCCAACTATACATCCCACAGTTTTCAATGGGAATCCATACCGTAATCCACACTCTGAATTACAGCACAGGTTTCTTTTGCCCTGCAGATTGCAAATATATATCAGGGGAAAAAAAGAAGAAATGTCACTAATTGATGCAGTTTTTGCATGTAGACCGTGTCGGGTTTCCAGGTTGCAGTTTCGCCCAACTGAATAGGTATGAGACAGAAATCCAAAGGTATGCCTCAAGTTTATGGCACATATTCTGTAACAGGGAGGTCTTTTGTTCCATTGTGCAGGCAATATTTAGAAACAGTATCTTATAGTACTAAGGGCATGTCCCCACGGCACGGGTTTTCAGCCGGTTTTTCAGACGATTTGCGGTTTTGCAGACCGTCTGAAAAACCGTCCGCAAAAGAGCACAACGGGCTCCTATGTAAAACCCATGCTGCATTCCCCACTGCACGGGTTTTCCGCCTGGCGGTTTTTCCGTCTGCCTGAATAACATTGTGCATGCACATTCTTCCATCCGGTTTTTGGACGGAATATGTGCAAGTGAATGTGAAGGGGGAGGGTTTTTCTCCGCTCATCGCGGCACACAAACCGAACAAATACCGGTTGGATAAACCGACCGGCATTTGTCCATTGCCGTGTAAACGGGCCCTAACATTTTAGGTCAACCATATGCAGATGTTATCCTTGGTGAGATTTTAATTTAGAACCCCAACGCTGCAAGGTAACAGTGCTAACCACAAGGCCACCCTGCTGCCCAAATATATATCCCATTGTTTTCAATAGGGATTTCTACTGTAATTCACACTCAGAACTATAGCACAGGTTTTTTTTTGCACTACAAATTAAAAAAAAATAATTTGTCACTTATTGACGCAGTTTCTGCTTTGTATCCAAGTTACAGCTTCGCCCGACTGAATAGGTATACAGTGAAAATCTGCATCTGACATCCACATTTCTGGCACGTATTTCATTGCGGATTTTTCCAACAGAAAATCCTGCTAGCCCAGTATGATCTTTTGTTCTATTGTGCGGACATCTAAAGAAACAATAATTTCTACAAGTGACATTTTAAAGGGGTTGTCTCACTACATCGATTCATCTTACTTCAGTCCTGTGTTCTTGGTTTCATTTTGAATTCAGGGGCGTGTTTACCAGCTTCTACTAGGCCAGGTGTGCAGCTATAGCAACCAGTGCTGGCAGCCTTTCAGTAGAGATCAAACAGGTCTGTAGCTATAGCGACCTGAGGAGCTGATGCAGCCCATACAAGAGGGGATATCTCAGAGTAGGTAGGACACTGTTAATAAACATATATTGCAAATTGGCTTGTTTTTCCGAGATCTTTAACATAAAAAGCAATCGTTGTAGGGAGACAACCCCTTTAAGGCTGCTTTTATTTCCCGGTCGGATTTCCCGATCGGTATGTGGTCTTTTTTTTTGGCATGCAGGGGGACGATTTGCGGATTCAAGCCCTCCCCTTTCGCACCCACATGTTCATGTTCCACCCAAAAACCGGGTGGAAGAATGAACAAGTTCTAAGTTTTTCGGAACTTCGGTGATGTCAAACACTATCCGGCAGAAAATCCGTGCCGTGGGGACTTCGGCACGGATTTTCTATTGAGGTCTATGTGGAAACGTTGCTTTTCGATGTTCAGACGATTTGTAAAACCGCAAATCGACAAATAACCTGTGCCGTGGGGACAAGCCCTAAGGCAGCCATATGCAGATTTGGGACAAAAAGTTCTGTAGATCTGATATCACAATCGAACCTAGTCCAATAATAAACGTGGTTGTTCTCCCGTGACTGATGTGCTAATCACACTGCAGTATTTCTGTTCCACTGACAGGACATCCTTGAAATAAATGAAATAAGCTATTGTTTCCTCTCTCATTTAAATGAAAATTGAATCTGGTGGAGGATTTTTCCAGATAAATCATACTGATTAAATAAACATTTGAAGTTACGCTCTTCCTCACTGTAACAAACGATTAAAAATAGCAGAACAGACTTGCCTCGCTACAAACAGATCATCATATGTATTACTGCAAAATGTAGATGCACTTCCTCATAATATTCTAAAAGTAGAACTGTCGCCATAGCAACCCTTTTTCTCTGTGAAGTGTAATTAATAAGGAACTTGAAAAGTACATTACACATACATATCCTGTTGCCTTCAAAAACGGAGGAAAGTTCTATTTATCTGTAAAATCGAATCCTCGCTGAGCGTCTCCTGCAAAATCCATGTCAAATAATATACAATTTAGTAGCAGAACATAATTTTAGAGCAGATTTATTTTATGTGTTAACACTTTCTGTGATAGCTTGTCTCTTACTTTACATCTCTAGGTGAACCAAGGACTGTATAGGCGGCTCCTTTAAGGGTAGGTTCACACAGCGTCTTTGACTCCATGATACATACGCTTTTCGATACGCGTTTGGATCCGTCGGTCCCCAAATGGACCCAAACACGTATCGAATAAATAGCAATGTGATTTTACATTGTTGTTTATTAGAAACACGCATCAGCGTTCAAACGAGTGATCGCTGATGCGTGTCCTACTGCGTCTTTCATCTTTTTGACATGTCAATTCTTGGTCCAAAAGACGCAGCAGGAGCCCTGTAATAAAGTATAGGGTGCGATCCTGCTGCAGCCAACATGCAGCTGCCTGTTTGGATACGTTTTGCATCCGATAGATGCTGCGTTTTTGGATGCGCTTTTCGGGTCCAACATGGATCCAAAAACGCCATGTGAACATACCCTAAAGCTAATGGGAACCTGTCAGCTCGTTAATGCTGCCCAAACCAAGGTGTGTTTTACCCTGAAACGCTACAGGATTTCAGCATAAGGCCTTGTTCACACGGCTTATTTGGGCACTGATTTCAGCCGTATTAAGCGCCGTATTTGCGCTGCAGTACGGCTGGAATCCGTCTCTGTCATTACGGTAATACATAGTTCTCATAGAGAACTATGGATTCTGTCTCCATAGAGAACTATGGATTCTGCCGGGCGGGGAGAAAGTGACATGCACATTATTTACGGCGTGTACGCGCCGGCCCCCACCCCCACTGCACGGCAGCCGGCGTAATTGCGAGGCGATATCCGTCCCTGCAATTACGTCGGCAAAAAGCCGTGTGAACATTGCCTAGGGTGCGTTCACACGGTAGGCTAAAATCGCGGCCGGATTCTGATTAAAGAATCCACATCTTGAATCACTTGCACTTGTGCGTCATCTTGGACCATCCCGGGGGTATTGAGATCACGGATCTCCGCCTTGGTAAACGGAATGGCAGTTGGACACAGGATTCTCTTTAAATCTGGCCTCAACCAGCTTTTTTGTCCATCACAGTGGTACATTACAGCACACTGGAACAAAACATAATAAACCTCTTGGCCGTCTAGCCACTAACTAAACTTTTAGAGTTCCTCTCTACCTGTGGTCTGGACCTACCATCCAGCCCACACAAACACACTCTTTACCAGTCTCAAACTGGTTGTTCTGGCTTCCCTCAAGGCCAGGGCCATCTTTTTCATTGGGCACACTAGGCAGTTGCCCAGGGGCCCCTGGTGGTATATGTATGTCCCAGAAATACAAAAAATATACTCTAGATCCCTTGGTTGCTTTGCTTATTTAACTGTTTGTGTGTTTTTAGGATGTGTAAACAGTTAAAAACCATGGTGGAGAAGGGAGCCAAAGTCTCCCTGCTCTGCCAAATAGTCTTGTAGGCCGCAGGCTGGTTTCCAGACATAAGTGGCGTGATAATATGAGTGTGCTTGGGGGTGACTAGAGGCATGGCCTAGTGTGATGTCATGTATTTTGGCAGGGCCCACTGCAGTGTTATGTCTGGGGACCCATAATGCTGTTAAGATGGCTCTGCTCAAGCCTGGGGGGTAAGAGCCTTTCCTCAGCTCCAGGGATCTTCCTGAAACACGGGAAGTAGGCACCCACCCAACACGTTGCCCACTCCCAATAAGAGCTTACCCAGAACAGCCAAACTAATTATACACCGCTGCCAATTGCTTACTGCGGCTGACAGCATACATGGCTGGCTCCTATCCCACCAAGGGCAGGTAACCTTGGGGGCATTTTGCATGCAGGTATCCTGCTCTGCTCCACCTAGTGGCAGAAACGTGACTCCCTGAAGTCGCTTTGCCACAGTGGTTTTGGGGAACGGTTCTGTCCACAGTTTGCCGATTTGCCCGTCTCTCTAAACCACTGATATGTATATCTTCTACCCGAAAACCGGGCGAAATAATGAACATGTTCTAAGTTTTATGTGACACCAGCAGTGTAAAAAAAAGTCCGGTGGAAGATCCTTGCTGTGTGGACTTCTGCACTGATTTTCTATTTAAATCAATTTAAAAGGTTGACAGTCAGTTTACAGACGGTTTTCAAATCCTGATTGAAAACCAGTACCGTGGGGACTAACCCCAAGACATCCTGTAAAAAAAGCTGTGGCCAGAGGAGATGAGTCTGATATTCAGTTTCTCTTAATTTACCTGAGGGGTTTTTCCTCTGCCTATACGGAAACACCTTTTGTTAACACCTTTTGTGGCCAATCCTAACATGAACTAAATATTAGCATTGCTCATGAACTGGAAATTGGTGCTAAAGCCCCAATACAGTGGGAAAAAATAGTGTTTAGTCAACCACCAATTGTGCAAGTTCTCCCACTTAAAAAGATGAGAGGCCTGTAATTGACATCATAGGTAGACATCAACTATGAGAGACAAAATAAGAAAACAAATCCCGAAAATCCCGGCCTAAGGCACGAAGTAGTAAAACAGGAAACAGCTGCCATGTTAACTGAACGGGAGCTGTAGGCGCCCCGATCGAAGTGAGGAACGGTGCACAGCACAGTTTCTCATTGATTTAGACGCCGTGGCAAAGATGGGGTTAAACATGTGGCCTATTTTTACAGATAAAAAACCATGTTTGTTCCTGTCATTAATTTTCCACGTTTTCCGCATAGATCCTGTCCATCACCTCAGCAGTACACTGTAAAGTGACAACTAACACTGACAAATTTGCCTTTTCAAAAGCACTCATCTATGTATAACTGCATGGTACCTCTAAATCATACTTTCACCCGATAATTCACCTACTGTATACATGAAGCAGATATAACATACATATTACCGTCATAGTATTATAATACCTAAAGACCAAATAATAGTGCCACATCATGACCACCTGAGACAACCATATAATGACTACCAGTTGTACACAGAAGCTCTGCAGACGTATATATGATTACAGTGCAGTTTCGGCCAGTCACAGGTGACGTCTTCTCTGATGAGTTGTTTCCTTCCCCCTTTTTTTTTACCCTTTTAGCCTTAACCACCATGATGACTTCTTCCTCGTATCTGCAGAATTTACCACACAAACATCTTAGACTCCTCACTTTTTCAGCGCCCTCCTATCAATTTCCTCTATATAAACTCCACATAGAGTGGTAGGTGGAGGTGGGGGTTATGTGGTGATAGGTGAAGGCTGTATTTTGTTTTGACACTCAGCCATATAACACAATGGTTGCAGGGAGTAGCAGGAGTGGCAGTACAGGGCACAGCTTGCTGGTACAATCTGGGGATCTGTTTCCCTCCTTAGTAGGTAGGGATATAAATGCCCCCATAAGGTAGAGATATTGGTGCTCCCTCAGTAGATAGGTATATAAGTGTCCCCTCAGTAGGTAGGAATATAGATGTCCCCTCAGTAAAAAAAAAAAAAAAGTATTTAGGTGCCCCCAGTAGGTAGCAATTTGCTTGCCCCCTCAGTAGGTAAGAATATTGCTATACCCTCAGTAGATAGGTATATAGGTGCCCTCTCAGTAGGTGGGGATATAAGTACCCCCAGTAGGTAGGTATATAGGTGCCCCCTCAGTAAGTAGGGATATACATGCCTCCTCAGTAAAAAAAAAAAAAAAGTATTTAGGTGCCCCCAGTAGGTAGCTATTTGCGTGCCCCCTCAGTTGGTAAGAATATTGCTATCCCCTCAGTAGATAGGTATAAAGTTTAAATCTTGGTATGTAGATATATAGGTGCCCCCTCAGTAGGTATATAGGTGCCCCCAGTAGGTAGGTATATAGCTGCCTCCACAGTAGGTAGGTGTATATATGACCCCTCGATAGGTAGTTATACAGGTGTCCACTCAATAGGTAGGCATATAGGTGACCCCTTGGTAGGTAGAGATATAGATGCTCCCTAATTAGCTAAATAGGAGGTAAACTTAAATAAAATGTAAAAAAAATCCTCACCTCTTCCCGTTCCCCGTGAAACATCTCTTTCATATTGCATCTGGTGTGCGCTCTGTGACATTTTCATGATGATATCACGGTGCCTGCGTCGGTTACACGACTCAAAAGCCACAAAGCCTAAGGTAGAGTACGTTAGGCTTTGCGGTCTAGATAAGGCAGATGGGCTGGCGCTCACTCACAGGAGTTGACAGTGGGGCAGGGAGCAGATGGCTCCCTCCTACACTGTAATTTTTAGCTATATGTTCATCCTCCATACACAAAGACAGTATAGAAGACTCCCCATTGTGCAGGGCCCAGCAGGAATCTGCCTGGTGCAGGCCAGGTTCGAGGCAACAGCCATTTTGTCCGGGTAACAAGCCCAAGATAACACCCCCGGTTCAGAGGAACTGTTGTAAAGGCATAATGATATATACAAAATTCATAATGATAAATTACGCCATGCTGCCGACTGAGCCCATTGGATAACTGGTGTTTCATACAAATATAAGCCTTTTTCTTCTAGCTGAACCTGTTAGGGGAACATTGGTGATGGAGGTGTTTTAACAGCAAGCCACAAGGCTACAGAGCTCTAAAGGGTTAAAGTTTACCAGTAATGAAGTTAAACAATCTACTGTGCTGCTGATAAGACACAGAAGGGAGTGAGTTCACCATCCGGCCAAGGCTGCTAGAGCAGAGTGAGGTGGTCAGCAGCCGAGGAAACGTTCTGTAAACAGGCAAGAGATTAGATCTGCTCTAGCTCTAAATTAAAGCAAAATCAGAACAGCAATGTATTTTATAACGTTAAAGGTATTTCAAGAAGTGTTTTAAAACCACTGAGGGATTGGTATTTTCCTTTATACAGGGTGGGCCATTTATATGGATACACCTAAATAAAATGGGAATGGTTGGTGATATCAACTTCCTGTTTGTGGCACATTAGTACTTTTCAAGATGGGTGTTGACCATGGCTATTTTGAACTCGGCCATTTTGGATCCAACTTTATTTTTCCAAATTGTCTATGCTGTGAAGATACGAGATGTGCAGCATCTGAAACAACGGATACTGGAAGCCCGTGCTAGCATTTCCTCTGCGGTGTTGCTATCAGTGTGTCAAGAGTGGGAGAAGAGGGTTGCATTGACAATCCAACACAATGGCCAGCACTTTGAACACATTTTATGAATGGTCATAAACTTGTAAAAAAATCATTGAAAAAAATAAGTTACGTTTTAAAAACCCAAACACACCATTGTTTTTCTTGTGAAATTCTCAATAACATTGATGTGGTACATGACCCTCTTCCCATTGGAAAAAATAAAGTTAGATCCAAAATGGCCAAGTTCAAAATGGCCACCAAATAACTTGAGACTGACAACAGTAATAATAATTTTAAATTTACTGAAAATCATACATTGCGTTCATCCAATATATTTTATAAAACAAACTAATGAAACTGGCCTGGACAAAAAACATAATATTTTGTTGCACAACCTTTTGAGGCAATCACTGCAAACAAATGATTTCTGTTACTTTCAATGAGGCTTCTGCACCTGTCCACAGATCCTACCAGAGATCATAGAAGCCACTTCAGAATAGTCCAATGCTTTGCTCTTAGCCATTTTTGGATGTTTTTACTCTGTGTTTTGTGTCATTATCCCGTTGGAGGATCTATGACCTGTGACTGAGACGAAGCTTTCTGATATAAGGCAGCATATTTTACTCAAATCACTGCTGCTGTCAAATGATAAACCATAAGGAAACTTAAGTAGTACAGAAATCACTGCCAAGAAGCAAGTAACCTCAATATCCAAAGTAGAATTAATCATATAACTTGACCTTTAATAAGTAATAATAATTATAACAATGAAACAAGCTCCTCCTAAATGATATTCATAACAAAGGTTATCCAGAAAACCCACAGGGGTCAAACAGTGGGAACTCACCAATTTAGTCGATATTCTGATCAAGGTACGGTGAAGTCCTCCAGAATAATCCAGCAAGGGGCAGGTTGAGTATAAATCCCCAATGGTATTTGAAGAAGAAAAAAAGGGGATTTCTTACCTACTTCCTTATCCTGCAGAAATTCCTTAAAATAAACTGTCCCCTTGGCGGGGCTAACACCCCGAAAAGGACGACCCCAAAAGTTAACCCTTGCTTCACCCTACATCTCACCCTTTGAAAAAAGTAAACAGCTCATGTGCATTTGGTCCAATCATTTCATGGACTCGTTAGTGGGAACATACAAATAAACAAATTCACAACATAGAGAGACCCAACAAAGCGAGCAATATGGACCTGTATATGACAGGAAGGTAATAGCCTAAATAGACCACCAATTAGGGAGCTATTATAGGGGGTTGGAGTCCTCCGCAAGGTATATTAAACTACAACAGAGAACCGAAAAATAGTCTACTTCCGATTAACTCAATAGAAATCAAATAAACTGAAACAATCAGAAGAAACAAATATCCATAAAACAATAATTTTTATTCAAACAAAAAATAAATATACAAACAGTATAACAATGTCTTAAAAATACAGAAAATGGGGATGAAACTGTATCATAAGGGCAATATACTCAATACAAAAATAGTGATATAAATCCATACTAACCTGATTTAATATATATAGAGAAAATCCATCAAAAAGTGTAATATATACAGATATGAAATATACTGCACATATTAGGTAAACATATAGGGAACATATATAAAGTGCAAGTGCAATAAATAGTAAATCCCTAATAATCATTAAAATTTCATAGTGAAGTATATGGGGATTAAAAACACATAATAGATGGAAATAAAACAATAATACTAGTTCATCAATATTACCCAAAATGATAACAGTCACGCAAGCTCTCTACGCGCGTTTCGCACCAGTGGCTTCTTCAGGGGAGTATATTCAATGAAACCTATAACATTTGGTGAGAAAGGATCACCAAGGCAAAATAAACCACAGTCGCTGCGTCCAGAAATAGTCATTGTGCATGAGCAAGCTTATTGAGCTTTAATAGGTTCAAATTGGCTCAATCAAATAGAGCATACCAAGGGCATACAAACTAATTCCTGATTTGTGATCCAACCAGGACATCATATAAAAGGCCACAAGTAGCTCATCAAAACCAAGGGTATCATATTGACAAGTGATAATAATACCCTAGCTCCAATAAATATCGATGTACAGCATCCAACAGTAAATGTAAAGCGCCGTCCTAGAGAGCCAATGCGCCTGCGTCCGCTGCTGACATCATCACATACCCCCTTAGATGCTACGACTAAGGAGTGAGACATGATGACAAACAGCACAGTGACTACTTTTCACTCTTTCAATAGGCAGGTTATTACAATTATAAAGACAGATGTGATGCTAATTATAGGACACACCTACGCTCAAGTTATTTTGAATGTTTTCTAGAGGTAGCATCACTTTTGTCCACACCAGTTTCATTATTTTGTTTTTACTTTTGGTTGAACCACGATTCCAAAACAATGTCTGATTTTCATTAGGTGGTTTTCAGTAACGTTCACACGGCTTAAGTGCGGATTGTAAAGTACGCCCCGCAATTACGGCGGAACTTTGGGAATCGCGCTGATCGGCACATACTCCCGCGCCGCGGGGGGGGCTGGCGGCGAAAGCACCGCGAATAAATGACATGTCAATTATCTCCCCACGCGTACAATACGATTGTATTGTGCGCCCAGGGAGAGGAGGCGTAATCCTTAGTTCTCTATGAGAGCTGTGGATTACTGTAATGATTGGGGCACATTTCACTCGTATTAGAGCGCAGTACACTCTGAATACGTGGTGAAATGCGCCCCAGAATAAGCTGTGTGAACTTACCCTAGGGGTATGTTCACACGATGTATTGCGGCGCGTACAGTACAATCGTGTGTTTCGGAAGCTCGCGATGATCAGCGCGTACTCCCCTGCCGGCCCCATGGACATGTCACTTATCTCCCCGCGCATACAGTACAATGGTATTGTATGTGTGGGGGGACGAGGTGTAATCCATAGTTCTCTATGAGAGCTATGGATTACCATAATTATGGAGTGCATTACCCTGCATATTAGGCTATGTTTACACGGTGTAATTGCGGGACGTATTTTGCCCCGCAATTACACCGTAAGTACGGGGGCGGGAGGGCGGCTGCCCGCCGGCCCCATTGACATGCATTATTCTCGCCGCATTTACGCTGTGAATAATTGACATGTCATTGTCAATTCGTATTGTGCGAGCGGGGAGAGGAGACGTAATCCATAGTTCTCTATGAGAACTGTGGATTACCGTAATGACTGGGACGTATTCCAGCCGTAATTCGCGCAGTACGGCGCAAATTACGGGCTGAAACACGTCCCAAAATAAGCCGTGTGAACGTAGCCTTAAGCGCAGTACGCCACGAAATACGCGGCTAAATGCACCCTAAAGTAAGCCGTGTGAACATACCCTAAATTTAAATGTATTTTTACTTTTGACAGTTTCAAGATTTTTCAGTGACTAGTATGTTTTTTTTTTTTTCTTAATGGAAGGGCACCAACAATTGTGTTCATGTGTAAATGCTATACCTAGAAGCAAGTAAGTGCTATTAATGGCAACATGTGTTGTATAGAGGTATATAAAGCAGTGATGTCACAGGTCATCCACTCATATGTATTCTGCCATCTGAGACCCTTTGTGTTTTGAAGCATGTTTAGCGTCTATAATGCAACTTGAAGTCTGCACTAGTGGCTGCAATAAATCATCCGCCCATGAGCAAAGATTCTCACTCATGGGCCTTCACATAGGTGACAGCAAGGTATTGCAATGCACTTTGGGCAAGGAATAAGAAATAGGATTGATAAGATGTTTAGCAACTAGAAGCACCAAAGTTCAGATGATCATATAATAGCCTGTCCAAGGCTGGACTGAAAACCTTGATTGAGTCATAGGACAATTCCTGGTATGCATATTTCATATAACCTGCTGTCCAAAATTGTTGTTCTTTAATCCGTTACTGGAAGGCTGTTGTGTCCAGGACAAGTTTGTTGGAATCTGAGCTTTGTGAAGAAACGGATGACATTTAGACAGTTCGACCTCTTATACCTCTTAAGAATTATCCAGAGCTTTAACTCAAGACTGTATAGGGTAAAAATAATCATTACAAGCTCTAAACCAGGGAACTGACCTGCAACGTCACTGGCATAAGATGATTCATTCATAAGATCTTCAAGGTGAACAATTGCTTTGTTGTTCTCTAAATGACAGAAGACCATGCACTTTCTGTAGACTGTATATAATTTTTTTTAACTGCAGGCAATGCAAGGCCTATGTAATATACAAATGCTCAAGACAATAGTATAAGCACTCATAAATATAAAAGGCAATGTGAACCTGCAACATAAATCTATTTGGATACCATTCTGCGTATGCAAGTGACTTTCATCTGTAATTGCTAGGACTGCTTTCTTGTTAACACATCTGCTACAGGAGACTTGTTCCAGTAACAGTATCCTTATGTTTTCTCCGTTTCTCAAAATAGGCCACAAATACAATAATGCCTTTTAGTTGACATCGGTGAATAAATCAGATTTCACACTGCAACTGTTACATATTTATGTATAGATCACACATAAATCAATGCATTTTACTGGGCATTTAACAGAGCTGGATTCAGTTATCTTGGTAATAAGTCCTAAATAAAATGTGCTGACATGTTCCTTGGTATTATCATTTATAATCATCACCACATTTATGAGTGATTTTCTCCAGGAGGGTCCTATAAATGGTCTAGGAGTCTAAGACTGAAAGGATGTATTTTTCTTTAGATAGTACTAATATATCAGTCTACTATTGATGTGTATTATTTTATAGTGCACATCAATAGTAATTTTTCATTGATATGTCTGGAAATACAATTTGTATAGCTATTACATTCTGATTTCAGAACCCAAATTGTGCAGACTTTATTCTCCTGAGCAGATGTTGCTATATTGCTACACTGATTTAATTGCTCCCTTTAATTAACCCCTTAAATACCGCACACCTTTTTTTTGTCGTCTGGTGTGGGTCGTTCGTCTGCAGCGACGTCTTTTGGAATCGCTGCAGACATCGGGGTTTGCGGCGTCCGGCGCCGCAACTGCGCTGTGATCAGGGCTGTACTACACAGCCCCGATCCCAGAGCATCTCCTGCAAGCAACGGGGAGCGGAGGCAACCTCCGCAACCCGGTGCTTTAACCCTTTGATTATGGCGGTGCGTTACCGCAGCGCAATCAAACGGTTCCCCTGCTCTGTCGGGAAACACCCGGTGACCCGACAGAACTCGGGGTACGGCTGCACAGTCAGCCCTGGTGACCTAGAGTGGCCCCAGAGCTGTCTGTGTATGAAGCAAGTGACCAGGACACACTGTGTGCTGTCCAGATCACTGCCTGTGTCAAAGTGACACAGGTTAGAATATATTAGCATATATGAATAAGCTAATACATTACTAAGTGTAAAAAAAAAGTAACACAGTTCCCCCTTCACGGGATTAAAAAAAAAAAAAAAGTAAAAATTGTAAAAAAAATTAATAAAAAAATAAATAATAAAATAAAAGTAAATATTTAATAAAAAATAATTGTGCATACATTACACACAAAAAAACACTACACATATTAGGTATCCACACGACCGTAATAACCTGTAGAATTAATCTGACAAGTTACTAAGTGTGGAATGTGAATGGTGTAAAAAAAAAAAAAAAAAGAATTTTTTTTTTTTTTTTATTCTGCAATAACTTAAACTATTCCCCCATAAAGTACAACTTGTGCCAAATAAAACTAGGCCTCATCCAACTGCGTCATTGAAAAAATAAAAAAGTTACAACTGTTGAAACACAAGGAGGCAAAAACTAAAAAGATGTTCTGGTCATTAACTACTTTTCAGGCCTGGGGCTTAAGGGGTTAAAAGGAGGCTCTGTGGCAGTTTTAGGTGCTAAAAGGATTAGGGCATTAGGGAGGGAATACCATGGGAAGATATGATTAACTTGTACATAAATGGCCCCTACAAAAAAGTATGGTGAAAAGATGTTTAATGTAAAACACCCTCAAAAGTCCAGAGGGCACTCCTGCCGCTTCCAGAGGTGACAAGCCTTCTTTACCATAAGGACTGTGAATCTGTGGAACAGTCCCCTCATGAGCGATCATAGCAGGAACAAGTGACAGCGTCATGAAAGGCTTAGCCAATTACTTACAACAAAATAATATTAACACTTACTTAGACATATAAAATTCTTATTGGAATATAGATTCAGTCTGATTGGGATGAGGCGTGAGATATTCCTTTTAGGGCAGATTTATGCCTCATTGCTTCCATACTCTGGATTTATAGGGGAAAACAAACTTTTAAAATTTCCTATCCTCCCCCTTTCATCCACATATTCTCTCTATCCAATTTTGAACTTGATGGATATGTCTTTTTTCAACCATACTATGTAACTGTAAGAGGAGTCAAAAGCCCCAGGACACCCTTTTATTTCAGAAAAAAGGGAAAATGACATATCTAAATGCTCCAACAAGTCATGGGTGAGGAGGACTATCTTTTAGGCTATGTCCAGAACATGGCCACCATCTTGAAAGTCGTCATATTGAATCAAGAGAAAGTTTTTTCAATGGGAAGGTGGTCATGTAGCATATCAGAGAAGACCAGAATTTTCTCAGAAAATCTATTGCTGTAATCAGAATTGTATTATTTCTTGTGGTTCAAAAGTTATCAACACAAAATATTGCAGCAACAACAACAGCTATTTGACGTGTTCAATGTGTTGTCACTGGTTCTGAACACAGAGCTGAAAGCGCTAGATCCAATCATTAGGCAACCACATGAGAACTTTCTGTGTTGATGACTTTTGACCACAAGAAATATTATAAGTTTGATTGTGACAACTGATTTCTGGTCTTCTTTGATACACAACATGACCACCTTCCCATTGGAATAACATTTTATTGATCCAATATGGCAGCTTTCAAGATGGCAGCCATGTTCCAGACATAGCCTAAAAGATAAGTCCTTCATCCATTACTTGCCGGGGTATTCAAATGTGTAATTTTTCCTTTTGTTTCTGTAATAAAAAGGTGTCCTGGACTTTTGGCTCACCCTGTATATTAGACAATGGCCAACATTATGAACACTCCAAGGTGTGGAGGATTAGCATCACAAATGGTAGGCAGCAGGGGCTTCAACAGACCGAGACAGTGACAGCGATGTAAAAGTTTCAGTCCAGGCGCTGCCTGGGTTTATTTGGCAGGTGAAACAAAACACAAGGCCTTAAGGTTCAGGCCAAAAACACAAACAAAAATGCTTGCTCGGCTGAGCTCTACCTAAACAGAGGATTCCTTTCTGTCTTTGCACAGGTAGTAGATCCCAGCGTGGTTTCCCACTTAGCAGCAGTGGTCCACACAAAAGACAAACACAAGCCTGCAGGCCCAGGCTTTATAGGCCTAATACCAGCCTCACCTGGTGTGTGGGAGTGGCCACCCACCCTGCTCTTTGACCACTCCAGGAAAAGCCGACCCAGACTAAACGGACTGGAACCGTTATACTAACACTGTGTCAGTAACATAGTGTTACTGACACCTAAACTGTCGGCCTTCCTTCACCGAGCCCAGGCCTCTCGGTGACACACGTTGCTCCATATACTTCCTAGAGCCACATACGACAGTACCCTAGGGGAAAAATACCTTCCCTCGACAACTCTACCTGTCACCTTCTCACATACCCTCCCCCTCTGTTCGAGCCTGTGGGGTCGGACACATTTGGCCACCATACAGTGTGTTCGGGAAAGAGCGTCAGCGTTACCCTGTAGCCTCCCTGCTCTGTGCTCCACTGTGAACTTGAAGTTTTGCAAGGTTAGGAACCACCTTGTGACTCTAGCATTCCTCTCCTTCGCCTGACACATCCAAGTTAATGGAGAATGATCTGTGATTAACCGGAAGTGTCGGCCCAACAAATAATATTTAAGGGACTCGAGGGCCCACTTAATGGCCAAGCACTCTCGCTCTACAATGCTATAGTTTTTCTCAGCAGGGGTGAGCTTCCGACTTAGGTAGGTGACAGGGTGCTCCTCTCCATCTATCTCCTGGGGAATCACTGCACCCAGTCCCACATCGGAGGCATCCGTCTGCACATTGAACTCCTTTTTAAAGTTTGGAGTTACCAGTACTGGCTTGTCACAGAGAGCCAGCTTTAACACTTGGAATGCCCTCTCTGCCTCGGAGTTCCAAGCGACCATAATGGACTTACTGTGTCGTGTCAGATCCGTTAGAGGTGCTGCTATACTAGCGAAGTTCTGGATAAATCTCCGGTAGTACCCCACAATACCTAGAAAAGCCCTCACCTGCCTTTTTGTTGTGGGCTGTGGCCATTCCTGAATAGCTTGCACTTTATTGATTTGGGGTTTTATGATACCCCTTCCGATCACGTACCCCAAGTAGCGGGCTTCTTCCAAACCTAGGGCGCACTTCTTTGGATTTGCTGTTAGTCCCGCTGTTCTCAGGGAATTAAGCACTGCCTGCACCTTGGGTAGGTGGCTGTCCCAGTCCTCACTAAATATAATGATGTCATCTAAATACGCGGACGCATACCGACGATGGGGCTTGAGGACAATATCCATCAACCGTTGGAAGGTTGCCGGAGCCCCATGCAAACCAAACGGTAAGCAGTTATACTGGTACAGGCCGTCCGGTGTGGCAAAGGCTGTCTTTTCTTTGGCCCGATCAGTAAGGGGAACCTGCCAGTAGCCCTTAGTTAGGTCTAGGGTGGAGAAGTATCTGGCATGACCTAGCCTTTCAATTAACTCATCTACCCTAGGCATTGGGTAGGCGTCAAATTTTGACACTTCGTTGAGCTTCCGGAAGTCATTGCAGAAGCGTATCGTGCCATCGGGTTTTGGTATCAGCACAATTGGGCTGGACCACTCACTTCTGGACTCCTCAATCACACCGAGGTCCAACATTTTCTGGACTTCCTCGGATATAGCTCGTCTGCGAGCTTCAGGGACCCGGTACGGCTTCAAATTAACTTTTACCCCTGGCTCTGTTACAATGTCATGTTTGATGACATTAGTACGCCCTGGCAGCTCTGAAAATACATCTGAATTGCGCTGTACAAACTCCCTGGCCTCCTGTTTTTGGGACTTGGACAGGGATTCTGACACACAGACCTCCGGAATGACACTACAGGGGGTGCTAACTGCCACCAGGTTCTCTCTGTCCTTCCATGGCTTAATTAGATTTACATGGTATAGCTGTTCGGGTTTACGTCTACCGGGCTGGGACACTTTATAATTTACCTCCCCAACCTTTTAAATTATTTCATAAGGCCCCTGCCACTTTGCAAGGAACCTACTTTCTAGCGTGGGCACCAGCACTAATACCCGATCCCCGGGGTTGAAGTTCCTCACTTTGGCGGACTTGTTATAGACCCTGCTTTGGGCTTCTTGTGCCTGCTGTAGATGTTCCCTCACAATGGGCATGGCCGCAGCAATTCGGTCCTGCATTAGGGAGATGTGCTCAATAACACTTCTGTAAGGGGTGGACTCGTGCTCCCAAGTCTCCTTGGCTATATCCAGGAGGCCCCGTGGACGTCTACCATAGACCAACTCAAATGGAGAGAAACCCCGTTGACGACTGTGGGACTTCATGCCAAGAAAACATTAAATATGGCAGCAGACAGTCCCAGTCTTTCCCATCCTTACTGACCACCCTCTTAAGCATATTTTTTAGTGTCTTGTTGAATCTCTCAACAAGTCCATCTGTCTGTGGGTGGTATACAGATGTACGCAAGTGCTTGATACGGAACAGTTTACATAACTCCTTCATGACCTTTGACATACAGGGAGTTCCTTGGTCCGTAAGGATTTCCTTTGGTATACCGGTGCGGGAAAACACCTGAAATAGTTCCTTTGCTATACCTTTGGACGAGGTATTTCGCAAAGGAAACCGCCTCTGGGTAACGTGTGGCATAATTAACACACCAATATATATTGATGACCTCTGGTGGACTTTACTAGGGGCCCAACCAGATCCATTGCCACCCTCTCAAATGGGACTTCTATGATGGGTAACGGAACGAGGGGACTTCGATAATGCGGCATCGGAGCTGTTAACTGACACTCTGGGCAGGACTCACAGTACCGTTTCACCTCAACATGGACTCCTGGCCAAAAAAAATGTTGGAGGATGCGCTCCTTAGTTTTTTCGGTTCCTAAGTGACCCCCTAGCACGTGCTTGTGGGCAAGGTCTAAGACCATTCGGTGATAAGGCTGGGGTACCACCAGCTGTTCAACAACCTCCCCCCGCACTTTGTCGACCTGATATAGCAGCTCTTGGTTAACTGCCATGTGTGGGAACTCTGTATCAGCCCCTGGGTATTGGGGCTCCCCATTCACCACCTTAACATTTTCCCTGGCCCTCACTAAGGTGGGATCTCTAAGCTGCGCGGTTCCAAAATTATCACGGGAGACCTCCAGGTCAGGCATAGCAGCCTCCTCTTCCTGGTCCTCCATATCACCTGCAAGCACTTCTAGGGGAGAGCTGTCACCAATCTCTGTGGTCACCCGTACTACCTGAGCTGAAGCAACGGGGTCAAATGGTTCTGGGTAAGTTGTAGACACATCAACATTATTATTAACCTTAGACGCTACCCGGTTCTGCCATAAGTCCCAAAATAGGGGGAAGTCTCTCCCGAGGGTCACTGTGTGCATCAGGGATCTCACCACTCCCACTTCATGGGAGGCAAGTCCACAAGGAGTCTCCAACTTTACTACCGCGGTAGTGTAGTCCTTGGTGTCCCCGTGAATGCATAGAACCCCTATCACATGTCCAGTGAGGGACGTGGGGTCAACCAAGCTGGCGTGCACCAGTGTGACCAGGCTCCCTGAGTCCAGGAGTGCCGTTACCGGGTAGCCATTGACCTTAATGTTACACAGGTGCTGATCAGTCTCTGACGCAGTCTCTGCGGAACACACGGGCCGTGCAAACAATGACCTCCTCCGAGCTGAGTCACACTCCATGGGCTCGGTGGTAAGGGGACAGTTTGCAGCCATATGTCCAGGCCCATGACACCGCCAACACAGGATGCGGCCCCGGTCTCTCTGAGACTCTGCTCTAGCCCGGACCATCACACTGGGTCCTTTCCTCCAGAGAGTCCCCCTCTGAGCCACCTCCCTTTGGGACACTTCTTCCCCCCCTTATATATGGGACAGTCTTACCGGATACTCCGGACGATTTTCTGTTCCCGGGGTTGGGGTGTCCAGGAGATACAGCCTGTAACAAGTCCTCCGTAGCTTTGTACCTCTCCACGAGGTTTACGAGGTGCTCCGCATCCTTGGGGTCACCTTGTCCGACCCAGCGCTGGATCTCTGAGGGAAGACAGCGGATGAACTTATCCAAAACGACCTTCTCTACCATCTGCGCAGGCGTAGACTCCTCTGGCTACCACTTTTTCACCAGATGGATCAGGTCGTACATCTGGGACCGTGCTGGTAGGTAGTTGGAATAAGTCCAGTTATGCACCCGTCGGGCCCGCACGTTGGCATTCACCCCCAAGCAAGCCAGGATCTCGCCCTTTAGTTTAGCATAGTCCCGAGCGTCCTGCTCGCTGAGGTCGAAGTACGCTTTTTGTGGCTCCCCAGTTAGAAAGGGCGCCACTACCTCAGCCCACTGAGCCCCTGGTAGCTTCTCCCGCTCTGCCAGCCTTTCAAAAACCATGAAATAGGCCTCAACATCGTCTGTGTCATCTTCTGCATGGACGACTGTACCGCAGCCCGAGCGGCGGGCGCTGAACTTGGCGACCTCTGGACACTTTGCGCCACCGCCAGGACTTGTTCTTGGAGCTGCTTGTTGATATGCTGCTGCTCCTGAAGGGCGAGACGGTTAGCCTCTATCAACAGGGCGTTGGTTTCTGCCTGGGCTCTCATAGCTTCATCGTGCACCTTTTGTTGATTCGCCATCATTAGTTGGAGGCTACTGTTAGCCTGGATCAGCTGCTTCAGGAGCTCGTCCATCTTGGCCGTCTCTGCTTGTTGCACTGCTGCAGCTTTAACCCAGGACATAAGCTCACAGTCCTCTCCAGACACTTTTCAGGGTCTGTTGCCCTTAGCAACAGGTTTTATGCTACTGCAGTCAATGTCCTTTTAAACGCGTGTATGTCTCTTTAAGTCTGTATGCCCGCATCCGAGACACCATATGTGGAGGATTAGCGTCACAAATGGTAGGCAGCAGGGGCTTCAACAGACCGAGACAGTGACAGCGATGTAAAAGTTTAAGTCCAGGCGCTGCCTGGGTTTATTTGGCAGGTGAAACAAAACACAAGGCCTTAAGGTTCAGGCCAAAAACACAAACAAAAATGCTTGCTCGGCTGAGCTCTACCTAAACAGAGGATTCCTTTCTGTCTTTGCACAGGTAGTAGATCCCAGCGTGGTTTCCCACTTAGCAGCAGTGGTCCACACAAAAGACAAACACAAGCCTGCAGGCCCAGGCTTTATAGGCCTAATACCAGCCTCACCTGGTGTGTGGGAGTGGCCACCCACCCTGCTCTTTGACCACTCCAGGAAAAGCCGACCCAGACTAAACGGACTGGAACCGTTATACTAACACTGTGTCAGTAACATAGTGTTACTGACACCTAAACTGTCGGCCTTCCTTCACCGAGCCCAGGCCTCTCGGTGACACACGTTGCTCCATATACCTCCTAGAGCCACATACGACAGTACCCTAGGGGAAAAATACCTTCCGTCGACGACTCTACCTGTCACCTTCTCACAAAGGGTATATTCACATGACGTATTTTGGCACGTATTTTAGCAGCAAAATGCGCACAAAACAATTTTCTAAACACTTCTTATAGACTGCTGTGTAAAATTTGCACTGTCATTCACACAATGTGTATTTTACTCTTGTGAAATAAAATAAAGTATAGGAGGCAGAAATGTGTTGCACTTCACGCCGTTCTTGCGTTAAATGTGTGCACTTGCAAGTGCGTAATTTCAGCAACGCAACAAACGCATTTACAGCATGCATAGTGCTTGCCGAAAATAATACACTGTGAGAACATCCCCTAGCTTATTAAAAATAGATTCCACAGCAGCTGAGATACATATATAATAGGGAATAGTGTTGATTGAATAGAGCAATGTTCGGTTCAAGACTGGTTCAACCAAACTTGTGAAACAACTTGGGTTTGGAATGTCTCAAACCCAAATATTCTCTCTAGCCCTAAACTTAACACTATCTGGGTTAGGGCCAATTACTGGCTTTTAGTGGTTAACTTACTATTCTCTAATGCCCACAGTCCTTCCTCGCTCACAGTTTGGCCTAACGTCTGGTTCAACTTCATATTTTTGCTCACGGTGTGGCCACACTTTTGGTTGACGTTGCCTCTTCGCTCCAGGCATGGCATCACTTCTGGTTGATGTCAGTAACAATTGAGACATTAAGCAGAAGTGACACTGCCACTGAAATGACGATGTGACGAAGGTAGCTAAGAAGCACTGGGAGCATTGGGAAACAGTAAGTTCACCATTAACAGCCAATAAAATACCCACCCCTTTGCCCTGATCTCAGATTAGGGTTAGGGACAATTTTTGTTGATTTCTGCCAAACTTCAATTCGGGCTGTCCTTAAGCAAAGTGCTTGTATTAACAGAGAATAAAAAATATAAGAATAATAAAGATCACTTCAGATATCCATTCCCTATGTTAATGAAGTCAGTCTGTGGTCACGCCTTAAAATTTTTAGAATTTGCAGAAGGGGATTCTTTATCCTATGTATTATGTTGTCTCACCTTCCTTAGGATAGGGCATTGATGTGTGTTTCATGGTGACAGCAGCATAATGTTTTTGGGATCAAATGATTGCATGTTCAAATTGAAAATGTCTGCAGTTAAACAAGGCTGTGTAATAAAGAGTTATATTTTAAGATTTATGCTAAAGATATAGAATACATATAGAAGCAATTTCTGCAGCTGGTATGGAGCTTATCACTTCCATCGAAGGTTGAGCCCGGTGAAAGGGATTAGAATGGGGCTAACAAATTAATAAAAAGAGTATGTTGGTATAACCCAGGCATCCTCAAACTGCGGCCCTCCAGTTGTTGGGAAACTACAACTCCCATCATGCATTTATATAATTATGACAGTGGGAATGATGGGACTTGTAGTTTCCCAACAGCTGGAGGGCCGCAGTTTGAGGATGCCTGGTATAACCAGTCAGGTCACCCCACATTTGATTATGGGGTATATATCTGTGTACAACAGTACTCAATATGAGAGCTTGTAGATGTGTCCATCTAACAAGTCAACCAGGAGATGTAGTATATATCATTCCCCTGCTATGGGTGCTACAAGGAGAAATGGAGCATTACTGTATATTCATTCACTCAAATTAATGACCATTAAAGGGGTTGTCTTGCTACAAGGATTGTTTTTATGTTAAAGATCTTGCAAAAACAAGTGACTTTGCAATATGTGTCCATTAACAGTGTCCTACCTAGTCCTAGATATCCTCTCTTGTATGGGCTGCACCAGGTCCTCAGGTCACTATAGCTACAGACCTGTTTGATCTCTCCTGATAGGCTGCCAGAACTGGTTGCTATAGCTACAAACCTGGCTTCTACTGCAGCCTAGTGGAAGCCAGTAAACACGCCCCTGAATTCAACGTGAAACCAAGAAAACCGGACTAAGGTAAGATGAATCCATGTAGTGCGAAGACCCCTTTAACACCTAGATGGACTAGTTCCACTGCTTAGCAGTGGCTCTTCCCTCTGGCTGATGAATGGGTGTCCTGAGTAGCCCCTGAAAGATAACTGTGCTCAGTTTTTTCTCCTTTCATCCATATAGATGGCTTATAATCTTCTTCTGGTTGTGTTGAGATGCTACTGCTTCATATCTATAATCACAATTTCTTGCTTCTAAAATAACTATTGCTCTACTCTGCACAGACAATGGTTAAAACTCACACAAAGCATTTCAAAAGATAGCTTCAAATATCTTATTTGCATAGAGAATATTTAAAAGGATGTAGGAATAGAAATAAGCATCCAAACGATACAAAATGACTAAGCCCAAGTGGCAACAGGCTTTGAATTTACTGTTACAAAGAATACACTTATCACAGAGGAAACATATTAATCAGAATTCACTTAGAGCTCACATGAATATAAATCAGTTTGTCTGAAAATCTGCAACATTTAAACCTGTGTAGTTTTTCCTGTGAACTACGCTACTTTGTAATGATTCACTATGGGGTACATTTTCGGCACAATAGTTGATGGCATGCAGAGTGAAACAATACACTCTCCATTGTGTTACTGAATTCACAAATACAGGTGACATTATTATACTATGTGAGGTGATCATAGCTGGTTGCCACTTTAAAAAAAAAAAGGTCGATCATCTGAACTCTCTATACTTCTATTTATGCAGCCTCGTATCTTCTATTATGCTCTGAAAAGGTGGGAATGTAAATATTTCGGATTTGGTGTACTACGACTCTTAGGGAGACATGTATGAAGGAAAAAAACTTTGAGATTCTTAGTTCACACGTTTTGATCATAAAATGTTTAAGCCACCCACGGCTTACAACGTGATCTCAGGTCGGGTGGTCCTACGCTATCTTTACCTCTCAATAGAGCCAAATTCAGACTTCGCATTGGGCCAACCAACCTCCATTATCCAGAGAGAAAAATAAAAAAACACCAAACCTGCAAGCTGCACTGATATAACAGCCTGTGAAGGTGGGCGGAAGGCACTTCGAAGTGAATTGTCGAGTCTAGTTTTCAGTGTATAATGCGCCTGAATGTATGAAAGTGGTTTTTGTGTGATTATAAATGGTCTAAAGTTCGACACGCCTCGCCTATGTGTTAGGCGCATTATGGAACTTAGGTACATTAGTAATGCACCTAACATGTATAAAGGCTATAGATAGGCTGGAAATAAGAGAAAAGTCATTAGAATAGCATGTCAGTAAATAGAAACCATGGTATGATCTTGCTTGGTGGGCCACAGGTCTCAGCAATACCTGTGCTGTACTGGCTCTTGCTGTATGTAGAATAAAGGGTGAGAGCAGCAAAAATGTATTTCAAATTTAATGTAGTAAAAATTAAAAATTGCAAAATATGAACAATAACATCAGTGGGTTATTTAATGTAAAAATAGTTTTAGATTCTATTAAATTTAAATGCATTTTATAAGAGATATTTTTTATATTTTTGGGATATTATATATTTTTCTATTCATTTTCTGTGATTCTTTTTTTAAATTAAATTTATATAATTTAATTTTATATAGTTTGATAATTATCAGAAATCACTTTTTGTTATTGTACTGGTGTAAGTTGAGAAATAAGGGACATTCTTAGGCAAATCTAGCTCCACTTCGACTCCTCAGGCTCAGACAGACCACATTGAGATACGTCTGCCTGTTTGAGCAGTAATGCGCCTAGTTTTGCCGAACCACAGTCATATATGTGTCTCATATTATGAGTGTGGTGCGACCCGCCTCCATCACGTCCCCAGAACACTCCTAAAATGCCCCCAGAACACCCCTTCATGTTAGGCGCATTAGAAAGTGTTGAGTCCTGTGAACAATGCGCCTAACACATTTGTTAGGCACATTAGACATCGTAGCCGGCTCACTTAGGCACATTTTACACCAGAAAAGGGTGAAAAACCCGATCATACACTTCTCCCTTAATGTTTGTAAAATGTAAAAATGAAAACAATTTCACCTTTAAGGCCTCCAGAAAATAAACCAACAATGAAGCATTTAGAAACTGTAAATACATTACAATACTGATCCTTAGCATCTATTGTACACACAAGCTGCATCCTCAAATCTTCCGGCATCTCCGGAATTTTCTTGCTTGCTCAGTGGCCACACAGAGTTTTTTTTTAATAATTCATAGTATCTCTACTTCTAAACAAAGCTCTTAAAGGGGTGTTCTTACCATACTTTTTCACAGAGCCTGCTCTTAACAGCCAGTTTCAGGCTCCCACTTCCTGAATAGGGTGTGGATGGGTCTAGAGTAGTGATTGGCATATTAGCTCTGCGGTTCCTAGTCTAACCTGTTACAGTGACAGGAGTGCAGGAGGTTTGTAATCTGTAGTGTATAAGGCTACAGAGTTCTAAAGGGTTAAAGCTTGTCAGTAACATAGATAAACTAACAAGAAGTTTGTCACCATGGTTGGACGTGGCAGCTGGAGCAATGAGAGCAGAAAGCGAGATGGTCAGTAACCTAGGGAAGCTTGTGTTCACAAGAAGGAAATATAATCTCCTCTATTTCCTAAACAAAGCAAAATCAGAACGTTAATGTGTTTGTTATTAGTTTTTGTTTATCTTTGCCTACATGTTTAAAGCTAATCTTTGTGGTAGGAAAACCCCCTTAAGGGGTGTGCTTGTCAATAAGATGTTGACCGTTTGCCATAAAAACAACCATAACTGAGAGTTCTGGGCTATTATGTGGGCTCAAATTTAAGATTAATTTTAGGTTCACACATCACACATAAATTAACCCAAATTTAACCTGTTAGAGTTAATAACAAAACCACTTGTTGAATGCATTTTTTATGTGTTTATAAAATGCATACTTTTATATACAGTTGAGAAATTCATGCAGTAACGCAATGTGTAAACCCAACCTAGAGGGGCTGTTCTTGGTTTTGCAGCTTAGCCAGGTTTGTGTAAATAGAAATGAGTTACAGCATGAGATTAGGGGCATGGGCGGGCATGGTGGAATTACACTCACCATACACAGTTACCTAGAAATAAAACACAAGCAAGCATAAGAAATACTATTATGATCTAATATATTGTCCTCAAATGGTGGCCATGGGAATGGTTAATGGAGTTTTCATACATGTCCTCCAAAGACATTGGACTTGTCCATAGGGATCTATAAATGAGTATGCAGGTTTCCCCAGTCCTCCCTCCTATGCCCCAACACTATTAAGGGATAAATTGGGTTCACAAACTGAATTACTGCATGCTTTTTTATTGCATTTCTCAGCTACATCAAAAATGCACCAAAAACACATGCAGTAAAATATTCCATAATTAACTCCATTTTGAGGTAAAAATTGGGATCATTAAAAAAGTGACTACTATATTTACTATTTTGCCATAGGCAAACTTAAACTCTATCAGTTCTCTATCTATAAAACACTAAAACGTAACTTTTATTATGTATAACTCTAACCTCTATACATACTATTTAAAAACCTGATTACTAACCTCACCATTTAACCCTTTCTACTTATGAAAGAAGGAATAGCTCCTTTTCTATTATCAAGTCTGGTGGAGCACCACCTATTAACAGGAAAGCCTCATATATACAGCAATTTACTAGCTTCAGTAAGGGATCCCAAGCCTCCTACTTGGGCAGTCGTCCCTAATCTCATGGACACAAAACAAGTAAGGCCCCCTTGTGACACTGTCTGCAGCGGGTGGCACTTGTAGACAGAGGAAAGAAATCACAATTTAAAATGTCATATCTGACCTCCCCGACATGTTTCACCAGCTAACCTGGCTTCATCGGGGTTAGAGGTCCGATGACTATGGAGACTATGTGACATTAAAAAAGTGTGTACTTTTTTGTTCCTTGCATTTTTGATACGGTTGAAGAACATAAAAACATTAGAACTCATACGAAGTACATAAGAAAGCTAAAGCACTTTGAGTGCCTAGTTACTAATAACAGCTTACACCAATCAGCCATGAGAGTAAAAACACAGGTGAAGTGAATAACATTGATTATCTCATGACAATTGGGGAGATATATTAGTCAGCAAATTAACAATCAGTTCTTGAAGTTGATATGGTAGAAGCAGGAAAAATAGTAGAAACATGAAAATGTATGGATCTGAGTGACTTTGACAAGGGCTAAATTGTGATGACTAGATGACCCGGTCAGAGTAGGTGTTAAAGGGCATTCCACATATGCATTCATTAGGTCCTACTAAAATTGACCAAAAGTGTGGTAAATCACATGTTTGTAGGTGGCAATATGTAGGCTGCCAGATCATAAGCCTATTTTGTTTTCTTCTGTATTATTTAAAAAAAACTGTTTCAATAAAAATCTTTTAATGTGAAAAAAAGAAAAAATTGTATCCTAGGATCAAGGTCATGGGCACCTAACTATCACTGATGTGCATAGGGAGCAGAGGCTGTCTGGTCTTGTGTGATCCTTTAAAAAGAGCTACTTTAGAAAAAAATTAAAGAAAGTGGCTTACCATATTTTGCATCTTGTAGACAACCAGGTGTGTGTGTACAGAAAGGGGCGAAGGGAAGTTATGGTGTGATACCTTGGACAGTGTTTTGCTGGGAACCCTTGTGTCTTGCATTCGTGTGGATGTTACCTTCACATGTGTTGTGGACAGAGTTTTTTCATGGTAACTATATTTCCTAATGGCACTGTCCTCTTTCAGAAGGATGATACGCCCTGCCACACTGTACAGATTGTTCAGAAACTATTTCGGGAACATGAAAAAGAGTTTAAAGTGTTGACTTGGTCTTCAAATTCCCCAGATATCAATTCAGTTGAGCACTTGGTGGGTGTTCAGGGTTCAATTCTTGAAGTTTCAGTTTCCAACTTACAAGACTTAAAAGGTTTTCCCACCATACACATAGATGGCATGTCAATATGCCATCAATACCATGGTAGTTGCGGCTCCCACCTCTGGGACTTGTACCTATCTTGAGAATGAGCCCTGAAACCTGTTTTGAACAGAGAGATGGTCAGAAATCAATGGGAGTTCCGAGCACAGGCAAGTGCACCGCTTATTGGCATATCCTAGCGATATGCCATCAGTGTGTATGGTGAAACAAGCCCTGTAAAGGATCTGCTGCGGACAAATACCATAGAAGGTCTTATGTACTACATGCTTCAATGAGTCAGAGCTGTTTTGGGGGCCTACACATTAGGTAGGTGAGTTCATGTTTAGATGATTGGTGTATACAGAACTCTTTTAAACTGCTTATATGACTAAACATAAAATACAGTTAAACCTCACACTAAATATTCAGAGATAATACTACTTATTCAATCCCAAGACTCTGTAAAGTTTTATATTCCAGCAAAAGACAACTGGAGAGAATAAACATTGCTTTTCTGTACTGATTGTAGGCAAACGGGTTATTTCACTGGGAAATAAGCATAGAGGTACAATGAATATGTAAAGATGGTTTTCACAAGCAAACAAAACAAAGCATATGCCGAGCAGCCAGGTGAGACCGTGCCTTCCATCTACAGCACCAGGGAATTCTTTCATCACCTCTGCAGCTTGCAGAACAAAGCCCGGGAGATTCAGCGCCAGTATTTTCTAAGCAGTCTATTTTCTATGTGTTCACAATAACTTAATACAGTCCAGAAGCCTCGCTTCATTTATTGATTCAGGGTTTTTATGTTCCATTTCAGATGTATTCTCTATTCTAGCATTCTCATGGGGGGGGGGGGGGCGTTAATATAAAAAAGCCCCTATCTACTCACACTGAATAAAGTGATGGGGCTTACAGCTTTATATTTTGAAAATATTAAAAATAGAATTGTGTGTATATATATATATATATATATATATATTATATATACAACCCCACATGTATATAGGTATATGTGTGTGTATATATATATATATATATATATTATATATATATACACACGCGCACAAAGTACTGCTTGCCATTTGAAAAAAACATAGAAGGATGGTGCCATCTACTGTCTAGTTCACAAATTACTTTCTACTGTTATTAGTTTAGTCGAAAGGTCTACTTTTTTGCATTTAAAATCCATAACAATGTTACTAAGTGCCTGAAACAAAGGTGTAAACGTTTAATTTTGTAATAATTTTGTCTTGCCCTAATTTTACTTCAGATACTAATATCTATCTATCGATCTATATATTATTATTTATTTTAGAGTGCCATTAGTTCCACGGCACTTTACAAGCCAAGGGGTTCAGGTACATAATGTAAGATAAATACAATAACAATAAGTAACACTGATATGGAAGGAGAGTGGACCTGGCCCACGAGAGCTTACAATCTACAATATATTAGCTAACCAACAAATATCATAAACTGGAACATTGCCTTCTATGGTACAGAAACAAGAATGAAATAATATGAAAAACATACTTTAGATAAAAGCATCAGAAAAAAAAATTAAAATACTTTGCAGGGAATTTAGCTCTATACTGGCATTATTGGAACTGCACAATCTGCAGTGTTATTCTGTTGAAGAAATTAATTCAGGCACCATTAGTTAAACATAAGTCTTGCTCAACATGCAGCCATCTTGTATTGGAAAGGAACATCCATCTTGTATTTAATGTAGTTGTTTTAAAAGCCTTTTGATATAAAGAAAATCTATTTTATTGAGGGGTGGTGGAATGAATCATAGTCTAAATTCAGTTCTTTAAAGGATATTTTAGTCTGTGAATTAATGTATATATGATGATGCTGAAACAGCAAGCAAGCAGATGGACAAAGTGAATTTTTGAGCTTAGCTAAGAATCATGTGATGTCCTTAAATATAAAAATATTATTTTACCAAATAAGTAAGTTTTGCCAAATATGAATCTAATTGCTCAGTGCGGCCATGTCCAGTACAGCTGGCGGTTGCGCTCAGTACAACAGCGCTAGTACGCAGGGTTGGAGCCGGCTTAAGACTTTAGACACCGCGGGGATCCCCGCACCGCGGCGCCCCCCTCCTCTGGCCCATAACCCCCCCACCCTCCTGCAATGTAATTGCTAGGGGGGCGATCGGTTGTCATGGCAGCAGGAAGCCTCATACAGGCTTTCACAGCTGCCATTTACAGGCTATGTACACCTATTACACCCTGTCTATGGCAGATAATGAATGAAAGTCCTATATACAGCAGTACAACAGTACTGCTGTATATAGGACAAGGAAGTGTGCCCCCTAGTGGTAAAATACTTTAGGGGGACTGAGTATTAAAGTTAAAAAAAAGTATAAGCTTTTTTGTTTGTTTATAATGGAGCCACTGGAGTATAATATTAATTATTTTTAGGGCATGGACAACCCCTTTATAAAAAAAATATGGCAGACCATTTACACTTTCTCTGACCCTTCCTGGGATAGACCACAGAGCTTTAAGTACAGATTCCAAAAAGCAATGGAAAAGTACAATTGTTAGTTACAACAGTTCTGCGCTGAATGGGGGCAAGCAGCCCAAAACAGCTGTTAATAATGGCTACGTATTTTTTTCAGAAACCTGAAAGCGTTTCCACAGAGGTTTGGAACGTCTTGTTTAGAGTGAATATCAAAGGGCTGTTCCGGGCCCTAACATTGCTCATTTGTCCAACAAGGTTTGGGTAAAAATAGAAGCTAAGGCTATGTCCACACTGCACAGGATTACGATCGTATCTCCGGCTTTTTTCGTTTTTTAAAAGCGCCGCAGATACGATCGTCAGTGTGGTGCAATAGACGGCAATAGAAAAGACGAGTTGCTGTCTACACAGCTCGTCTTTTCTATTGCCGTCTATTGGCAGCGGCGTATTATACAACATGTTGTATAATACGCCGATGCTTCTCGTTTTCTTGTCGTCTTCCCATACAGTACAATTGTATGGGGGACGTCGGGAAAACGAGAAGCGGCCGTGGCTTTTGCACAAAGCGTGACAAAAGCCGCGGTCCTGCATCAGAGAAAAAGCGGCCGCTTTTGGGGCCGTTTTTTCTCTGATGCAGTGTAGACATAGCCTAAAACTCACCTCCCGGATGCTCACATTCACTTCCGGCTACCGGTCCGTTCATCGCAGCTGAAGCAGTGAACAGTCTTAATTCACGTGACAGCCGCAGCCAATTACAGGCCACAGAGGTCACGTGCATGTGAGGTAGTAGCCTGTGATTGGCTGCATCTATCATTTGAACAATGAACATTCACTCCTTACTTCCTGGTTGAACGCACCGGCAGCTGGGAGTGAAAAGGAGTGTCAGGGAGGTGAGTATGAGTCTTAGCTTCTATTTTTACTCATACCCTGATGGACAAACTAGCAATTGTAGTGCACAGTACACCCCTTTAATAAAATCTGCTTTTAAAATGGAAGATTGTATTCTTGCATTGCTCTTTAGGAACTGTATTTAAAGCTCCATGATCTATACTGGGTCAGGATAGAAAAAAAGTATGACTGCATTAACCCTCATCTGTCAGATCTAGGAGGGAGGATTTCTGGGTAGAGCAACATGTAGTCTCATGTGAGAAGTTGCTTATATGTCTTTGGAGAGTTGAGCCTTCAATGCATAACACAAATAGGTGGATACATCGCTTCATTCCTCCTTTAAATGTGCAAAGCTAACATATTCCACCAGGAAACCGCCGTTCCTGGGCCTTTTCTTTCTTGTTTCCTTGATGGAGGCCATGATTGATGTGGCATCTGTCATCTATAGGGACCCATGAGAGAAACATACACCGCACAGTATACTTACTTTTTACAGTAAGTGGCCTTTTCATGTCTCCTGTAGGTTAAAAGCTACTAATGTGTCCTTAAATGGATTGTATCAAATGGCACCCATCACTCATAGGGTTCCATTGTAAAAGATGCATACATTCAATACATAAATGTTTTTCCTAAAATCCAGGAAATTGAAAAAAAAAAATAGTATGCTAAACTATTCAATCCTCCCACACAAAATGCACAGAAAAAGAGAACTGAACACCATAGTCTAATACAAACAATAATAAAAAATAAAAAAAACTGGACGATATCAACACAATACAGGTTTGAAAACATGGGGAGATAGGATATCAAGTAAGTTGAGCTCATTCCTATTCTGGTCATAAAAAAAAAGTGACAACTTATATATAAGGGATATCTGTTGGACCACAAAGGAATGGAAAGAACAGATAGCAATTCTTACCCATAGTAAATAACTCCACATGAAAAACACTTGACGCTCCAATGCACGTTTCAGGGTGTGACACCCCCTGAAGAAGCATTGGTGAAATGTGCGTCGGGGCGTCAGGTGTGTTTCATGTGGAGTTACTGTATTTACTATGGATAAGAAGGAATTGCTATACATTTCTGTTTGATACTTTCTGTTCTTTCCCTTCCTATAGTGGGAAAAAATAGCCTCAGGTTTTTATAGGCACATAGACTGGGAGCTTTCCTAGTGTACACGCTAAATATGCCTCACAAACATGATGTGAATATTCTCTAAACTGTGTCTTAAAATGCAAGATACAACTGTAAAGTGTAACATTCTGTACTTAACACCAAGGAATCTGCTGTGTTTAATCATATTTTCACAATGCTTAGTCATACTTGTGTGCATGCTGCTGTTATTAAACTTTACAAATCCGGTAGACGATATTGATCTGCCATTTATATTTTAGCATTTTTCTACTGCTGAGTTTTAAGCTTCCCCCAGCAGGCGTAAGACTACAATAATACATGTAAATAATGCAATTAATCTCAGTACATGAGGTCTATGTTTCTACAGACTCTGCATACAAGCTTGATTGGTTAGCGTTTTAGAATACTTCTTGTTCATTTCTTTCCATTGTTAATATGAAAATGTCGGTCTGACTATTGCTGAGTTTTACAAAATGAAGTGTACAGACACAGCAGTGGAATAAAAAATGGCAGCTATTTATTGATGTCAGGTAATGGAGTCTTTATTACAGTAGATATAGCAATTAAATAGGAGTAGCAACATCCTGTCTTTGGTAAAATGTAACAAACGTTGCTTTATGCCTGGGTTCATATGTTCAGTTAGAATTTTATCAGCAACAAATCTGAAAAGCCCTAGCAAAAAATTAATGGCGATACATTTAGGTTCAGGCTATGTTCACACCAGGGCCGGGACATCAAGAAGGCAGAAGTAGGTGACGGCAAGGATGCCAATCAGTAGGGGGGCACTACGTTGCATGGAACGGGCTCAGGAGCTGAGCCCACACCACATGCGGCGTATGCTGGCTATTAGTTACAGTCTACATCTGCCTTCAGTGATTAGGACCAGAGATAACTACTTAGATGTTGCAGTTAACTTGTCCACAGCATCTTAGCAGTTATACAGGAGGGTAGTACCTACTCTTATCTTCCGATCAGCTCTGACCAGCAGTTACAGCAGCCGAGAACTTATTTAAAGCTACTAGGCCTGCCATCCCACTGAATTACTGCCAGGGACAGGGTGTAAAAGGAGAGCTGTGATGGCACACTATTCTGTAATGCATTAGTATTGCAGAATAGTATACAAGTGATCGTGCACATAAGTGGTGAAGTATCCTAAGGCAAAAATTCCCAGTATAATTTCTTTTAAACAGTTAAACATTTCAAACACCTCTTTCCACCATGTTACTAATAAAAAAGTAAAAACAATTAACAAATTAAACATTATTATCCCTGCATCTGTAAAAGTCTGATCCATTAATAAATATATAATATTTGCTACATGATGAACTCCATAAAAAATATACCCAACAGCAAAATTAATAAAAAAAATGTTACCAATGAAAACCACGCTTTAGTCCGCAAAAAACAAGGTCTCATACAGGTCCATAGACGAAAAAATTTAAAAAAATGATTGGTCTCAGTAAATTGTGCTGCAAAGCAAATGGAAAAAACAAACAAAAGATAAAACATTGTAATCATACTGACTTAAATGACTGAATAAAGATGACGTTATGTAGAGCGCACCTCCAAAATAAGATGGCGCAATTGTGATTTTTTTTCCCATCTCACCTAGTAGAGTTTGCAGCTGAAGGCGTTGTGGTTCTGGTCAGGACCAGGGATTTGAATTTTTCCTGAAGGTGAGAGGGGCGCCATTTGCCCTATTTACGTAAGGCGCCAAAGTGCCTTGTCCCGACGCTGATTCATAGTTTCCCAATAAATATTTATAAAAGAAATTACAAAGAGTGGGTATCGGGTTTGAACAGCCATTTCTCACTTTACAAAAATGAGGATCTGATCACAGGGGTCCTGCTACTAACATCAACATACCGCTACAGGGAATATAAGGTTTTGCACAACATCCAATTATATCAGTAGTTCATCCATGTAATAACTAACAATATGATCTAGACCGAAAGCCAAAAAGAGTCAAGAATGTTACTTCTTACCTTACTTGAAGATCTTAAATGGTTATTCCCATCTTCAAATTTCCGGCTTATGAAACAAAATGGCAATGATGGTTTCTTACAGATATTTGCATGGTTTCATGGATATTTGCCTTACTCCACACACAGATGTATCCACCCTTAATCTGGGTTTGATATATCCTGAGATAAGTGTCAGGGGATGAACACTTTCTACAGTTGTTTATGCTGTTTGTGTCTAGATTTGGCCACCTAATAATTGTGATATGGGCTGCAGTCCGTTGAGGGTTTTTCATACATGTTGCAATAATGTATTGAATTTGTGTCAAAAGAAACTAGAGTCCTTAAAGGGGTTGACTCACTTCAGACATTGATGTCATATTGCTAAAATATGCCATCAAGGTCAGCTAGATGAGGGTCCCAGAGGTGGAACCTGCACCTATCAAAAGAATGAACCCCAAAATCTCTCCGTTCTGAATGGAGTAGTGGTCAGGACTCTCCCATTGAAATCAATGGGAGTTCCGAGTACAGTCAAGCAGCATCAATGTCTAAAGTGAGACAACGCCAGTAATGAAATTCTGAGGAATGATGATGGTGAATGTTTAAGTATTAGTGATTGTATTTAAACAAAGTAAAATGTTGATAAGACCTTTCTGTTATATTAAAGGGGTTTTCCACGTTTTTTTTTATTAAATAGATTTAAGCTACAGCTGTACTGTTAAAATAAAAAAAATCATCACCAGCACTGATTCTGCTGGCAGTGTCTCCATGATCTCTGTTGACATCTGGTTCATGGTAGACTGCAGCAATCTTGTGCCATTGCCGTGACATCATTGCTCACGAGCTGTTCATTTCCAAGCACCGATGTCAAGGAAAAGGCATGATTGGCTGCAGTGGTCACAAGCTATCCTTGTAACCAATGCCAACAGAGATGGGGAGACACCCCCAGCAGCATCAACTCTAGAGTGAGTGGTGTAGTGAGTATTTTTAAGTTTAATAGTGCAGCACTATCTTAATTATATTAAAAATCACCTGGAGAGCCTCTTTCAGAATTTCTATTTTAGTTGTGATTACAAATATTAAATCATTTCTTTTAATCTTATCTTTCAGATTTTGGCGATTATATCAATTCTATTTATTGTGCTTTCGACTATCGCATTATCACTGAACACACTACCTGATCTGCAAGAACCAGATGAATTTGGGCAACCAAATGATAATCCTCAGCTGGCACATGTAGAAGCAGTTTGCATTGCCTGGTTCACTATGGAATATCTACTACGATTTCTTTCTTCACCCAACAAGTGGAAGTTTTTTAAAGGCCCATTGAACATAATTGATTTATTGGCCATTTTGCCATATTATGTGACAATTTTCCTAACAGAGTCTAACAAGAGTGTTCTTCAGTTTCAAAATGTCCGTCGAGTGGTTCAGATTTTCAGAATTATGAGGATATTGCGTATCCTTAAACTTGCCAGACACTCAACGGGTCTACAATCACTAGGCTTCACACTCAGGAGAAGTTACAATGAACTAGGATTACTGATATTATTTTTAGCTATGGGAATAATGATATTTTCTAGTTTGGTGTTTTTTGCGGAGAAAGATGAAGATGCTACTAAATTTACAAGTATACCGGCTTCATTTTGGTGGGCAACCATAACTATGACTACAGTTGGGTATGGAGATATTTACCCTAAGACTTTACTTGGCAAAATAGTTGGGGGTCTTTGCTGCATTGCTGGAGTGTTAGTGATCGCATTGCCTATCCCAATCATTGTAAACAATTTCTCAGAATTTTACAAAGAGCAGAAGAGACAGGAGAAGGCTATAAAGAGAAGAGAAGCACTTGAACGAGCTAAGAGAAATGGAAGCATTGTGTCCATGAATCTGAAAGATGCATTTGCTCGCAGTATGGAACTGATCGATATTGTTGTAGATAAGTCTGCCGACGGATCTAATAAAGTAGAGAACACTAATGATAATCATCTGTCCCCTAGCCGATGGAAATGGGCAAGGAGGACAATGTCTGAGACAAGTTCAAATAAATCATTTGACAATAAATATCAGGAGGTCAGTCAACATGACTCCCAAGATCTATTAAACAATTCTTCTTCCAGCCCACAACATCTCAGTGCCCAGAAACTAGAGGAGCTTTACAATGAGATCACAAAAGCACAGTCCCATCCTAGTGTTAACTCTGCCTATCACGAGCAATCAGTTATCCCTCCTGCATATGAGGAGGAAATAGAAATGGAAGATGTTTCGGCAAAGAGAAACCAGTTATCAGTTGCTCCAAAAGATATTATAACTGACATGAGAAGTGTCTCGAGCATTGACAGCTTTGCAAGTTGTGCAACAGACTTTACTGAAGCAGAAAGGTCTCCTCTCACACCATTTCCAGGAAGTACCCTTGAAATGAGGTTCCCTTCATATACTGTTCCTGAAGAAGGTGGCAGAGAGATTAAAATGTCTCACTTCCAACCACGTACAAAATACCCAGGTTTTGCTCCCAAAGATGTCACTTTTGAATATAAGTTATCAGAGGCATCATCAAAGAGTGAATGTGGCACCCCAAAGATACTTCTTCAAGAACAAACAGGTATTGAGCGGGAAGATAGCCAACGTTCCATGAAACCGAATAATCCAATTAGGTCTAGATCTTTAAAAGTTAATTTCAAACAGTCAAAGAGCAGTGCTGTCCAAAACCCGGCAAATATAACAAGCGCGTTGCCAGCGAACACCATAGAACACCCACTATACTCTCATCTTCAACTGAGCACCCTTTTTCTGCAAGACTATTCATCCTCAGAGCAACCACCACAGACAGAAAAGGAGTCGCCAGCTGTGTTTTCAAGGCCTCCGGCATCACCTTCTCGAAATCCCAAACTTGTTTCGCTCTCTTCCAAGAAGAGAAGCAGCTTTACAGAAATAGATACGGAAGACGATGACTTCATGCAGGTATGTGGTTCAAAGCACGATACTCAGGAGGATATTAAAACTAACTGCATTGAGGAAAAGAATGAAGGCAACTATGCTGCAGCAGAAACTGATGTACTCTCCCTGCAAAAAACAATCAATCAAAATTGTACTCAGGACATTTACCTGGCAGGAGAGGATATTAAGCAGGACAGCAGTCAGGAGGAGAGCAAAGTGGAAAATCATTTATTTGTCCCAGAAATCCACTCAGACACTGGTGAAACAGGTTATTGTCAGACACGTGAGACCAGCATGTGACTAGCTGCAAGAGCAATAAGGACTTTTTTTCTTAAAAGCACTAAGGTTGGTAAAGCCTATGAACTCAAAAGGAAAAGCCTCAAAGACATCCATAAACTATTAATTTTGCATGGCATGAAGAATTGCTTAGTAAAATAGTTCAGGAACTACCTTTTGTAACAAAACATATAATGACTCAGCGGCAGTGTGTAATAATGAAAGCCCTTCTTAAGAGCCAGTGTATCGCAAATCCTGACATTCTTGATCCTTTAATCCATGATTGTAGATGTGTTTTGGAACATTTAAAAGCAGAGTAGAGTTTGTTCAAGAAAAGGATTATGGGTCAATGCATGAATTAAATATGGAAATGAGGTTCTGTGAGCTTTAAGAAAGCCTAAATGTGTACATATGTTAGCTAGGACATCTGAATATAACAAAGGTACATAAAATAAAACCCGTTATTCTGGGACACAGGTATAGTACTTCCTTCACAGTATACTGCTTGGAGGACTTGTACAGACTTAAATTATGTTGCAGAATTGCAACCTTGTCGTTAGCTGGTCCAGTAATACCAAGGTGAGAATTACAACATGGATACTGTGTTGGAAAGCTTACCAAAACTGGAATTGTTATGCAACTGAAGTAAATGCTTTCTGTTCAGAGATCATTTTGGTTTAAATTAAAATAATATTTTTTATTTTTTTGTGCTATAAACCACTGCAGATTTTGCTGTGCATAAGATTGTTTTTGCATTTCTTATTTAAAAAAAATAAAGTAAAAAAAAAAAAACAGCAGGCAAGATTAAACAACCACAAATGCAAGCGTGAAGACTGATATTTAATGTGTTAACTTGCCAAAAATGTTATTAGTAATAATATCCCCAGTACAGTTACTGATCGCCACGTAAATAGTGCCAATTGCCAAGAAATAGTTCATTTTCAAAATACATGTTAGATATTATGATGTGTGTTACCTTGCAGTCTATATTTTTACTCTCTTACGGAGCTGTCGAATGAGGGATATAGCAGTATTGGAATATTTCCCTAGGGAAAGCAGCCATAAAAATATTCATTGTTGTTGGTCATTCCAATCAGTCAACATCTTTACATTACTAACATTGTTCTAAAAATAAAGTGACAACTCGTGTATCCTCAACACTAGAAATCTGGCATCCTAAAGAGAAGAATCAGTTATGGGGCCTGTCTGCTAATGTGGTTCCTCAAAAGTTTCCATGAAATATTTTTTTTTGGTTTAAAATGTTGGAGGTTGCACATGAAGTATTCTGATGGACAGATCTGACCTTATAATCAGCATCCTTAAAGTGAATGTGGACTTTTCTGCACAAGAGTTTCTGTCTTTACAATGGGTGACCCTTACTTTTTTTCTAATTCAGGGGTTGCAATGTTTTTGCAAGTGCCCCCATTTACTCCTGTCAGACTCTTTCAGGAGAGATGCAGCTGGGCTATTATCATCTATGGTTCAAGAGTGCCTCTCCTGAATAAGCCAAGAAAGGTTGATGAGTCCTAAAGGGGCTTGGGGTTTTAATGAGCATTACAGCCCCTTTATTATATCCCAGCACCCAGCTCTTCACCAATACCTTCTACTAATAAAGCTTAATAACCTGACAAAAGATTATTGTGCAAAGATGTACGCTTCTACTTTTAAGCTCCCTCTTAGAGTAGAACTCCACCAATAGTGTTCAATAATGTGATCAGTTCTAATGATATGACATCTTTGATCTGATGGAACTACACAGTGGAGTAGCTAACAGAACGAAAACAGTAGGTTTTAGGTGTTCAGTTCTCCTGCCTTTAAGCGTTTGCTTGGGAGACAATGGACAAGATGCTATTAAATGCTTTAATAATTAACAAGTGAGCGAACACTTCATGAATTACATATGGGCAGTTACTATATGAACATATCTTTGTTTTATTTGCAAATTTAAGCTATCTAATGGACTTTAAAGGTAACTACAATGACATCTATACAACAATTTTTTTGATATTTATGGTAGAAGACACATGACTACTAAAAATTACCAGAATAAAAAATGCTAACTATTTCTATAGGAAACATGCTAAGTACTTCAGGGGAAAATTACCCTGTCAGGCAAAAACGTCTTTGCTATATACTATAGAATTAGTGATCAATCTTCATTTCTTATTCGTTGCAAAATGGTAACATGTACATTGCATTATTTTTGGGAATTGTAAACACTAGTAAACATCAAGCTGGGTGAAAATCATCAGATTTTCATCAGTTAATCATTATGTGACCAATACATCATTAGTCCACAATAAGCATGTTGAAGAGTATACCCTCTTAGTACCTTTTTATCAATAGAGAATTGGGTGCGGACCTGATCACAATATAAAATTGTTGCACTTTACAACTGACCATAGCTTTTTTTCCCCTTGCAACTCCAAAGTGAATAATTAGGATACGAACAGTATATTAGAGAATTGTCCAGAGGTTCACTTTAAGGAACATGTCCAGAATGAAAGTATTTATATAAGATTTGGATAGAGGAAAAAGAATATGGATAAATTCAGATTGTTTTTCTCTGATTTTTGCTTTATAATGCACATGACGTCCCACCCGATGGGATTGCTTGTAAAGGTATAAATTATGCATGACTGCTTGCATATTTGCATGACAGCACATTCCTAGGCACTTATTGCTTGCCAATGCAATAATATTATTGTATTTCTTCAACTGGCATATGCAACAATGAAAGACCTTATCTCCTTCATTCTCAGATACCTTAAGCCATAATTGAAGGTGATCAACCAATACTTTCAGGTAAAATGTAAACTTATTGTAATTTTCAAGAACTGATCGAAACAGCATATTAAACAATGCAAACCAAACTAAAGAAAAAAAGCACTTTTGTGATATGTTGATAGAAGCTAGAGTCCCACAGTGGGCAGACCCTCAAATCATTAAATGAATCTCTCACTAAGACAACCTCTTTACTGCAAGTGGCCAAACCCTCATCTATATGTTGGCCAAAAAAGGAGTTAGGTGCATTTTCACACCTTAAACAGCCCCTCAGAGTGCTAAATAGGGGCTTAAAATGCATATGCTGACAAAGGTCTCTCAGCCATTCATAAGCAACAAATAAGCTCACAAAATTTCTAGTACATTTGTTCAAAATAGTTTCTGCTTCAAACAAGCTTTGAGGTAGGGAAACACAGACTTGTATTAGGGTAGTTGGTCCTTCCTAACAGTAGAGGCCCTTTAAAATCATGTAAATCAAGCCTGTTGGCTGCCATCTTGCCCAGAAAACTGTATTTTGATGAAACATCATGTAAGTTGTTAAGCTGCTATAAGGGTTCCCAAGTAGTATCTTGGCATAAACTAGTAGTTTTTATGCATGCAAATTCAGAGAAACTAAATCAGTAACACTAAGGAATGTGTGTTCATTATCACTTATGTCACAGAGGCTGCATATAACAAATATTAAAATGGTTTAGTGGTTCTAGTACCATTTCAACTTGTCTAACATGTTATTTGTTTTTTGTTTTTCAATTTTCAAGATATATTTTTTTCTATAATTTCTATTATCTTTCATCTGTCTATAGAAATAGTCTATAGATATAGTTGTTCTGCATCTTGTGACAAATACGGGTACTGTGTGTAATATTGTACTGGCATACAGAAATCTTATGTAGCACAAGTTGAGGTAAGGTGAACATTTGTTCTCTATTGCTAAGCTTATGGTTTTATGTTATATATTTATTGTATTGGTCTGAATATTTTCTCATTCCGGCAGGCAGGTTCTAGGGATTTGACAATATGAAAGCCATCCACAGCTTATGTATTGAGTAGCTTGTTACCAGAGAAAACGTAGCAAAACTTCTTAATATTTAAACCAAACTGTTTATCATATATAAAATATGCAAAATATAAAATGAACCGCATTCAATCAGTGTCCAAATTCTAAAGGACCAAGGCAAAAGAAATGCATAGAAAAAATAAGGAATCACAAATATGTATCTTTTGCTTGATAGGGTATGCCGAAAGGAATTTCCGTTCTCTTCTCAAGAGATTCACCAGAGACGAATGGTAAATGTGAATGATAATTAAAGAGTACGTCCAGTGATACATGTAAAAACTGTTAAAATAAGCATCTCAGGGTATAAATTCAAGTTTCCAATCTAAACTTAAAAATAAGTGTTTTTTGTTATTTAGTTGCTTCAGTCACTGGCAAGCTACACACTCTATTAAACTTAAAAGGGTTTTGCCAAGAAGTGATTTCCTCACCTAACAGGCTGATACTCCCCTCTTGATCCTTGAAAAAAGGGGTGTTTTGTTTCTGTGTTTAAAAAAACAAATACCTCTTCTGTGATGTCATCGCTCCATCTTCCATGCACGCTCCTGAGGCTGATATTCAGACTCTGTAGTTGAGCAAACATGTTTGGCTAAACCACAGAGGATAACTGTATTGTGCACAAGCTATACAGTGTTTTGTTTTCTCCCTCTTATCTGCTCAAGTAAAGTAAGCTCGGAGCAGGCGCTTCAGTACAGACGGGGGAGGGAGGGCTGAGCAGGGAGCATCTGCATATTTACTCAGATAATTACATTACAACCAGCGGATTCTTATACAGCTGACAGGCTCTGACACAGAAACAATGCTAGTGCAGATGCCCAGTAACACTGCTTTTTTTCTCCCCCTCCCTTCAAAGCTCGTTCCTGTGTCCTGCCATCAGATAGGAAGTGCAAACAACGCAAGCGCGGCCAGGAGCTTGCCAGATCAGCTCCTGGTTGTAGCTAATGTAAACAGTCAGGAAACTAAGGGCATCTACGGTAAGTCAGGCTGTAGCTCTCAGAGGCTTCACTTTCTGTAATCACATATATTTAGAAAAGTGATTAAATGTCCATTTTGGAGGATCCCATGTCAACATTAGATCGTGGCAAAAGCCCTTTAACAGTGAGCAGAGAAAGAAGAGACTTGAATGAGTCCGCTTTTTACTTCCTCTTTGCTGAAGTAGGCACACAAATATAGCTAAATAACTTGAATATTGCACACAAGAAAATTACAAAGCTGTCTTTATGCCAATAAAACTAATCTTGTCCTGTGATTAAACCAACATATACACTGAATCAAACAGGCAGTATCTCTCTCTACATAACGTATGAGGGGAAGGATGACAAGTATAATGTTACTTAGCAGGTTTGTAGAAAAATAGGCACCACACATGAGGATCTAGGAACACTGTGAAGTCTTCAGTGTTAACTAGCGGTACGTATTACTAAGACTCTGTTCACACTATCAATAAGCTTTATGTTTTTCTGCTCCATTGTAGGAGCATGAAAATGAGAGTGCTAGATTTGTTGCACGATGGACACCAGTGATGCTTTGAAGACTTAGGGGATGTTCACACGGCTTATTTGGGCTTACATTTCACCGCGTATTGAGCGTTATATGCAACGAAATGCGCGCCACAATTACGGTAATTACATGTCGTCCCACCGCACGTACAATACGATTGTATTGTACACACGTGGGGAGAATTGACATGTCAATTTTTAGCGGCAATTACGGAGGCTGCCGGCCCCTCCGTGCTTTGGAAATACGCGCTGATCAGCGTGTGCTTCCAAAGCACTCGGCGTGTTGCGGCGCGTACTATACGCGCCGCAATACACCGTTTGAACATACCCTTAAAGACTAAAGTGGTCTATCTGGTTTTGTTTTGTGAGCATCATTTTGTAGCATGAGGCACTGTTCTTCCTGTGACAAAATTGCCAAACAAAGAGAGCATCTGATGGTAGTGTGAACATAGCCTTATAAATACCCAGTAATTATATTTACAAATGCTCCCATGTACAAGCACTTTTAAGAGACAAATGACAACTCCTATTAGCACTACAAGAGTGTGCAGTCATGCCCATAAGACAGTGTGCAATATAGAATCAAATGAAGATCTTATAACCAATAGAGGGCATCCTATGAGTTGTTCCACAATTTTTTATGTAGGCTCCAGACACAGGAAATCTTTGTATGCTACCATATTTTCATATGGTGTTATATATGGCTTCATTGAAATGTATTAGCACTGTATTTGGAAACTGTGTAATGCAGATCATAAATACAGAGGTGTGTGTGGGGCTTAAAGATGTTTATGGTTTGTTCTATTACCGAAAAACAAGAGCTTGGCTCCCAGCTCTGGTGGATTGCCAATATCCACTGCTGAAAACAATACATGACCACAGTTTTCAGTGTCACCAGCAGGATCCACCAACCATTTACAGGTCTCTGGTGCACTTTCTAAAAAGTAGATGTCTAAACTATATGGCCAATATTTTAGGTATTGTATTGTGGTATTGTATACATCTACAGCACATACAATTGATTTGTCATAAACTCCAGAGGTGAGTAAATAAATTCAATAGTGATTTTCACATAATATTGTTTATCCTGGAAATCAGTACATAAGAGATTTCACTTATTCTTGTAAATACAAAAGTCTGGGACCCCAACAAAACATACATTGGTATACCATAATAGTTAAGGGTTGGAAAAACCCTTTTATTTTAACAAAATATTTCTTCCAAAACCACACATACGTTATTTTAAATTCATATATATGTATTCTTGTAAAAACAAATATCTTGTAAATGTAACATAAATTTATACAATGTTAAAGAAAATGTTAAATTCAGAAAGTTTTCAGTTCATATATTTTTAGTGAAGTCTATTCCAGCAAATATAAATGTTATTATCCAGCGATATGTTGCAGTCTGAAAGTGGCTGTCTTCACTGTGACTTAAAAAAATGAGTTGTAAATAAATTTTACCTCTCGCTTAAAAACATATAGATGATTTATTGTTACAATATTTAAAGAATGTGAAAATAGTGATTGACCATCCAATATAAATTTATATGAACTATTTTTGTGCAAGAACAGTTGGCAATTATTTTATTACTTTAAAGGGAAACTCCAAAAAACTGATGTAATGTGTTATGTCTTGTGCTGGGCCTGAGGCAGAGCGTGACTTCTGTCTTTTTATGTTGTTTTGAATCTCACTGTTTAAGGTCCTACATAAGACATAGCACAGTGTTTCAGTCTTTAGGCTCTGTTCACATCTATTTTTTTTTTGCTTTTGCCAGATATATAAGATGTATAAGTCTGAATTATTCCCTGACCTACATCTCCAAAGGAGGCCTCTGATGTATGCCATTGTGTCATCGACAATTACTCCCATTGTAAAAAGTACAGCATGCAATAGATATTTTACCACATTCTTTTGTATAGGAAAGTGTAACAGACTACACAAAACACAAAGGTACTCCTTCTACTCCGGAGTATGCCAAAAGGATAGTATTTTGGCATATGCTGGACCGGGGCAGGGTGGCAGTGGACAGAAAGCTTTCTCGACATCCAAAAAGGAAAAAAAATGTGAACAAATCTTTAGGTAGACAGAATCCATTTGAATATTAATTAATTAATTCTATTTTTTCAGAAATAGCTATAATAGAGAGATTTATGATTGCATGAATTTAAAATTCTTAGACTTTTAAATGTAATATTTTATACTGCCATAAAAGAAGCATTTTTAAAGAGAATCTGTCATGGAAGGACAAATTTAATATTATATGCTGTCCAGTGCCTTGAAAGTTTAAGCTTACATACCTGATACTGGCTATGGTCCAAAACAGACAACTATTAGGATTTTGTAGATAAAGACCGGATGATATAATGGAGATTGATTCCTAAAATCAGAGCTTCAGTTTTATTGAACCTTTTTGAATTAAGTTGCTCACCTATGACAGATCCTCCTTAAAGAGTGGCTCCCCTGAAGTAACTGGATACACACAGGTTTATACATATTTTAAGCATTTAGAAATCTATATTTATTTCTCCCCTTTAAGGTATTCAATTGGTTGTGGCACAGTTTTTCTACTGCTAATTGTCTTCCTTTCTGGAGGACTAGCATCCAAATACATAAAGTTACATGTACATAAGTTGTTACAGGGAGTTCTTTTTTAAGCCTCCTGTCTTACCCCATGGTATTCTAAAAATTATGGTAATTTAGGTTGGCTAACAAATACTTGACTTTGTTTCTGCTTGCCCATCATCATATAGCTACATGCACAGAAGTAGTCACATGCAGTCCTATTACTAACATCTACATACTAAACAGGTTTACTTAAGGCCTCTGCCATTCAGGTGACAGGAATTCTAAGAAAAATACATAGGAAATCTCACACCATCAAAATAATGTATTAAATAAGACAATAGAAAGGGGATGATAAGACAGATTGTGTCTGTGTACATGTAGAGGAAACAACTTGAGTCCCTATAGCACAGCAACAGGAGATTGACTTTAAGGCCATGTCCCTACAGCACGGATTTGCAGCCGTTTTTTCGGTTTTGAAAACCGTCTGTAAACCGGCTGACAAACCATTAATAAGGACTGCTATGGAAAACCCGTGCAGCGTTCCCCACTGCACGGGTTTTCTGGCCGGCGGCCCGAAAAACATTCAACATGTTCATTCTTCCGACCGGTTTTCGGACAGAATATGAACATGCGAATGAGAAGGGGGAGGGCTTTTCTCTGCTAACCACGGAGAAAAGCCGCTCCCCCGGCGGCCGTGTACAGGGCCCGAAAACAGTGCAAATACCGGTCGGGATTTCCAACCGGTATTTGCACTGTGCCGTGTGAACGGCCCCTAAGAGTTGGTTGCTTTGGTGGTTGCTTGGCTTACTAATATTTACTCCTTCCGTCATTATAATGTACTTTTAACTGTTTATTAAATCATTACTATTAAATAAACCATCCACCTACATTGGTTTTGTTATAGCTACACTCAAACATTCATTATTCTGATCAAAAAATGTTCTAACTAAGATAAAAGTTAAGGTGAGCTCAAAGTTTGTTAGACTCTATTGTAGAGATACAAAATGCCTTTAACTCCAGCTGCTTTCATACACATTCTAGTGCTGTTTTGCACAGAGGAATAGGGAGCTATAAAGGTTTTCATTAGTAGTATATAGGCTATATACAGACTTAGGATATTCCAGGATATTCCAGAAATGTACTTAAAGTTGAGTGGATTACGAATAAGTAACCCATTCAGGCCACTAGCATGTGCATGCTGCATCTTCTTCAGACTAATAAACAATTGAATGTTCATTGTTCTTTTAATTGTATAGAATTCCCAGATATAAATTTAAAGGGGGATGTTCAACACACAAAATATTTCTTATTTTGCATCACAATGTAATTCAACCAGTTACCTCTTGTAAATTGCTGCTTGTCTAATCTTAATAGAAAGTTAACAGAATATAAATCTCAATTTACACATTAATTTCCAGAGCCAAAATTCTTGCATTAAATAAGATGTTCAGACTTATGCACTGGATCTGATATTCACCTTTTAACAGTTTTGGCAAATATGCAACTAGATTCCTTTTACCCCATTACTAGCAAAAGTAGCCAAAGGCTACTATGGAAATCATACAGTATCAGTAACTAAAGCTGTTTTAGGACATGTGAAGCGGTCTATGGGAACCTGTTTACAGCTCTTCACAGGCATCAAAATTTGTCAAGGAGGGGGGAATGGCCACTCCATCCTCCTACAATGGATGAGAAGGGGGTTGGACAAACAAATACATGGACCTCCTGCTTCTGAACAGGGAAGATAGTAGCATAAACTCGGACCAAAAAGGGGACCTATTTTTATAAGCTTATGAACCGGAATTGTAATATTCCAGGAGAAATATATAGAGAACATAAACAAAATACAGAGAACTAAATTCTAAATCCATCTACAATTAAATCATTCACCATTAAAATCCATAATACCTAAAGGGAATTCTTTAATTAATTTTGCTTCTTTAAACCACTACCAACTTGCCATTGAGCCTAATAGCTTTAGCAGTATTCTTCTATATAAACTGTTCAATAATGAAGAATGTAAAAAGAGGTAATATTAATGCACTTCCTGTATACTTATTATCTCCTATTAGTCATCTGGTCAGTATTGTGCCCATGAAAAGTCATGCAGTCCAAGCTGTAATGACAGCAATGGTAGTGTGAATGATGTGCCAAGAGGCACCAACACCAGTAGAATCTCTGCTGAAATTTTTGTGAGTCTCTTCTGCCTTGTGGCACATGTATCTGGCTTAATTTCACATGAACAGGAACACAAGAGGCAGGGTAATGGGGACTGCAGCAGAAATTCTGGTGATGTGAAGCCGCTTAAGGATGTCAGTTATACCGCAAAAGGCATAACTGCTGCCCAGACTATGTGATTAATTATGGGCACAGCACTACCCAGAGGAGAACTAGGAGATAAATTGCATATAGGACATGTAAGAATATAACTTCCGTTTTCACTTTATTTACTATCAATTTATGCTGTAAATATGTATACAGCTAAAGTTATTAATGGGCTGAATAACATGGGGGTGCTGGTTTAATAAAGGAAAACTAAGTGACGGGTTTTCTTTCATCTCTTCTGTTTTTCAGGTATTGGTCACTATTTCATTCAGATGCTGAGGTTGGGTTTTTATCAGAGCTATATGACCAGAGGTTATCAGTATGTGGTAACTCTATAAAGTTAACTATTTAAAATGATCATCAGCAGTTTATTATTATCTTGAAAATTTATATATAAAATAACAACATGGTGATGGTGAAACGTTGATTTCAATGGACAGCACTTTTAAACCATTAGGGGTTCTGCATGACAATAATTTTAGTTTTCTAAGCAAAAGTTTAAAAGGTTTGTCCAGCGATCGAAAATTAATCTTATATAGGCCAAGGGTGGAAAGAAAAAAAATGTATACTTACCTTCCTTTCCCCTGTTCGATTGAATGGGATGTTCAAAAGCCAAAAACTGCAGCAAAAAAAAGATACAAAAACCAATACAAAAAACTAAAACCGAGTGTAAAATACTGGTCAGACTGATTAGAATCTCACAAGTATTTTATCCTCTGCCGTGTAGATGTAGCCTTAAAGAGCTTTGGCCATCTTCCAAATCCCTTCTGAGGCCGTTTCATAGCACGACCATCTCCCCATTCTCTGAGGTCGGCTCATAGCGAGCTACAGGCTAGCCTAAAAAGGGATCTACATATTTATGAGACAGTTGGGACTCTGTATAAGTAGTTAATTGTGTCAAATTCATACTCTTTGGTGGCTCATGATACAGCTTGCTTCTAATGTGCCAGCAATAACCAGCCAGGAAAGGGCTACATGTATGTACGGGACTGCACCAGAAGCCTGGCATCTTTTCAGTCTGGAAACTGACACAGCCCTGTTCGCTAGATTTTTTATCAGGCGCACTCCAGCATTAGGCGCATTACAGAGCGCCCGTGGTACTTTGTAATGCGCCTGAGATTTGGGGGCGTGCTGGAGGCATGGTGCACTACAGCCATACAAATCTAAACATTTATAGCTTCAGTAGGGCAAACCCAGGTGCATTACTGCTGGAACAGGTAGAGCACTTTAAAAGTTGTTTACCTGAGCCAGAATTGTCGCTTAGTAGCTAGAAAGCGCACAGTAGAACAGGCTCATAGATTCAGGCACATTCTATGCTACTATTGTGCACAAAAAAATGGTGTCTGGGCACCAAAAATCATACATGTCGCACTAGATGTCCAAATACTGAGGTGGAAGAGTAGCGTTACCACTGTCAAATGTTGAATAACGTATTAGCAAACTGATAGTTCATATGATACCATTCTGAATGTAGATATACAGCCAACATCTTATCCTGAGCAATGAAGTAACGGCTTCCGCTATAGGATATCTCACTGTACTTGTAAAATATGTGTAGATCCTATTTATCCTGTAGTCAGGAGGTTTTAGTGAGCTAAAGAAAACCATATACAAAATGCACAATGATAAATAGTAGGGAGCATGTTTAATACCTGGTAACAAGCCACATGGATTCTTACTTTTATAACAAGAAAGAACCAACTATCAACCTAGCAATGGTGGTTAATATTAATGCGTAGACTAGAATGCACCAAACACAAAGCTTAAGTGTTCATGATGTTTGGCCGCATCAGTAGCACCAAGTTTTTGTGCGGAGTTCTCTTTTTTTCTGTATATTTCTGTTGTCAAATAGTTTGATTATTTTTTTGCTCTGTAAATATATATATGTATATACATATAAATTTATATTTGTACAATACTTGTTTCAGTAACTATCCTGAATGCTGCAAAGAACAACGAAAAAAGCACAAATGCTACTTCTACATCCTTACACATATCTACCAATAACTGTCTGACCTTCCCCACGAAGAAAGATTTAATAATGTTTCAATAATGTTTGTAATGTGTTTGTTTTTTGTTTTTTCTTAAAGACAGCAAGTATACCAACATCACAATGAATGTCAGTAGGATTGTAAGCGTTCAGCATAATTGTATAGTTACAGGAAGAGCACAAGAACCAGGAAGATATTGTTGCATCATCTTTATAAAGTGCTCAGGTCAATGTTTGTAACTATCAATTCTATGGATCGGATCTTTGTTTGCTGTGTATTACTGGGATCCAGCATGTTTCATTATAATTCAGCCATTCTGTCTGCTCCTTCATCTTTCTGGCCAAACGAACCAAAACACTTCTTTTTTGCTCTTCTTCATCTGCATCAATGTAATCTGCATTAGCTACTCAAACATATTTAATGGCACTTTTATCAATGTTTCCATTCTTGCTGCCTTTGATTTTCAGGAAGAGGAAATGTGACTTTGTAATAAGTAGGATGTTGATTACCTCCATACCAATCGTCCTTTGAATTCTGTATGCATGTAATTGTTGAACATTTATGTCAAATGTCTGTACAATGACTACATTACTTTCTTCATTTCAGTCTGAATGCATATGCAGGATAGAAATAAATGTATAAATGAATCATTTTTGTCTCATCTCAATTCTCTTTCATTTACATTAGCATTACATTAATTTCACCATGTCCACAATGAGCTACACCACTCTAGAAAAGACTATTTCTTTTGACACATGGGCTACCGGCATGAAGTTCACTTTCTAATGGTTTGTACGAATCAATAAAAAGTAATGTATTGTATATATTTATACATAAAGGGGAATTCTTCTTTGGAATGTAATGACATATCACCATATCTCTGATCTCTGGCATCTGCACTGATCTGCAGAATACAAAGGCTGAAGTGCTAAATCAACACTGTGGCTCCTTCCATGTTTTGGTCTTTGAACAGAGTGGCCACCTGGTTATGCATTCACTTGATGGGGCCACTGTGCTGATTCAGCATTGCAGCCTCTTCAATCTCAGGATCAGACCTCTCAGACAGCCCCCACAATATGTTATAATTTAATGATGTGAATTCCCCTTAAACCACGTACCTTATTTGGGAATACTTTTTGGGACTTCTGTTAATAATTCCTAAGATTATTTCTTAGGGGAATAAAAAAAAAAAGGGGGAACCCAATTTGACTTTAAAGGGTTGTTTTCTCAATTCAAGGGATGTTTTAATTTAAAATTTTGGCAATTTAACTGATCCACCATTTGAGTAACACCCTTGTTGGGGGCATTCACTCCCAGGTCGCTAATAGCCTACGACCCCGTTTGTCCCCTCATGAAGGCTGCCAGCACCTGGTTTTCTATAGTACAGACTGGCTTCTAACTGCAGCCTATAAAGCCATGAATTCAAGGAAACCCCGCCCTGAATTCAAATGACAGGAAATAGGTCTGAGGTAGAAGTTGTTGGAGACCCCCTTTTAAATGGGTTACTCAATTCCAGATTTTATCTTATTCCAACTATACCAAACACGTGTGGCAGTCCCAGACTGAATAGGGGGGCTACTTACTCAGGCATTTTTTTTAACTAACAAATATTTGATTGGAGAGAACTGTATGCATTCATTATTACTTCTATTTATTCGTCTACTTTGGTGGGCTCAACCAGCTCATTTTTGGTTGAACATGGCTTCTAGTGGATATCTCAAAGAAAGCCCCAGTTTTGGCTTTTCTGACAGAGCCCCATTTGTGAAATCTGACATGTGTCACTTTATGCGAGAATAACTTTTTGACACTTTTACCTGGAAATGTAATTCAGACACTGTTTTCTTGTGACACATTGTGCCACATGTATGAACCTATTTAGGTCTAAAAGGTTACTATGGGCAAAAGAGTGAGTTTTAGACCTAAACCGTTTTCATACATGTGGCCCATTGTGCTTTAATACAGTAAGAAATTTTGGTCCAAAAAAAATCCTTGTTTATTTGTGAAAAATATTGTGAAAAATCTACCATTTTCAAACGTAACAAAATGTCTGCGTGTAAGACAGATGGCTATTCCACTTAAAATAATTTATAAATAGCATCTACTATATGTCTACTATAGGTTGGCATCATTTTTTAAATGTCTTTTTATTTTTATACGATATTAGGGAGCTTAGAAAAAATTTTTGGGGGACCAGTTCAGTTATGACATGGCTTTGGGGGGGCCTTCATGTTAGATACCCCCATAAATGACTCCATCTAAGAAACTATACCCCTTAAAGTATTTAAGATAGCATTTAGGAAGGTTACTAACCCATTAGGTGTTTTACAAGAATTATAGCAAACTGGAGGTGACATTTCGAAATTTCCCTTTTTTGCAGATTTTCAGTTTTTATCCATTTTTATCCATTATTCACTGGAACACAGTACAGTTGACACCATGTAAATGAAACTCCACATCGATTTCCCAGATTCTGTCGTTTTTAGAGACATCCCATATATGGCCCTAGTGCGCTATTTGGTTCAACCACCTACCGGACTCTGAGGTCTCATTTTCAATAAGATTTTATTTAGGCGCCATTACAGGTTTGTGGACACCCTAAGGTGCTAAAACTTAATAAAAAACCCCTAAAAAGACCCCATATTGGAAACTACACCCCTTAAAGAATATATTCAGAGGTGTAGTGAGTGTATCCCATTAGTGTTTCACAACACCCCATGGGTGTTTCACAAAAAATTTTTTTAGCATTAGGCTGTGAAAAAAAAAAAAAAAAAAAAGATTTTTCCAACAATCCACAATTTTTAGCAGAAAATGTTTAATTTTTCCAAGGAATCTTGGAATAAAAGCACCCCAAATGTTGTTACACAATTTGTTCCAAGTTCAGCATTACCCTATATTTGGATGTAAACTGCTGTTTGGGTGCATTGCAGGGCGTTTAATGGAAGGAGCACTATTTGGCTTTTGGAACGCAGATTTTGGTGGGGCCATGTCGCATTTGCAAAGCCCCCAAAGTTCCAGAACAGGTGAAACCTTCCAGAAGTTGCCCCATTTTGGATTCAACACCTCTCATGGATCTCATCTAGGGGTGTAATTTGCATTTTGGGTTTACAGGTGTTCCATAGGTTTTTTTAGAATTAGGTCATGAAAATGGGGGGGTAAACGAAGTTCCGCCATTGTTTTTTGGCTTCCAATTTTACAGTGTTCGCCGTGCAATGTAAATGACAGGATAACTTTACTTTGCGGGTCAGTTCAATTAAAATGATATAAATTTTATATAGTTTTTTATGTTTTATTACTTTTACACAATAGAAATGTGTTTATAAAAAATTGCGTTTTTATGTTGTCTTATTTTGACAGCCATAACTTTATTTTTCTGTATACAGAGCTGATTCTGGGCTTTTTTTGTGCACGATGAGTTGATGTTTTTATTATTACCATTATGGGGTTCATATGATGCTTAGATCATTTTTTTATTAAGGTTTTTGTGAGGCATTTTGAACAAAATAAAGCAATTCTGGTGGTATTTTTTATTTTTATTTTTTATAGTGGTCACCATGCAGTATAAATGACATGCTAGCTTTACTTAGCAGGTCGATACGATTCCGCGATACCCACTTTTTTTTGTGTACGGAGATATGTAGGGGCCTGTTTTTTGTGGGATGAGTTTGTGTTTTTATTTGTATCATTTTTAGGGTGACAAAACTTTTTGGTCGGTTTTACATCCATTTTTTGGAAGGCAGGGTGAAGAAAATACTGCAATACTCACCGTGCAGCATACGTGACACATTAGTTTTACTCTGTGGGTCGATACGATTACAGCGATACCCAATTTATATAGTTTTATTTTACGAGGAAGCTGTATACAGAGCTATGTACGGGGGGATTTTTTTGCGAGAGGAACCAACATTTTCATTGGTACAACTTTGGCATTTATAAGAGTTTTTGATCGCTTTTTATTACAATTTATGAGCTGCGGGATGAACAGAAATTCTTTGAATTTTTTTTTTTTTTACACCATTCACCGTGCAGGTTAATTAACATGGCAGATTTATAGGGTAAGTCATTACACATGCGGTGATACCAAATATGATTATTTATTTCTGGGCTATTGTGGTTTGTAAAAAGGAAAAGGGCGGTTTACATGTTTTTATTATATTTTTCGTGTTTGTGTTTCACTTTATTTTTTTTACTTTTTCACACTTTTTTCACTTTCCCGGATAGTGAACTGCTCTGTATTGGTCTCTATGGCAACTGTCAGTCACCATGCCCGGCAATGCCCACAATGCATTTTGGGGCATGGTGATTTCACAGACAGTCCAGGAAGTGTTTCTTTTACTCCCCGGGCTGCCTCGTAGGAGACTAGCAGTGGCGATTGCTGTTGCTGCGCCGACAGCAGAAGCTCCTTTCTTCTGTGTGCTTCGGCCGTGGGTGATTAACCCCTTAGCTGTGGCTCTCCATTAGACCGCCACAGCTAAGGGGTTAATCACCTGCGGCTGAAGCGCACTCCAGCCTTGGGTGATGCGAATGAGACCAGCAGTAATATACCGCTAGTCCCATGTCGCGATCATGTGGTCCGTGCTCGTGAGCCCACACAATGTGCAGGATGTACCGGTACGGCCATTTGCAGGAGCGCACTTCCCGCTAGAACGTATCTTTACATCCAATGTCGAGGAAGGGGTTAAGGTACTGTCCCTTATCATAAAAACTGTTCCCCAGCATGATATTGTGACAAAATATTGTCAAATTTCGTACTGGTCCTTTATCATGAGTTGACAGGTGAGTAGAGTGATGACAAAATGAGGCAGTAGAAAAATGCCTGAAATTTATCATAGTTATGTGCCAGTCTTATACAATTATCTTATGTTTGAGCTTATTTTATTTACTCTCTTTCTCTATAAATATATACAGTATGTCACAAAGTGAGTACACCCATCTCATTTTTGTATTATAACTTTTTATGGGACAACACGAAGATATGACACTTTGATGTAATGTAGACAGGGTGCAGATTGTATAACAGTGTCAATTTGGTGTGCCCTGAAAAATTACTCAACACAAAGCCCTCAATGTCTAAGCCACTGGCAACAAAAGTAAGTAAACCCCTAAATAGAAATGGACAAATTATGCCCAATTTGCCATTTTCCCTTCATGGTGTCATGTGAGTTATAAGTGTTACAAATTTTCAGGTGTGAAGGTGTGTTAAAATGGTGTTATCGCTTTCACACAATTTCATTGTGGTCACTGGAAGTTCAACATGGCACCTCATGGCAAAGAACTGTCTGAGGATCTGAATAAAAGAATTAATGCTTTACATAAAGAGGCCTATGATATAAGAAGGTTACACACAACCTGAATCTGAGCTGCAGCAAGAGCTGGCCAAGACCATACAGCAGTTAAACGGGGCAGGTTCCACTCAGAACAGGTCTCGGCATGGACAACAAAAGAAGTTGGGTGCAAGTACTCAGCATCATATCCAGAGATTGTCTTTTCAAAATAGACGTATAAGGGGTTAAAGGGATGGGGATTAGACGTCAGTGCTCACACCATGTGCTGCACACTGCATCAAATTGGTCTGCATGACTGTCATCCCAGAAGAAAGCCTCTTTTAATGATGATGCACAATAAAGTCTGCAAACAGTTTGTGAAAGAAAAGCAGACAAAGGACATGGATTACTGGAACCATGTCCTGTGATCTAATGAGACCAAGATAAACTTATTTGGCTCAGATGGAGTCAAGCATGTGTGGCAGCAACCAGGTGAGGAGGACAAAGACAAGTGTGTATTTCGTACAGTCAAGCATGGTGGTGGGAGTGTCATGGCTAAGGCTTCATAAGTGCTGCCAGCTGTGGGGAGCTACAGTTCATTGAGGGAACCATGAATGCCAATATGTACTGTGACATACTGAACAGAACATGATCCCCTCCATTCAGAAACTGGCCCACAGGGCAGTTTTCCAACACAACAACCCAACATTACAACATAACAAACACAATTTGTCCATTTTCACTTAGGGGTGTACTCACTTTTGTTGCCCGCGGTTTAGACATTGATGGCTGTGTGTAAGTTATTTTGAGGGCACACCAAATTTATACTGTTATACAAGTTGTACACTGACTGCTTTACATTGTATCAAAGTCATATCTTCAGTGTTGTGCCATGAAAAAATATAATACAATATTTACAAAAATGTGAGGGGTGTACTCACTTTTGTGCAATATTCTATATAACGTAATGCAGCTGGGTTGGGCTTAGCTCCAGGGCAATTAACTGTTATCAATGGGGGAACCTCAATGTACATTTTTCTGTAGGAGAAGTAAAGTATTACATAGGGTCCATTCTAATGAACTGTTGACCATGAAATACAAAATCGAGTCAATTTCTACAGCCCCAGAAATTTGCTCATACAGAGGGTCTCCGTTACTGACAACCAGATACTTTACAAGCCAAATGGAAATAGTTTTTTACTTTTTCAATGCCTTGTAATATTAAGTTTTTCAGAGACAAACTGACTTTGAGGCACTGACGGGAATTTTTTTTTAACTTTTTTTAATGCCTATTAACATTAAGACTTGCAGAGACAAACTGACCTTGAGGCACTGACGGGAACTACAATGTGCAGTTATGAGAAAAAGATAGTGCACTCTCTTTGACTTACATGATTTTATGGATCAGGACTTAAGAGGGTAAATAGCAAACTGTTTTTAATCAAATACCCTTGACTAATTGATCATCAGCAAGTGTGAGCACCTTTGTAAAAACAGAAGTATGGGCAGTTTACTGGGCTAAGGCATTTAGGCATGTGTTAACATAAAATCAAGAGGAAAGACATCAGCAATGATCTTTGAGAAGTAATTGTTGCTGCCCATCAATCTGAAAAGGTTACTAAGGTCATTACTAATGTAAAGTCCAATTTAAAGTACAGTGAGAAAGATTATTCTAAAGTGGAAAACATTCAAGACAGTTAACAATCCCAGGAGAGGAAATTCTAGAAAGTTCACCCAAAGGTCAGACCATAGAATGCTCAGAGCAACTGCAAGAAACCCAAGAGCAACATCTCAGACTCTAAAAGCCTTTGTTATCATGTTAAATGTTAAAGTTTGTATAACAATCATACAATTAGAAAAAAAATACTATTTATGGCTCTTTTCAAACGCTGCCAGAAGATTCTTCTTTTTAACAAGAACACGGCAGCACAGCTTAAAGAGGTATTTCCCTCTCATGTGTTAGATTTAAACATGTAGGTAAATAATGACTATTATCAAATACATCAAAAATTTTGCTTCATTTCCGAGTTAGAGCAGTTCTTATCTCCTGCTTGTTTATACAAACTTCTCTAAATGCTGACAATCTCTCTTTGCTCTAGCAGTGGCCAGTCCGGTGACATCACTCCCTGCTGCATCATATTAGCAGGACAGAACTTACTCCTCAGTCTGTGTATTGAGAAAGAGTTTAACTCTTTAAGAGTTACTGACCTGGAAGCAGCCTTGTACCATCCTCTCATGACAAAAACAGCTCTGCTAGCTGCCATTTATAGGAAGACATCCTGCTCGGATGGTATCATTTTTTCCCAACCCCTCCACTGGTAATATCCCTATAATAGGCTCTGCTATGCATAACATAGTTGAAACAGTAGACCCGCCAACAGCCTGCAAAGGAAGTATAAGCCTGAACAGGCCTAAAGAGTGAAAACGCATAGATGGGACAAATTTAAGTTTACAAAGTTGCATCTAAACAAACCACACAACGTCTGGAACAATATACTTTGGATGACCAAATGGATGAGACCAAAGTGGAGATGTCCAGCCATAATGCACAGCACCATGTTTGGAAAAAACTAAAACAGTATATCAGTACAAACACCTCATACCTACCGTCAAGCATGGTGGTGGAGGGGTGATGATTACAGCTTGTTTTGCACCCACAGGAGCTGAGTACTTCGCTGTCATTGAATCAGCCACAAACTCCACTGTATACCAAATCTGAGGTTAGCTATCAAAAAGCTAAAACTTAGCCAAAACTGAGTGATGCAAAAGAACAAATTGTCTCAAGAATAACAGCAAATATACAACAGAATGGCAGAGAAAGAAAAAAAATCAAGGTGCTGCAATGGACGAGTCAAATTCCAGATCTCAACTGAAATGGAGAGAAAGAGAGAGAGAAAGAAAAAGAGAGAAAGAGAGAGATTTTCCCACTATATACATTTATTACTTATCCAATGATCACTAAAGCACACACTTGTCTACTATTCCATTCAATGGCTTCCTCACTCTGAGCCCCTGTTTTAGTGATCTGTGTGTATCCCAACAGCTGGACCCCCAATAAGCAAACATTTATTACCTATCCATAGCAATGCACACAGAAATGGCCACAAACCTAAGTGAATTGAAGAAGCTTTGTAAAGAAAAGCTTCCTCCAGAACCATGCAATGAACTGATAAAGTCATAAAGACCATGATTACATCAAGTTAGGTATCTGATGTCTTGCTGCAATCTGTTCTGCAACCCAAGATGGATCAGAGAGGTAAAGTATTACTATGACTGGTCTCTGGTCCCATTTATAGTATTTTAAGTTTATTCAAACACCACTTGGCTACAACCTTGAGAATCATACATTCATGTCAATCAAAAGATATCTAACTGGGGAGGAAAGAGGCCTGTACCCAATGGTTTTACCATTGAATTTTACAAAACCCTCCTGCAGTTCATTTCACTGATATTGTTAGCAGCCTTCAAATATTTCTCCAACATCTCAGTTTTCCTCATGCTCATCCCTTCCAGATATCATGGTCTTGCCTAAACAAGACAAGGATCTTCAATTATATGGGAGTTAAAGACCGATCTCTCTGTTGAATGTGGATCTCAAAATCTATACCCGATTATATGTTCACTGCCCGGATTGAAACCAACTAGAGCAGGTGGATTTGTGTCTTATAGAGAAGCAGAAGACAATACACTTAAAACACTGGATTTAATTATGCTTGATCCCATAACACACCATTGGTGATTCTTTCTGTAGATGCCAAAAAGCCATTTCATGATAAAGGAAAGGAATTTCATGAGCATTACCACCATAAATCCTTACACATATAAGCCTAGGCTTCTCCATTCCCTTTAAAAGTTTCCTACCCTCTATCCCAATTTCCCCACCCGCTAAAGTTAAAAAAAAAATGGGACCTTGGAGACTTTCACCATTCAAAGGGAAACCCTGACGGGGCTTTGCTTTATTCCCCTTTGGGTTGAAAGTTTTGGGTATTTGAACATCTAATGCTGTCAATATGTGCCAATCTGGACATTAAGGAGATTAAGAATAGGGATAAAAAATTTCCCAATTTGATTTTTTTAAATTGTATCTTAAAACCCAAACCCCTTTCCTCCCCCTCTTTGATGTTGGAACTGGCATGTTTCAGTGATTGGTCGAATTACAAAATTAACTATCCTAAATATAAAGCCCTCAACATCACACTTGACTCTTCTGTGGTCTCATCCCTCAAAGTGGCTCTCTCTTTTTCTTGGCCATCTCATACATCCTCCTTTTTAGGAACAAAATTACTGTTGATCTCTGTCAATTATTTAATTTAAACTTCCTCCCATTGCTCTCATTATTTTTCTCGGGAAACCAGGGAAATTTGGACCCAAAGAAAAGCTTCTTACGGGATGGACTTTTTTAAAACATGTCTTTCCTTCCAAACTTAATTTATCTCTTGCAGACCACCCCTATCCACATATTCTCTAGCTTTTGGATCCAGCATTACTTAGTTTATTTGGCACCAGGGATAGACAAGAATTCATAGAGAGGTCTTTTTTAGACAAACTATGGTAGGAGTCGATCTACTGGATTGCAGACTTTATTATCTGAGCTTGCATCACATTCCTGGACATCATTCATAACTTTCACTCCAAACTTTTGGGCCCCACTTTTTCAAACGGGGTGCCCTAGGCTTTTACATCTCCCAAAACCCCAAAAGGGTGTCCTTTTTAGCATCCTCACACTTTAAATTAAAAAATAAAGGAAAAACTAGAAACTCATAAAGCTCTTTTTGGGTTTAAAAAGACCCTTTAAATTTCCAAAAATCAATAAACCCCTTTTTATTTCCTTTCCCGGCACCTCCACTAATTCTTTTTAGGGAGTTCTAAATTGTGTCCCGTTTTTTGATTCCCCAAAATTTATACGGAGGGGGCCCGCTAAATTTTGCCTTTGGGGGGGCGGGACCATAGCCCCCCCCGGAACACCAGGGGGCCCTAAAGTCCCGTGTCTTTCTCCACGGTCTTTATTCCCCCAAATTTTTTTCTAGATTTTGTATATACACCGAATTTTTGGTCCCCCTGAAGATACTAAGGGGGTCGAAACAGTTGGGAAAAGTGTTATTAACCTAGTTAAAAAAAGGGTAAATAGGAAAAGTCGCCCCATTTTTTTTGCGTCCCCCCTTTTTCGGGGCGAGTGCTTTAAAAATCTCTGTATTGAGGTGCAAAAAATTTTGAGGGGGATAATAAGGGGGAGTCCCAAACACTTTCTCCTGGTGGCACACAATTTATAACATTCGGGAGGCTATAATTTGTATACCCTTTATTTTTTTTATGGAGTCTGTTATTTAATTATGAGTCTTTTTTATAATCCCCAATAAAGGTTATGCTTTAGCTTTTTGTAACTTCAGGGGGTCGGGGCTCCGGCCCCCCGCGCCCTTCCCCGCCGCGGGGGTTTTTGGGCGCGGCGGCTGCGGCGGCCCGCGACCACCCCTCTGCTGCCCGGCCCCCGCCTCTTTTACCGGCCGCCTCCGGTAACGCCGCGCCTGCCTGTCCCCGGGCCCGTGCGCGTGGCCCCGCTTAAGGGCCCGGCGCCGGCTTTTCTAAATTTAAAAGGGCCCCTGTCCCGATAATTGGTTATTGTCGGGCGCTGGTCCCATTAAAGGGTTTCCGCCCCCAGATTCCCCCAGTCGTTGTGTGTTTTTTTTGGTGGTTTAGAGGTATTGGAGTTCCTATTTATTACCCCCCTGTACCAGTCCGCTTTTTACGTTTTCCCGACCTTGCCTGTTTGCCGCCTCCCTACCGGGCCCTCCTGACTACAACTCTGCTGCCTGCCCCGACCTTCTGCCTGTCCCCCCACTACGCCTCCGGATTCTTTCTGTACCCCGACCCCGGCCCCTTTGCAAGCAATCACTCAGGGGTAACGACCTGGTAGCCTCCCCGCAGAAAGTCCATCCCGCTTTGCGGGGGGGCTCGGGGAAAAACCCGGGGGCTACTTAATTTTTCCGTTCCTGGCTGGCTGTAAGCTATCATCGCTTGCATTGGCCCAGCGGATCCACTCCTCCGTTACAGTAACAATCATGCACACTCCATTTTTTGGTGTTTTTCTTGTTGGCGTGATGGAGTAATTACCTGACCTAGTTGTTATTGTCAAGGAAAAAAATTTCCAGCTATTTCCTTGTCTAATCTTTTGGGGGAAACCTCTCCTAAAACCACACCTTTTTTTAATGATGCACAGTTGCATCACTTTTTTTGATCTACAATTGGTAAATCAAAGTTTAAAGAGAACCTGTCACAAAGTTTATGCCCCGCATGCTGAGGACAGCACAAGCTAGTGACAGACATGCTGTTTTCAGCACTGTGTCCCTTATTCTGTAAGATGCTATAGTTTGAGTATTTAATGCTCAAATCTGTAGTTTTGAGACAGAAAACAGTCATTCAAAGAGTCGGTTTTTTTCAAACCCCGCCCACCTGAGGCTAGCCCCTCCCACCTCACCTGATAAGCCTATTACTTTGAATAGGTAGAAGCATGTGAATAACTGCCTGGTGGGCGGGGCTTGCCTTCTGTGGGCGGGGTTAACACCTGCTAATTACTAAGATTTGAGGGGTAACTGCTCTAAACCTACAGCATCTTACAGAATGAGGGACACAGCGCTGGAAACAGCATGTCTGTCAATAGCTTGTGCTGTCCTCAGCAAGGGGGGCATAATCTATGTGACAAGTTCCCTCTAAATGCTCCCAAACATCTTTTGAGCACTTGTATCTTTCTTTCCCCTGCCTAGAAACCTGATCTCATTGATATATCAATGGTCTACATCCTTTTGTAAATCATGGGAGAAAGAATTACACAAAATTTTTTCTGTGGTTTAGTGGAACAAAATGTTTTTATTTGACATACAAAGCAGTTATTGATTATAAGGCCCAAGAAACAATGAATAAGATCTTATCGAGGTGGTAAGATGTGTGCCAGCTTTGTTGAATATGCATGGTACCCTACTGTATTTAGTACTTGTTGGCATTGTGGCAGGGAGGAGGGCACAATATTTCACATTTGGTTGGGTTGCGCGGTATTTCGGCGGTTTTGGAAAGCTCTTCTTAAAGCTATTCATGATTGCACAAGACTGACCGTACTAGATACTCCGGGGGCCACCCTGCTATTTATGTAGCACTTTTCCCAAACTGCTTAAAAAAGTCACAGAGCAACAAAAGTAGTACTTTCTCAGTGAAAACTACCAAATAATTAACCATTGATAGAGGATTGGATGGAGGAAGAACCTTAGGTTCCTGAGTACTTGGACTTTTTGGGTGACTTGCCAATCTTCTTCTGAATTTCACACTTTGACTATGTGATATACCTTGTGGGAATTCAAGGGATCTCTTTGCTATTCCTTTAAAAAGTGTGTTGGGCATGGGTGTACCCAACTTATCCAGTTATTATATGCCGTTGACATTCTAGGGTGCGGTCACAGACCTCCAATTTCTACCCTATCCTCTTTCCAAACTCCCCCATTTTTTGGGGGGTGATTTATAGGACTCGTGTACTGTAATCTCCTTATTTGTCACTGTGAACAGTCATTTGCCTTTGAGGCTTTATCTTCCCTTACCTCTCACATAACCTTAGCAGTTAGCCTTGACTGTTATATACATTGGTGGCCAAAAGTATTGTATTCTGTCAGATAATACCCAGTTTCTTCCTGAAAATGATTGCAATCACAAATTCTTTGGTATGAATATATTCATTTATTTTGCTTGCAATGAAAAAACACAAAACAGAATGAGACAAAAATCAAATCATTTATCATTTCACCCAAAACTTCAAAAATGGGCCGGACAAAAGTATTGGCACCCTCAGCCTAATACTTGGTAGCACAATCTTTAGCCAAAATAACTGCGAACAACCGCTTCCGGTAACCATCAATGAGTTTCTTACAATGCTCTGCTGGAATTTTTAGACCATTCTTTTTGGCAAACTGTTTAAAAGGTCCCTGAGATTTGAAGGGGGCCTTCTCCAAAACTGCCATTTTGAGATCTCTTCACATGTTTTTCTATGGGATTCAGGTCTGGACTCTTTGGGCTGGCCACTTTAGAAGTCTCCAAAGCTTTTCTCTCAAACTATTTTCCCAGTGCTTTTTGAAGTGTGTTTTGGGTCATTGTCCTGTGGAAGACCCATGACCTCTGAGGGAGACCCAGCTTTCTCACACTGGGCCTAGATTTATGCTGCAAAATTTGTTGGTAGTCTTCAGACTTCATAATGCCATGCACACAGTCAAGCAGTCCAGCAAAGCAACCCCAAAACATCAGGGAACCTCCGCCATGTTTGACTGTAGGGACCGTGTTCTTTTCTTTGAATGCCTCTTTCTTTTTTCTGTAAACTCTATGTTATTATTATTATTATTATTTATTTTAGAGCGCCATTGATTCCAGGGCGCTGTACATTAAAGAGGGTTACAAACATAACATAAGTTGAACAAGTTCAATGCTGACAGTATGTGACAATCAACTGGCACAGAGGGAAAGAGAACCCGGCCCGCGAAGGATTACCATCTACAAGGAAGGGGGAAAGAGACAGAAGGTGGGGGCAGACATGTTTGTTGAGGGTGAAGTGACAGAAGCGGTACTATAGTTTATAGGCTATCCTGAAAAGATGGGTTTTCAGGTTGCTTTTGAAGCTGGTGAAAGTGCAAGAGAGTCTGATGTGTTGGGGAAGTGAGGTCCAGAGTGTGGGGGAAGCACAGGAGAAGTCATGGAGACGGTTGTGTGAGGAGCTGATAAGAGGAGAGCAGAGGAGAAGGTCCTGTGAGGAGCGTAGATTGCGTGAGGGGAGATATTTGGAGATTAAGGCAGAGATGTTTTGGAGGGGGGAGGTTATGGGAGCTTTGTAGGTCATGGTTAGCAACTTGAAGTGAATTCGCTGGACAATGGGTAGCCAGTGAAGGGATTGGCAGAGGGGAGAGGCAGGGGAGTAGCGAGGAGAGAGGTGGATAAGACAGGCAGCAGAGTTGAGGATGGATTGAAGGGGAGCGAGGGTGCTAGACGGGAGGCCACAGAGAAGGATGTTGCAGTAGTCTATGCGGGAGATGACAAGGGCATGGTCCAGCATTTTTGTAGTGTCAGGGTTGAGGAATGAGCGGATTCGTGAAATATTTTTCAGGTGGAGGCGGCAGGTAGAGGTGAGGGTTTGGATGAGCGGTTTGAAGGACAAAGCGGAGTCAAGGGTTATCCCAAGGCAGCGGACTTACGGGACTGGTGAGAGTGTAGAGACATTGACTGTAATAGAGAGATCAGGTGGAGGAATGGAGTGGGACGGTGGAAAGATGATGAGTTCAGTTTTCTCTACATTAAGTTTTAGGAGACGGGAGGAGAAGAAGGAGGAAATGGACGACAGACAATCTGGGATCTTGGACAGTAAAGAGTTAATGTCTGGGCCGGAGATGTAGAGTTGGGTCTCATCAGCATACAGGTGGTATTGAAAGCCATGTGATGCTATGAGCTGACCCAGACCAAAAGTATAGACAGAGAAGAGTAAGGGACCCAGGACTGACCCCTGGGGGACACCAACAGAGAGAGGTCGAGGGGAGGAGGTGGAGCAAGAGACGCTGAATGTTCGCTCAGTGAGGAACGAGGAGATCCAGGAAAGGGCTGAGTCCGTGATGCCGAGGGAGGAGAGGATTTGTAGCAGAAGGGAATGGTCGACAGTGTCAAAGGCAAAGGATAAGTCTAGGAGGAGAAGGACAGAGTAGTGACGTGAGGCTTTGGCGGTTAATAGGTCATTGGTGACCTTGGTTAGGGCGGTTTCTGTAGAGTGATGGGATCGGAAACCAGATTGCAGTGGGTCAAGAAGAAAGTTGGAGGACAGATGGGAGGACAGTTGAAGAGGAGTAGTTGATGCCTTTTCCCAAAAATTAGTGTTGATGCCTTTTCCCAAAAAGCTCTACTTTTGTGTCATCTGACCAGAGAACATTCTTCCAAAACGTTTTAGGCTTTCTTAGGTAAGTTTTGGCAAACTCCAGCCTGGCTTTTTTATGTCTCGGGGTAAGAAGTGGGGTCTTCCTGGGTATCCTACCATACAGTCCCTTTTCATTCAGACGCCGACGGATAGTACGTGTAGACACTGTTGTACCCTCGGACTGCAGGGCAGCTTGAACTTGTTTGGATGTTAGTCGAGGTTCTTTATCCACCATCCACACAATCTTGCGTTGAAATCTCTCGTCAATTTTTCTTTTCTGTCCACATCTAGGGAGGTTAGCCCCAGTGCCATGGGCTTTACCCTTCTTGATGACACTGCGCACGGTAGACACAGGAACATTCAGGTCTTTGGAGATGGACTTGTAGCCTTGAGATTGCTCATGCTTCCTCACTATTTGGATTCTCAAGTCCTCAGACAGTTCTTTGGTCTTCTTTCTTTTCTCCATGCTCAATGTGGTACACACAAGGACACAGGACAGAGGTTGAGTCAACTTTAATCCATGTCAACTGGCTGCAAGTGTGATTTACTTATTGCCAACACCTGTTAGGTGCCACAGGTAAGTTACAGGTGCTGTTAATTACACAAATTAGAGAAGCATCACATAATTTTTCAAACAGTGCCACCCCCTTTTTTATGTTTGGTGTGGAATTATATCCAATTTGGCTTTATGACATTTCTTTTTGTGGTTTTCCATTGAAGACTAATTAAATAAAGATAATACCAAAGAATTTGTGATTGCAATCATTTTCAGGAAGAAACTGAGAATTATCTGACAGAATTGCAGGGGTGCCAATACTTCTGGCCACCACTGTAAGTCTACAGAACATGACTGGTCAATTATGCCTCCTAAGTGGACACTCAACATTGGACTTCTATAAACTGTATTTTGTCTATACCCTTAAACTCTATTTTTCTATGTTGTAAAATGTTAATATGCATTTAAAATTCAATAAACATTTAATCTGAAAAAATATGTACATATACAATTGAAATGTAGAGAGGAAAAATCCAGGGTCTGGCTTTTAGTGTCCCATGAAGAATTATGTATTGATGCATATTTTATAACCACACTTCGTATTTAAAATAAAAATGTATATTCTTAAAAGGGTTGTCTGATTTCAAAATAGAGAGGTTTTAGGGCTTGTTCTCCAGACAGGTGTGGATCCTGCAGTGATGGCACATCCTGATCCATATGTCAGGGTATTAGGTCAGAGTTTATAAAAGCCACTTCAGGATAGTCCAATGTTTTGCTCTTAGCCATTCTTGGATGTTTTTAGCTGGGTGTTTTAGGTCATTATCCTATTGGAGGACCCATGACCTGTGACTGATACCAAGTTTTCTGCCACTGGGCAGCACATTTCACTCCCAAGTGCCTTGAAAGTCTTAAGATCTCCTTGTACCCTGCACATATTCAAGATACTGTGCCAGATTCAGCAAAACAGATCCAAAACATAACCCATCCTCCATGTTTCACAGTAAATACAATGCTCTTTTTTTGTATGCTCCATTATTGCATCTGTGAACATAGAGCTGATGTGGCTTGACAAAAAGCTCCAGTTTTGTGTCAGCTGCCTAAAGGAAATTATCCCAGATGCTGGGTGGCCTGTCAATATGCATTTTGGAAAACTCCAGTCTTACTTATTCATGATTTGTGTTCAACAGTGGTTTCCCCCTCAATCATCTTCAATTAACTCAACTTTGGCAAAGACAGCGATGGTGTGATCTGACACTAATGTAACTTGACCTTGAATTTCACCTCCAATAATATGTGCAATTGTAGTAACAATAACATCAAGTTAAGTTTGGAGATTGTCTTATAGCCTTTAATTTTAACGTGTTTGTCTATAATTTTACTTTTTATCTCCAGAGACAACTTCTCTTCCCTTATTTTTGGTCCATGTTCAGTGTGGTACACTCCATGAACCAAAACAGTACAGTGACTACTTTTTACCCTTTATACAGACAGACTTATTGATTACAAGTTTGAAGTCACCTGTGATGATAGTTACAGGACATACCTTAGTTGTCCCTATGGTCAAATTATTTTCAATCTTTTCTAGAGGCAGTCCAGTTTCATTATTTTATTTTTTTTTATTTTTTTAATTGTCAGTAAAACCACAATTCAAAAGCAATTCTGATTTTGCTTTTATTTTTTTTTTAGTAAATTTAAATTTGTTATTACTTTTGATTACTTAAATGACCATCGTGGCACGTGTACCGCAAAGCAGCTCCTTTGAACTGTATGTGAGGGCAGCTTCACTTTATTTTTTTAGAATACTGGGTCACATTTACTAATGCTGTCTAATAGTGTAAACTTGAACTGGACAGTCTGAAAATGCACCACACATTTTTACAGTGACTCATACTGAATGACAAATCTAGCAGGTTTATAAACTTTTGTCTAACTTCATACTACTTTTATAGTTGGCTTAGTTTGTCCCTTAGTTATTGTGCCAAAATATTGTTGAATCTTTTGTGTATAGCCATGACCCATTCCGGAAAAAGCCACACTCCTTTTGCCTGACACAGCGCAAACATGTCTGAAAATGGTCTACAACACATAATAAATGTTGTGAAAGCATATAGCCCTATTTTTGGCACAAATTGCACAAGACTCCTGCCACAATTTCCATATAAATACCCCTGTGTGTAAGTACAGGGGCCCCCAAGGGTAAAACTACGGCTTCCAGTTGGTGGTAGCATTATGGTCTTGGGAATGCTAGTGTGGTATTCTCTGTATCCACTTATCCATGTGGATGGCAACCAATTTGAGTATGAAGTCATCATTTCCTGATCACAAACACACATACATGCTGATTGTCTTCCCTTAGGTGGATAGGATCTTCTAGATAGGCAGTGCAACATGTCACACAGTTAGAAATGTTTGATATTGGTTGGAAGAGCATGACCAAGACTTCCAAGTACTATCCTGGCCCCCTAATTCCCCACACTTGAGCCCAACTAAGCATCTGTGGGACTGTTAGCTCTTGGGAAACCCCCCCCACTCACCCCCCCAGCAAGTTTTTTTGTTTTATTTCATCAGTGGGGTTTTATTTCATCTTAACCAGTAAACATAGGGTTACCTGGAGTTAGGGGGGGGTCATAATAAAATGACTCTACTGTGTAGTTTTCCATAGAGCTGTGATTACTCTATTTTTGTAACTTACAATAGTAATTCTGAGACAAATTGAGGGATCACCGTATATTAAAAAAAATGCTAAATCCTGGCTAAATAATGTAGTTTTAAAGGGGTCTTCTCACTACAAAGATTAGCTTTCAATATGTAGGAACAGGTAATTGACTTTTATTTTAAATACATTGGTCTTTTGATTTTACCCAGGTCATGAGGTAAAAGAGATTTTATCTCTTCTGAATGCACACAGCTTTCTATGGCTATGTCCATCTTCCTTCCTGATTAGACAGAGAACAGGCATTATCTCTAACAAGATTAGCTTTTGTTTACAGTTAAGCAATTTTTTTTTAGCTCGGTGCACTTGTAGCTTTGTTTACTAATGATTAAATCTCCTACACTTTAAACTTTTTTAAATTTGCATTTAGAAGAGCTAAATATGCAAATTACTGCATTAGAACCACAGATAGAGTGAGTATAAAGCTGCCTGTCAAATAGTCTCCAAAAAAAGGGGAATCTCACAAGAGAAAGTAGAAAGAAGTTAAAGGGTGAGGTTAGAAATCAGGTTTTTAAAAATAGTGTGTATAGAGGTTAAGAGTTATACATAATAAAAGTTATGTTTTAGTGTTTTATAGATAGAGAACTGATAGAGTTTAAGTTTGCCTATGGCAAAATAGTAAATATAGTAAAGCTGCCTGTGACTCGGTGAAATAGAATGGTGAGAAAACCCTTTTGAGGTTGCAAATATAACTTATCTGTCCTTTGTAAATCTGATGTCTGAACTTTGGGTACAGGCATATATACACAGCTCCCTTAAAGGGGTTGTCTCACCGTGCTGTTTCACAGAGTCACAGGCAGCTCCAGACTCAATTTTTCTGGTTAGGCTGTGGGTCATTCTATAGCAGTGGTTAGTAGATCAGCTCTATATTCCCAGCTCTTCTAATTGCACTGACATGACTGCAAGTGATGTAATTTCTAATGTAGATTGATACAGAGCTCAAAGTAAACAATCAAAAAAAATTTACTTTATTTTGCTTGTTAGAGATGACACACTGTTCTCAAGCTCTATCCTGTGGTGACGTCACTCCCTACTTTTTGTCTAATCAGGAAGGGAGAGTAGGACAGTAACCAGAGAAACCTATGTGCAGTCAAAGCAAATAAAATCTCTCTAATCTCCTGACAAGGTAATTTTAAAACAGGAATGTATTTGATTTAATGTTCCCTACATGTTGCAAGCTAATCTGTGTAGTGAGACAACCCCTTTAATTAAGACAGTTAGACTGTCTGGGCATTGACCATATGTGAACATAAATTTAAAGGGGTTTTCTAGCTACAAAGATCATATCTGTTATGATGGAGACAATAAAAATAAGCTCTTTTACAATTGGTTTGAATTACCTATATTGCATTCAGCCTATTGAGACACGCCCCCCTGGATGGGACATGCCCCCGTGCTATGATTGTCTGCCTGCACTCTGTGCTTACTCCCCTCTGAGCTGTGTAAATTGAAAGTGAAACTAGGTGCCTCAGCATTCTATGCTTACTGGGTCTGTATAATAAAATCTCTCTGAGCTCCTCTCTATGCTCATGTCCCAGCCCTATGTGAAGGATCTGGGCAATTACTGAAGTCTGAAGTTGCTAGATTCACTCTCCCCTCATATAACACAGCCTTATACACTGCTCACCCCATAAACACAGCCTTATACACTCTCCCTCCCCCTCCTGTCTGGTAACAGAGGCAGGAGCAGAGTGCATTTGTTTTATCAGTTCAGGCTGTATGTATAACTGCTTACAGCAATGCAGGTGTTTTGGTTACAAGGAACTTGTGCAGCTCAAGTCTGCAATAGCATGTGATGAGAAAACCCCTTTAATGGTTATGGAAGAAGCAGAGCCCTTTTTTACGACATCCTTTTCATTTTTTCATATGTCGTCTGACCCACCTTTATTATTTGGAAATAAACTTCACCTAAAGGTGACAAAGTAAAGTTTTTTAAGTGAAATATAAATTGTATTCGATTTTCTATTATGTCTCCAACAACATTCACTAGAACAGCTTTCACAATGTAATTATAAATTATTCTTTTCAGTTTGATGACACCACAGCAAAATTGGAGACATTTCTATCAATGATTGGGTGGCCCTGCTATTCAGCTACAAATAAGGAATGTGATAAATGCTGACCATACGATCGCTTTATGACAATTAGCTGTATTGTTTTATTGTATTTTTGGAAGCACAACAGTTAATCTGGCACGTAAGGAGATGTTTCCACTAATTGTCTAAGTATATCTAGCCAGCAGAGGGTGATATCTATTTCTGCATTAGCATTATAGGGTTTATAAGAAAAATATGCTTGTGCATTTTGTATTACAGCCCTAAATGCATTGTGTTAAAATTTTGTTAACGGCTTGTGGTGTGCCATCAACTCATGTCCCTGAAAGTTATTTTAACATCAGCAGCTGTACAGAAATCTTACAACATTAGAAGTGGAGAGTTGACTGTTTACATAGTGCTCAAAAATGTCAGCAGGCATTGGCAGTTTCTAGCATGTTTTACAAAATCTTAAAGAAGTCTGGTTTAGAAAAAGCCAATATTTCTTCTCATTTTTAGCCCGGCAGATAGTTTCTCTCACTGTAAAAAGCCTAACCAGTCCATGCATTACATAGTCTGTGCATTTCAATAGGAACTGCGTAACTGTCACAAGGTGAATCCATTTGACCACCGCAAGTGATGGTATAAGCTACATCAGAGAGCAGAGTCTAAGGAGCCTCCCAGTCTTTGTCAGAGCCCACCGCAAGGCCAGTTGAACTTGTCCAGCGGGAGACTTCCAGGTCTCTACCCCTGACATAATCTGCTTGCGGTGGCACCCGGCGTGCAGCGTTGTACAGAATCGGCAGGCAGGTGCATAGTCAGGGATGGGCAGAAAGGTCAGGGCAGGTGACAATATGTGTATGAGCACAAGGAATCATGTACGTGTGCCGTCCCAAAACAGATGACAGAGTAGGAGTGGGGATAGGCAAGTGTCGGCCAAAACCGGGTGCGACTGCACAGGCGCATTTGCGGACTAAAACATAGACCGCAGTGCAAGTGTGACAGTACCTCCCTCTCTTACGCCCCCTCTTTTTACAGGAAAGTTGAAGGTGAAATCTGTGAAGAAGCTCAGGAGCATTGATGTTTTGTGTGGTTCCCAAGATCTTTCCTCGGGACTGAACCACTGCGATGAGATAAAATTTCTATCCTCTGAGGTGTTTCATGGCCAGGATCTCTTGAACCTCAGAGGTGTCCTCCGAGTCACTTTTAGCAGGAATGGCCACAATCTTTCCAGAGAAGTGGTTCAGAACCATGAGCTTCAACAACGAGACATGCATTAGGGATGTACACGGAGGGGGTAGACGAAGCTTAAAACAGACAGGATTAATTTGCCACAGAATAGGGAAATACCCTAAGTAATGAGGACCTAGAATGAGGCTATGGATTTTCAATTGGACAAATTTAGCTGAAGCCAAACAGTATCTCTGGGCTAGTACACGGGCGAATCTCTACATGTCTTGGCTGCTTGTGTTTTGATCCTTGCAGTTTTCTTCAGAGAAGTAGATGGGTTTCCTGCCAGACGCAGGACAGATTGCAAACTTGGGAGTCCACAGCAGGAACACCACAAGCATGCGGCAGTGAAAGGGGAAGCCGTGGGTGAAGTCCATAGGCAATGTAGAAAGGAGATGCCCCTGCAGATTCCAAATCTAAATGTTTGTAAGAGAACTCTGCCCAGCGGAGAAGTTCGGCCCAATTATCTTGCGGGGAGGACACAAAATGTTGGAGACAGTTCCCAAGAAACTGATTCACTCTGTTGTAGCTTAATAAAGCGTTTCAGATATTTCTGGGTTTTCAAATCAATAATCAATTGAAGGTAGAAAATATCCAGGATTTATTCAATGCAAGCCTTGAGAGACAATATCCAGTATACAGCATCATTGCATATACCCAAGAATGCCTGCCAAATCTCACTCCAATTCATGATTTTATAGCCCCTCTTCTTCTGCAAGAATACATTTAGCCAATCAATTTAAAACAGGTTCAAAACTAGTGTATAGGAACTATAAGTATATCATACACAGCCAACTTGGGTGTTTTCCTTTTCAAACAAAGAACCTTGTTCCTTTGATTATGTCTATACCTCCAGGCCATATGTTTCCTATTATTATGCTCCTTCTTCTCTGCCTGGACGAGGGGCCCTAGTAAGGAACACTAAATTCCTTTTTAGCTACACAATAAATGTGTATACCTTCAGTACTTATGGCCTGACTAATAATTAATATCAATATAAAAATCATATAAAAGTATAAAAATTATAGATATCACCCTCACAACTCTCTCCACTTGTCCAAAGGACTGAGGGTGGAAGGCCAAAGAAAAATCCTTGAGACAGGAACAGAGAGCTCACCAGAACTTTGATACAACTAAAACTCCATGGCAAAAACAATGTAAAATAAAAAACAAAGAAAAAAGATGATTGATGAAATGAGTTGTGAGCTGAGGAGCAGAGGATACAACTTAGTGAGGTACAAAGTGAGACATTTTAGAAAAACGGTCAGTAACAACCCAAATGACTGTAAAGGCAGCCGAAGAAGGCAAGTCGGCAATAAAGTCCAGGTCTTTCAAATCAGAAAGGGGCGTGTAGACCAGTAGGTTCGACTTATGCCTTAATCGGCACAAGTAGAACAGACAGACATAAAATTCTTGACATTTTGGGAGAATAACCAGGATAACTGGAAGAGTGTCCATACGTTTCCTCGGGCCATAAAAAGGGTTTCCCCCCAAAGGGGTATTCCCAAAAGGAGAGGGGACCACAGAAATCAGGCGTTGAGGAAGTATGAAATACTGTGATCTGACTCTTGACCAGTAGTATCAGAAGAGCGTGCGAGGGCATTGGCTTTAATATTCCTTAGTAAGAAGTCGGATCTGAAAAAGAAAAGAGACCGACGTGCTTGACAAAGGTTTAAATGCTGTACGGTTTCGAAGTAAAGAAGGTTCTAGAAATTTATGGGATGCAATGCTCCCTCAAGTAAATGGCGACACTCTTCAAGTGCTAATTTTATGGCAAGTATCTCCAATAGTGTAGTTCCTCTCCACCCGAAAGTTCTGGAGAAGAAGCCAAAGTTGACAGAATTCCTCTTAGCAGTCTTTGAGAAGAAATGTGGGGTTTTTTGGGTGTGCTTGGGGGGTTTTAGGGTTAAATAAGAAAGATAAAAAAGAAAAGCAAAGGCATTTTAGAAAACAAAGGCTTTTTGCTTTGGGCGGCCAGAGTTTAGGGTTGTTGCCTTTCCTGGTTAAGGACCCGACAAGGGCCACCAGGGTGAAGAACTGAGGATCAAACTGCCGATAATAATTGGCAAATACCAGAAAACGGACACCCCAGAGACCTAAAGGGCAGAGCCACTGAAGAAACGCAGACAGTTTTGCTGTATTCATTTGAAGATCTTTATCAGAAACTATGTACCCAAATAAATCTAAGATGGTCTGTTCAAAAAGGCATTTCTCCAGTTTGGTGTAGAGGTGATTGGTTCCTAACCATTTAAGAACCAACCATCTGTTGACACAATGAAACTTTAAACCCGAGGAAAAGATCAAGAGGTCATCGAGATAAACCACGACTCAAACATATAGGAGATCCCGGAAGATCTCATTTACTAAATTTTGAAAAGACAGCAGGAGCATTTTTATAAGACCCCAAAGGCTCACCCGGGTTCAAGTGTCTGACAAGTGGTTTAAAGTGGTCTTCCATTCATTGCCTTCACGTATACAAATGAAATTGTAAGCTCCCTGTAAGTCTAGTTTAGTAAAGATCTTGGCTAAGCGAAGACCCAAAAAGCTCGGGAAAATTGGGGGGGAGTGGATACCCTTTTTTTTACAGTTTCTTGTGGAACCCCAGTGTCAATCATGGAAAGAGAACCATCTTTCTTTTCCACAAAGAAGAACCCGGCATGAGCTGAAGAGGGGATTGTGGATAAGCCTTTCTTTTAAGTTCTTTTTTAGGGCCCACTGACCGGGTCTCGGGCACGGACAATGGGTGGACCCAACCCCGTGGAGGCGTAATGCCAGGTAGGAGGTCTATAGGACAGTCATATGCCCTGTGAGGCGGAAGAGTCTCTGCTTGCTTCTCGCAGAAGACGTCAGCGAATTCCTGGTATGGAGATGGGAGACCTGGAAGTGGAATTGGAGGCGTTAGTGGTGAAGTGAACACACAAGTGGGCAAGGAAATGGCGCCTTGTCCCGTTGGACCTCGCCCATTTGCCAGTTGAGCTCAGACGCATGGTGTTGTAGCCAAGGAAGTGCCAGTAGTCACAAGAGGACGATCTTCTCCTAATGTAACACCCCCCCTCCCCCTTGAAGTGTCAGAGGCTCGGTACGAAACCAAATGGAGTCTCTCAGGTATTCATTGATGGACAAAATTAATAATGATTTTTCCGGATGGACCACAGGGAGACAAAACTGGAAACCAAGAGCATCACAACATTCCGGGTGATCCGATCCAGAAAGGGAGACTTGAAAAAAAGGTACTGGATGAGGGAAGGAGGAAACGGGCATTTTCAGATTGGGGGGGTGTTTTATAAATTGGGACCCCTTCTCCCACGAAGCCTAGGTGCGAGAGTTTCCCAGACACAACGAACAGTCATGAATAAAATGTTTGAAACTGACTCTTTAGAAGCAGACGCTGCCGGCGTCGTAGAGAATGTTCTCGTTTCGACAGGTGGGCTCTTTCGACTTGTATAGGTTCTTCTTGTACGATTGGTTGATGTGGAGGCCTTTGAAACACCAGAGCAAGTCGAGGACGTTGACAAGGTTGGACGGTTTCACGCTGTTTTTGGATTTACATTTGTCTAACAAAAAACTGGATATCTATTCTTGTGGCCAAATGAATAAGTTTATCTAGGGTAGAGGGAAGATCTTGACCGGCCAGGTCGTCCTTGATTCTTGGTACAAGTCCTTGCCAGAATGTTGCTACAGAAGCCTGGTTCTTCCACACGAGTTTGGATGATAGTGTGCGAAATTGCACCATGAACTTTCCAACCGTGGAATCTCCCTGACGGAGCAGAGAAGCCGCAGAAGAAGACACTTGACCAGAAACTGTCTAAAAACAGTTGATAGTTGGAGGTTTGTAGTCACAAGATCCCCTCAGTCCCAAAAGGGGGTGGCCCAGGCCGAGGTTTCGCCTGAAAGCAGATTGATAATAAACACCACTTTGGCTCATTTTGAGTGGAACTGATTTGCCATCAGCTCCCTATGAATGGAGCATTAACTCAAGAATCCCCTGCAGGTCTTGGGGTTTCCATCATAATTCAGAGGCAGGGATTATCATAGAGTAGGGCCTGCTGAGGCATGAGCGGCAACAGGAGGTGGACTTGCTGGAGGTGGTGGCTCGGGTGTGCCCTGTTGTAGCTGGGCAGCAGGTTTTGCATGGTGTCCACAAATTGGTTAATGCAGATACTCTGGTGCGCCACTACTGCCAGGATGTCCTGGAGTTTAGGCAGGAGCACCCTGGAGAATTATTGGCCAGTTTGTACTGTCACAAGGATGCAGAGATTAAACCACTGGGACCACCGCATCGACGGTATAAGCCACACCAGGGAGTGGAGTGTAAGGACCGAGAGGGTCTTCGTCAGAGAGCATGCAAGCTCGTTTGAACTTGTGCGGCGGGAGATTCCCAGGTCACTACCCCTAACGTTAACTGCTTGCAGTGGCACTCGGGGTGCAGGGTGTTACAGAATCAGCAGGCAGGTGCTTAGCCAGGGACAGGCAGAAAGGTCAGAGCAGGCGGCAAGCAACGTGAGCAGGATAAACAGGCAGGAGGGTCCGGTACACGGAACAACTAAAGCGCAGCTCCCTCTCCAACAACTGCTAAAGAACACCAACAACCTGACAGAGAAGACAGGGGGAGGTGCTTTAATAAAGAAGGAGTTTAATGATGATATGTTGTCAGGGACGCACTGTCCCTTTAAATCTTAAAGAGCCGGTGTGTGCACCCTAGGGGGACAAGTAAATACGTGCCGGCCCATAGAAGAGGACAGAGCAGGCATAGTATCGGCCAGAACCGGGTGCAACTGCATGGGCACCTTTGCAGACCAGGACACGGACTGCAGCAAGAGCCATGACAGTAACATGGTTACAAGTTACTTGAACAGATGATAGCACTCCTCTATTGAATGGCAATTGGACACAGGTAGCAGGCTGTCACAGTTACCCCATCCTTAACCCCCGACAATATGATTGGAGGCTTATATTACACTGGTCAACAAATTTTAAACAAAAGTCATGGTACTGAAATAAAATTAGCCACTTCTTTTTTTTTTTTAATCAATAGTTTTTTATTTATAATTCAAAGGTATTATAAAAAACCAATAACAAAGATAACAAGGAAAAAGATTGCATAATAAACCAACCAAAACACAATAGGTATGCCAAATGTTTCATAAAGTAAAAAACATGTAGAGTACAAGCTTAATCAGGAGATAGCATGCAATACCTAGCTAGTAACCATCCACAGAAAAATGACCCAGGGAGGTTGATAATGTGGGTTATTGTTCGGAGGGAGGGAAGGAGGAAATTGTGTAACCAAAAGACCGAAAGAGTCTCAGATTATGTTGAGTAGGATGAGTCAGACCAGACCTTACACTTCGCCTTTCGTTTAGCAATCAAATGAGGAGGAACGGACACATAAATTTCGTTGTGAAACTGGGAGTTAACTCTGTTAATGATTTCTCTAAAGTTAGGTGAAGAAGTAGATTTCCAGTGATGGGCAATTGTGAAACGAGTCGCTATGAGTATATGTTGGATCACTGTCTGATGTGTATGAGGAATATCCTCCATGCCGATATCTAATAGGGCCAATTCTGGAGAGAGTTCAAATCGGGAAAAGTATAGGTCTTGGATAAGACCCTCAACCTGGGACCATATCACTGTAACAATAGGACATGACCACCACATATGGGATAAGGAGCCTGCAGAGCCGCAACCTCTCCAACACATCCTAGATGTGCCCAGGAACATGTGCACTGCCCTGATAGGTGTAAGGTACCATCTGAAATGTATTTTCCTCATTAACTCTAAGTGGTTGATACAGCTGGAGTGTTTAGAGGTCGAAGAAGCTGCCTGCAGCCATTGGTCTACTGAGAATGACCTAGATAGTTCCAACTCCCATTTTACCATGTACTCAAGTTTGGATTCAGGATTACCCCATGACAAAGTGGAGTAAGCTGCTGAGAGGCCTCTGGTATGTTTACCTGATGAGAGGAGGAAATGACAGAATGGCATTTCAAAGGAAGGTGTCTGAGGCTTAGGGATTGACTGAATCGCATCTTATCTGAAGGTATAAAAAAAATTGGGATCCGGGTATCCCATAGGCGTGGGAAAGGTCCGCAAAGGATCTAAAAATTCCCTCTGCATAGAGATCTCTAATCACCCAAACGCCCCTGGTAATCCATTGGTTAAGGGGGGCGGAGATCTGTCTGCCATACAAAATAGACAGGAGACAATTAAGCTTGTCAAGGGCCACCACTTGCGTCTGAGCAATGTGTTTGTGCCACACAGAAATAAGATGTTGAGTCGCAAAGAAGTAGAAATGGTTGGTGGGGAGGGAATCCCTGTAACATCGCTAACAGGTGGTCTTTAATTGAGCCCGGTGATACCGAGTCGTTTTCTATACGGGCCCAGTGGTGAGTGGGGGAGGTTAACCAAAGTTGACCTACAGGCTCTAGTATGGAGGCTAAGTTTTACAGCCTCAGATCAGGAACGGCTAGGCCGCCACATTGTTTCCGTAAGTGTAAATATTGTCGTTTAAACCTTGGTCGTTTAGAATTCCAGATAAACCGCAGAAGTACCGTCTGAAGCTTATTTAGTATTTGAGAAGGTATCAGAAAAGGTAGGGCCCTAGCAATGTACAGGAACTTGGGGAAAAGCATCATTTTGACTAAATTTATTCTAGCCATCCAGGATAGAGATGATTGTTGCATTTTGGTGATATCATCAGACAGAGTTGAGGCCAGGTCTGACCAGTTAACCTCAATAGTTTTAGTAAGATCTGGAAAGATTTTGACACCCAAGTATGTTATATGGAACTTGGACCAGACAAAATTATATGTAGAAAGGGCAGAATGAGTTGCTCGAGAGCAATTAAGCGGGAGAAGAGTAGACTTGTTAATGTTAAGTTTATAATAGGAAACCTGTGAGTATGTAGTTAATATGTTCAGAAGGGCCGGGACTGAAGATTCCGGGTCTTTGCACATAATTAAAATTTCGTCTGCATATAGGCCGGCTTTATGGGCACAATGTCCCACCGTTATGCCTGAAATATGCGGAGATGTACAAATCAGCTCAGCAAGGGGTTCGATACATACATCGAAAATCAGTGGTGATAACGGACAGCCTTGACTGGTGCCGTTAGAAAGAGAAAAGGGATGAGACATGAAACCCGATGAGAATACCCTGGCTGTCGGGGAAGAGTATAAAGCTAGGATGGCTTGGAGTATGGGACCTGAGAATCCAAATTTAGATAGGACTTCTGACATGTATAACCAGTTAATGCGATCAAAAGCTTTCTCGCCGTCTAACGAGAGAAGAACCGCTGGGATCTTATCTCTACTAATTAACTGCAAAATGTCAAGCACCCTCCAGATCCCATCTCTCGTTTGTCTCGACTTAACGAAACCTATCTGATCTGGGTGGATTAAGTTCGGTAGAATATCATTAATTCTATTCGCCAATATTTTAGAGAATCACTTAATGTCGCAGTGAAGGAGAGATATTGGTCGGTAATTCGCGACTGCATCTTGAGGTTTCCCTGGTTTAGGGATGGTCACAATTTCTGGGGGAGGGGAGTTACCCGTTAAAAAGGAGTTAAAAACATTAATGATATGAGGGGATATGATTGGGGAGAAGAGTTTGTAGTATTTGTTATTGAAACCATCGGGACCAGGGGATTTATGAAGCTTCGCTTGTCTGATTGTTTCCTATAATTCTGATTGTGAGATAGGGGTATTTAGAGTTTGAAGTTGATCTTTTGTAAACATAGGAAGGTTTATATTCTTTAAAAAAGAATGAACTAACTGGGGCTTCACCAGGGGAATGGAGGGATCATCCTTGAGATTATAAAGGGATTGGTAATAATGGGCAAAAGAATCAGCAATATGTTGGGGATCAAACACTTTCCACAACCCAGGAGTCAAGTAAGCTATTCTAGATCTGGCCTGAAGTTGTTTGACTCTCCGAGCCAGGAGTTTCCCGGGGCGGTCTCCCTGAGCATAGAAGTTCCATTTCAATCTGGAAAGGGAAGCTTCGTTTTTATTGAGACTGAGAATTTTTAATTTTTGCTTCAAAGCTGACAATTCTTCCATAACTATCTGGGACTGGAATGATTTGACTAGTTTATCTTCAACCCGGATTCTCTGTAATATGTCATCTAGTTCTCGCTCCCTTCGCCGCTTCTCCCTGGACGCTATTTGAATTAGAATTCCCCTGATTACTGCCTTATGGGCATTCCAGAGTATAGTTGGAGAAGGAGCTGAAGGGGAGTTGAGATCAAAATACTCCTGTAGAGAGGTTTTGATTTCTCGTACGATAGTCGGATTTAAGAAGAAAATTATTTAATCTCCAGGGAGAGAATGGAGGAGGGGGGAGATTGTCCTACAGGGTTAGGAAAATAGGAGCATGGTCTGACCATGTTCTGTTTCCAATCTCTGTCGAGAATACTTTGGAAAGAGCTTGTCTATTCGTAAGAAAGAGGTCTATGCGGTAAAAAGAACGGTTAGGATCCGAAAAAAAAGTATAATCAATATCAGTAGGGTGGGAATAACGCCATGGATCATGTAAGTTTTCTTCTGCCAAAAGTGTTTGTAGATTCTGTACGTTTCTAGGGGAGTGTGACTTATCCATGAGGGGATTGACAACCAAGTTGAAGTCTCCGCAGACAATCAACCGATCACTTGCAGTCCTTCTAACCTTGTTCAAAACTCTAGAGATAAACCGGAGCTGGCGAGTATTGGGGACATATATTGAAACTAATATGTATGGGATGGAATTTAGTGTACAATGTAGGATAACATATCTCCCTTTCTCATCTAGAATGGACTGCTGTAGTGCAAAGGTAACTGAGTCCCTTACAAGGATAGAGACCCCGGCTTTTTTTTGAGGGGAGGAGTGAAATGCGACAGGAATTTTTTTTTTAATGTTTTAATCTGAAAACGTCCTGCCCTTTAAGATGCGTTTCCTGTACGCAAATGATGTCCGCCCTAGACCTGAGCACGTCCCTCCACAGCAATGAGCGCTTAAAAGGCAAGTTAAGCCCATTGGCATTCAGTGATAAAATCTTAATACCCATGGTCTATGTGTGAGGAACGCGCTGAAGCCAAGGCAGCAGTAGAACAAGGAACCTCAGGTCTGAAGTAGGATGGCATTATCGAAAAACCTGAAAAAGGAAGCATGGCATAACAGAAATAAACCAAGAAACATGTTGAAAATAACACTGAGTAACCAAACAGAGTTTCCATCACATGGAAGCCAAAGAATTTCGGGGGAAAGCAGTCCGAAAGCAGGACACAACCTGAAGCAGGCAGAGATTGAAGGTAACCAATATAAAGGAGTAACTAACTGGAGAGAAAAGACGTGGGATCAACTATTAGTCTACTATAGTTCTCACTCATAAGGGATGGGACCAGATCTGCGGTGTTTGTCTGACCACAATGGGGTAACCGCCTCAGGGCGGATCCCCTGGTTTTTCAGTGGTGTCATGGTAGGAGATGAAAGCAAGTCTCAGGCAGCAAGAGCGTCTCTGGCTGTTGAAGGGTTATGGCAGACGGTAGTGGTATTGTCCTTGGTGATGATCAGCTTTACTGGAAAGCCCCAGTGATAGGTTATCCCATGATCACGGAGAATCTTGGTATATTGGGAAAACGCTTGTCGTTTAAGCATAGTACCAGCTGATAAATCTGGGAAAATAGCAATATCCTTGAAGCGATCAGGGAGTGAGGGATGTTTCCGTAGGGCTCTTGAGAAGTCATCCTTTGTACGGAAGAAGTAAATCTTCGCAATACCATCTCTGGGAATGGAAGAGTGGAGGTGCCTGGGTTTGGGTCTGCGATGTATACGGTCCTCCGTTAGGTCTATTTGTGTAACGTTGGGTAACACCAAAGCCATAAGGTTGGTGAGGAAGGGTAACAGGAGGTCTGGGGTGACAGATTCAGGGAGTCCCCTGATACGGATGTTTTCTCTTCTGGAGCGATCTTCAAGGTCTAGTAACTTAATGGAAAGCCTCTGCACCTCGTCCTCCAGGGCCGAGTTCGCATCTATCAGGAGGTTGTGCGAGCTCGCAAACTCAGACATTTTCTTTTCTAAATGATCTGTCCTAGAGACAAGGGCTTGTATATCCGACCTAAATTCTGCCATCATGAGTTTAAAATCAGACTGTAAGTTTTCTCTAAAGGAGGAAAACAACCTTTGTAGCGTCGTCTCAGTAGGAGAGAGACGGTTTGAGGAATCTTGTCCAGATAGTCCATCTTGTTCAGATTTGAGAGAGGAGAGGTGGAGGAAAGTGGAGGGAACGGGATCCTTCTTTCTGCTGAAGAGGGTTGGGAAGACGACTAAGGGAAAAACTCTGTCAGCTTCGTTGGCTTAACCTTGGGCCTTCAATTGTTGGTACCGCCCATTCGCCCAGAGCTATCAGCCCACTATACGGGCTGGGTCAAGCTAAGTAAGAAAAGACTGAAGCCTAGTGATGAGGGAGATATTTCCGTGAAGTACCACAAGATCAGATAGCGTTTGTGAAAGCCTTTTTTTTTTTTTTATTTTTACCCTTCTCAAAGGCTCGTGGAGGCTGCCCAGGAGGGCTATGGGGTAGAAAGTGTACTTAAATGAAGCACAAGTCCAAGTCCTTGTAGTACTATGTTATGACACTCCAGTCTTGGCAGACCTGCTCAGCCTGAACTCAAGTGGGCTTTTAGTGAATATCAAAGGCACCTAGCTGGGAGTCCTTCTTTGTAAAAGTTGATGCAGTATGAAGGGATCCATTCCGCCATTCACAAAATCAAAAGCAGGTATTAACCTTTTTTTTTTTGATTTCCCTGTAAACACTGAGTGCCAAGTCCTAAAAAGGCACTCCCTGAAAAAGCAATTGGTCAATGCCAAGGCCGACGCAGTGTTCAAGGCGCTTTAAACGCTTAAGTCATAGCTGGGAGTGCTTAAAACACAAAGAGATGTATTGTAATGTAGAGAGGGGGATCTGGGCTGTTTACAGTCTCAGTGAAGGTATATTTTAGTAGAGACATTGAGGCAGATCCTAGGGAGAAGCAGAGAGGCAGTTCTCCACAAGATGGCAGTGGCCACGTGTTGCAGCTCACCAGCCAGGAAATGGCGGCCGGGATTCCTCAATTAAGTTAAATCCTTAGAGAGAGGGTATGGAGATGATGGCCTTAGGATTAGTAACCCCCAGTCTAAGGCACAGGTTTGCAGACTGTATATGTAGGTCAGTTACTTATCTGCCATCGATGCTGCTCAGGAGGGATCCTCGGTGAGGGAAGACAACCGATGCGTGAGATGGCGGGTAACAATGGGACCCTCGCGCGCTCGACCACCTAGCAATTACCAGGAGGGAGCAGCAGCAAGGGATGCGCCGACCATTAAGGAGAAACCTCTGGCCAGGAGGACCACGTCTTCCCCGCAGCTGTGACGGAGCACGGCACGGCAATGCATGGCGTGGCAGCCGCTGGGCCCGGGAGCCGGATGACCAGGTGTCGACCTCGGGGCGGGAGTCCGCGGGCGTCTGCTTCGTAGCGGTAGGTTGATGAGCACGGGCAGAGGTTGTATGAGCCTTCCGGCGTCTCCTGTAAACTCTTCCGAGGTCCCGGAGCTGTGTTGAACTTCTGAGCTATGGCGCGCAAACCCGCCACCAGCCACGTGATACCGGCCTGGAAATCTTGGGGGTCTCCTCCGGTTGCAGGCGTCTGTGGAGGAAAGCAAGCACCACCCGGGAGTAGCACATGGGATAAGGGACCGGTCCCACAAGGTCTGGTTTAGGTTTGGCAGTAGAAGCAGGCTTTTTAGTGCCGTTTTCAGGGTGATCCACACGGATCTCTCCTCACGCGCCACCTACTCCATGCTGGTCCAGAACATGCCCCTCCAAAATTAGCCACCTCTTATCAATTTTTATGTGCTCAGCACAAATATGACAGTTAATGCAAAACTGGCTCTAGTATTTTTGTAATCTGCAATTATTGTTTACATCACAAAATACATGCTAAATAGACCTATTGTTAATACCTGTAAAATATCCAGTTACAGACTACGTCTTAGATGTATTTGTTTGTCTTTGGACAGCTGTCCGGGAGCATCTCTGGGGAGTGTGCAGCAATAGTCAGCCAGCATGGTATTGGACCATTTTCCTTGGTATCTTTTTTCCATTGTTGCGATATCTTGAAGAAAATGTCCGCATTGTTCATCACTAACCATACGGCAGTTGTCAGGAAAGAAATCCAAATGGGAATGAAGGAAGTGGACATATTGCAGCCAAGTTTCTGATACTGCATCAGCATGTCTTCTTCTAGTTCCTTGATGTTTTCTGCTGTAACATTCCCAAGAAAGTTTGTAGACACTAGGCGAAAAGTATTCTATGCTTGTTTCACATCATCCTGCAGCAAGTTGTTGAACCTATCATCTTTGAAGAGCTCTTGAATCAGAGGATCCACAAAAACTCCCTCTTTATTCTTTGATTCACTGAGTCAGGGGAATTTTCATTCAGGTATCAGAAAGCTGGAGAAGTCCAGACCATGGCTTTCATGAAGTTCTTCATCAAACCTAGTTTGGATGAAGCAAGATTTTGTGAGCCTCGACCAGAGCTGGGTGCTGGATATTCTTCTCTCCAACTGCTACATTCTGTCTGTGAGTCCATTCCAGTCACAAGTAATGCAATTCTGTTGTTCGGCAATCCCACTCACATAAGAAACACATGTATTTTGTGTATCCCTGCTGCAGTCCCGTTAAAAGAGCAATACCTTCAAATCACCACAGAGGTGCCAGTTGTACTACTTATATTCAATGGAATTTAATAGCTGTTTAGGTTATTGTATGTCTCTTCATGTGGACAGCACTGGAATAGATGCCTTAAGACTCAGTTTCGAAGAGTCTACAAATAGTCTTCATTCTTGTGAGTGATTTCTAAGGTATTCATGAGGCCCTCGATATCGGAAGAGAATACCAGATTACCTTTCTTTCTAAAGAAAGGTTCAAACTGCTCGTGACGCTTTCAATATGAATGGTCAGCCTACTTCAGCAGCCATCTGACAGTAGTACCAAACTGCATCAGGAAATGATGCAATAGGCTCTGGATGATGTGTGCATAATGGTATTATGCAATATTACATAATTCTAGGCTTATTGAGGATGGTGTTACAGTCCTAATGGATACATTTATACGGTGAAACATTGTAGTGCCAATAGATTAATTGACCGTTTAGAGTCCTTATTGACAGTCAGAAATTCTAGGGTTATCCCTTGTTCCCTTGTGCTTGTAGGATACCCTGCAGTAGCTGCATATGCTGCTAGGGCTTTAAGGGAGATTATCTTGCCTGGTAGCTAGATCAACAAATACTACCGGTAGTGCCTAAGAAGATATAGTATTAGATATACAAAGTTATCAAAAAGCTATTTTACAGAATAGAGCGGCTATAGATTATTTGTTACTAATACATCACTATGGATGCCAAGAGTTCGAGGGTATGTGTTGTTTTAATTTGTCAGATCATAGCCAAGATTTGCAGTCCCAGATAGACCAGATACAGGATGACATCGATCACATCACACAAAGTAACGGTAAATGGTGGGATTGGTTATTTTCCTGGTTGCCTGATCTTTGATATTTACGCTATATTTTAGGAGTACTGTTCACTATAGTTTGTGCTTGCATTGCATTATGCTGCTGTATTCAGTGTATTCCTTCTCTTATAGCAATATGTTGTTCATCTGCTGAAGCCATTCCCTTGGGATATAGTGTTGTATATAATAATAATAATCTTTATTTATATAGCGCCAACATATTCCGCAGCACTTTACAATTTGGAGGGTGTAGGTACAGACAAAAGCAATACATTGCACAATGAAAAGCTACTTACAGATGAGACACAAGGTGAGAGGGCCCTGCTCACAAGAGCTTATAATCTATTAGGGTGTACGGGAGAGACGAAAGGGTAAGAAGTGCTACAATGGTCCAGCCATGTGACATAAATATGGGGTTGTTATATGTAGAATTCGAATGAACCTGCCACCCAAACAGTACATCTATATACAGTTAAGTGAAAATGAGATGAGTGCGCTAGGGAGTCTGTGTGTGTGAGGGGGGGGGGGGGGGGGGTGTTAGCATTAGGGATTTTGGTAGGCCAGAGTGAGAAGATGTATTCTCAGGGCCATTTTAAAGCTATGAAAGTTCCGAGTGTGCCTGATCGCCCGCGGTAGCATGTTCCAGAGAACTGGTGCCGCACGTGTGAAATCTTGGAGACGGCATGGGAGGTTCGGATGATTGATGAGTGTAACCTCATATCATCAGCAGAGTGGAGAGAGTGGGTAGGGTGGTAGACAGAGATGAGGGAGGAGAGGTAGGGAGGAGCAGCGTTGTGGAGAGCTTTATGAGTGAGAGTGATGAGTTTATGTTGTATCCTGTACTGGATAGGCAACCAGTGCAGTGACTGACACAGGGTAAAGGCATCAGTATAGATGCTGGAAAGAAAGACAAGCCTGGCTGCTGCATTCAGGACAGATTGGAGAGGGGAGAGTTTTCACAGAGGGAGACCGATAAGCAAGGAGTTACAGTAGTCGAGACGAGAATGAATAAGGGCCACAATGAGAGTTTGACTTGTTTCCACAGTGAGAAACGGACGGATTCTGGAGATGTTCTTGAGGTGCAGGTGACAGGAGCGGGCAATGGATTGGATATAGGGAGTGAAAGACAGATCCGAGTCTAGTATAACCCCCAGACAGCGGGCCTGCTGCATAGGAGTTATGGTGGTGCCACACACTGAGACAGAAATGGCAGGGTAAGGTCTGTTAGTAGATGGTGGGATTACTAGAAGGACATGATGTCAGAGACAGCAGACAGACAGTCACTGGTATTTTGTAGCAGAGCAGGAGTGATGTCTCGGGAGGAGGTGTATAATTGGGTGTCATCAGCGTAGAGATGGTACTGGAAGCCAAATCTGCTGATGGTTTGTCCAATGGGGGCTGTATAGATTGAGAAGAGGAGAGGACCTAGAACCGATCCCTGAGGAACCCCGACAGCAAGAGGAAGAGGAGGTAGAACCTGCAAATGAGACACTGAAGGAGCGGTTAGAAAGGTAAGATGAGAACCAAGAGAGAGCAGTGTCCTGGAGGCCAATGGTGCTGAGCATGCTGAGGAGAAATTGGTGATCAACAGTGTCAAACGCTGCAGAGAGATCCAGAAGAAGCAACAATGAAGATAGAGAGATATACCTGGGATCCACACTGTGGCGGCAAGGCGTCCCTCTATAGCCCACAGGTCCAGCTACTTCTAACTTCGCAGCAAACTTTCTCAGCTTATATCTTACTTGAAACAAATGCCTGCGTAGCCAAGTGTTACGCAAGCTGACAGATCAGTACTTTTCCAGTATAAGGCCTCCCTCCTTCGAATAGCCAGTTCTTAAGAGGTTAACCTGGCACTGGAAAAAACCCATGACTTGATGCTGAACAGCCCCGAGCCATGAACACCTGGGTTCCCATGATCACCCTCTAACCATGCTGGGTAGTATTATCTCAGTTACAGTGTTCCCAAAACAACGAGGCTCTGATAACAACTCTCTGTGTCAATATGCACTGCTTCTCAGCTACACGAAGTTAGGAACTTTACAGCTTAAGATCTCTTATTCTTAAAGAGATACTGACAATATGGATTCCGGATGGTCAATAAACCTCTTAGCACTACAAACATAGAAAATTAAATATATCAAATATCTTCAAAATGAAAGCCAATAAAAAATTTTCATGGTCATATTCGTGTTCAGCACACAAAGATACTACAGAATTAGACCTCAGAGTCAGTAATAATTTCAGTGTTGACCAGTGTTATCAGAGGATTGCATATTCAAATCCTGTATTAGAACTAAATTATAAGTTAATAGAACAAATATTGCCGTTAACCCATAACCAGTCCTTTAACACTGAAAAAAATTGCAAAAAATAGATAATTTGTATTACTGTATTTGTAAGAACTTAAACCATACAATGATCATTTTATTTATCATAGTAAGTACTGTACAATAAGAAGAAACAATGCCATAATTGCTGTTTTTTTGTTACCTTGCCTCCCCAACAAAAGAATGAAAGGGCATATAAGGTACCTCCATATTATACCAATAAACACTACAGCATAAAACAAGCCCTCACACATCTACATCAATGGAAAATTAAAAAAGTTCTGGGCATTAAAATATGATAACACAAAAAAGTAGTAAAGCATAAAAAAAGTATATAGATTTGGTATTGCCATAATAGTACTGATCTGCAAAACAACCAAAATTGTTTTTTCTCCCGTAAATAAATCCTAATTTTTTTAAATAAATAATATGTGCCCGAACAAAGGACCATTAAAATACAACTGATTACAAAAAAAACGAGCCCTCATATGGCTACAGTGGGTATGGAAAGTATTCAGACTCCTTTACATTTTTCACTCTGTTTCATTGCAGCCATTTGGTAAAATCAAAAAAGTTGTTTTTTTGCTCATTAATGTACACGCTCCACCCCCCCCCATCTTGAAAGAAAAAAAAACAAACGTATATATTTTTGCACATTTATTAAACAAGAAAAACTGAAATAACAAATGGTCATAAGTATTCAGACCCTTTGCTCAGTATTGAGTAGAAGCACCTTTTGAGCTAGTACAGCCATGAGTCTTCTTGGCTTTCAGGTTTTTCACACCTGGATTTGGGGATCCTCTGCTATTCTTCCTTGCAGATCCTCTCCAGTTCCCTCAGATTGGATGGTGAACGTTGGTGGACAGCCATTTTCAAGTCTCTCTAGAGATGCTCAATTGGGTTAAGGTCAGGGCTCTGGCTGGGCCAGTCAAGAATGGTCACAGAGTCGTTCTGAAGCCATTGCTTTGTTATTTTAGCTGTGTGCTTAGGGTCACTGTCTTGTTGGAAGATGAATCTTCGTCTAAGGTCCAGAGCGTCTGGAAGAGGTGTTCATCCAGGATATCTCTGTACTTGGCCGCATTCATCTTTCCTTCAATTGCAACCAGTCGTCCTGTCCCTGCAGCTGAAAAACACCCCCATAGCATGATGCTGCCACCACCATGTGTCACTGTTGGGATTGTATTGGGCAGGTGATGAGCAGTGCCTGGTTTTCTCCACCGCTTAGAATTAACTCCAAAAAGTTCAATCTTCATCTCATCAGACCAGAGAATCTTATTTCTCATAGTCTGGGAGTCCTTTGTGTGTTTTTTTTGCAAACTGTATGGAGGCTTTCATATGTCTTCCACTGAGGAGAGGTTTCGTTGGCACACTGCCATAAAGCCAAGACTGGTGGAGGCTGCAGTGATAGTTGACTTTGTGGAACTTTCTCCCATCTCCCTACTGCATCTCTATATATAGCTCAGCCCCAGTGATCATGGGGTTCTCCTTTACCTCTCTCACCAAGGCTCTTCTCCCACGATTAATTAGTTTGGCTGGATGGCTGGGTCGAGGAAGAGTTGTGGTCGTCCCAAACTTCTTCAATTTAAGGATTATGGAGGCCACTGTGCTCTTAGGAACCTTGAGTCCTGCAGAAATTCTATTGTAACCTTGGTCAGATCTGTGCCTTGCCACAATTCTGTCTCTGAGCTCTTTGGGCAGTTCCTTAGACCTCATGATTCTCATGTGCTCTGACATGCACTGTGAGGTCTTATATAGACAGATATGTGCCTTTCCTAAACAAGTCCAATCAGTTTAATTAAATACAGCGGTGTGAACTTCAAGGAGGATCAGAAAGAAATGGACAGCATGTGAGTTAAATATGAGTGTCACAGAAAAGGCTCTGAATACTTATGACCATGTGATATTTCAGTTTTTCTTGTTTTTTTTTTTTCTTACAAGATGGGGTGCAGAGTGTACATTAATGATCAAAAAAATTAACTTCTTTGATCTTACCAAATGGCTGCAATGAAACAAAGAGAAAAAAATTTAAAGGGGTCAGAATACTTTATGTAGCAACTGTATGTAAAAAACAAAAACACAGTCATTTCAAGAACTAAAATAGTTGCTGCTCCAACAAAAGAACACAAATTTTAGCATGTTTGTATCTAATTTAAACAACTACAAATATTACAGAGGCAAACAAAGAATAACATGGGAAAAAGGAATATACAATTACCAGCTCCAAACACCCACAGTGGATAAATAATGTTTGATGTCATGAATTTAGGCAATGCAATATTAATATATGGAGTCTACGATGATGTCATTTATTTGTTTACTGAAGTTAATGGCAAGCATATTCAAGCTTAAGACTGGGTTCTCATCTTTCAGTTCAAAAACGTAACAGAAACTAAACAAAAATGCTGGCAATTAAAAAAAAAAAAATCATCCTTTTTTGTAACTGACCCCAATTTTACAGTACCTGTGTTGCAAATCCAAGTAGGTTACAAAACCACCTACATTGATAAAAAACATGTTTTTCTAAAAATGCATCTTTTAATCACTTGCATTTTGATGCAATTGAAAAATGCAACAAAATGTAATATGCAATATCTGTCTAAAGTTCGCAAAACACCTTCAATAGTTGTATGCAGAACAGATATTCTTAATGATGTTGCAATACATATGCACAGACATGTACACGTGTTTTCAAAAACTAAGGTAATTTATCTTACCTCACAAAAAAAAAACTGATTCCTTGATATCCTAAGACTGCAGTCACATGATCACAGCTTTAACCAATCTGCAACTGCTATCTCCAAAGATGCAGCTGTCTTATCCAGTTGCTACATGCATGGGTAACTTTATCGGTTATGAAAAAAAAAAATAATTCTCACCTATGTACTGACATTTATGTTAATGATGCATCTGGCAGTCCTCTTCCTGGGTGTGTTGGTATCTTCCAGCGCCAGCTGAACAAAACTTCAATTAGAGGCTGCAGCAGTCACGTGACACTGCCTGATGTCACCATTTAGAAGTGTCACGACACAGGTGGTGGATCCGCTGGGTCAGCTTGAGAGATAACAATAACAACACCAGGGACCGGAGTCAAAGGAGCCTCCAGTATTCACCAGAGCCCGCCGCAAGATGGGATGGACTTGGCTGCAGAAAACTCCCAGGTCGCTACCCCTGACATGGGCGCTCATGATGACAGACAAGGTGCCAACAAGGTACTGGAGGAATAGGCAGAGGCGTAATCAGGTCACAGACAAAGAGTTCAGGGCAGGTAGAGAGTAGTCAGGAAAATGCAGCATGGGTCGAACCAGGAAAGATAGAATAAAAGCAATGTAGCACAAACTCTAGAAATGGAACACCAACAACTAACAAGCTGGGAAAGGGAGTTCCTTAAAATAACAAACACTGGCAAAAGATAGGATCCAATGGCAGTGGGAAGTCTGCACTTGCCTTTTAAATCTTCAAAATCTGACACGGGCATGCCAGCAGTGAGCAGTGTAGACCAGCAGAACAGGAGCAGTGAGAGGTAACTGACAGTGTGTCCATGTTCTGTAGTGGAGACCGTGGCAGGCATTTTGGCATGAAGGCTCTGAACATTGACGTCAATAAGCAATAGTGGAAGGCAGTGACAAGGCAGACAAATTCATAGGGGCCACCTGCAGGATGATCGTGGTTACTGACTGTGATTATGCTGGCTAAATATGGCGGACATTGTTTGAGTTTTAACACCTTAACAGCTGGCCACCATCTTAAGACAGTAGGCATCAACATCCTTTAATGCCACTACAGTAGGGGTGTGAAGCAGTTCCCTATCCACTCCTGCTCTAAGAGTGGTTACTGACAGTTTTAAGAACAACCTTCTTCCAATCCCAGCTGTCTAATCTAACCCAGTCTGTGAGCACAGCATGACTGATAGGGATACAATCTCAGATTGTATAAACCCTTTGCAATCAGTCCTGGAGACCTACAGTAGATAAGACACCAGGGATGCCTATTCGTTAAGTCTGCTGTTAGGACACACTAAGGGCCACATGTATGAAAACTGTCTAGGTCTAAAACTCTCTTTCTTGCCTATAGTAAGCAATTAGAGCGCCCCTTTAATTTCATATAGTGCTCTGAAAAAATGAAAGGGGAGCTCTGACTGGTTGCTATGGGCAACAAAGAGAGTTTTAGACTTAGACAGTTTTTATACATGTGGCCCTAAGTGTGACACTGATCTAAGCAAACTTAGCAAAACTAACCTGTGTCAACTTCTGTCAGAGCAGCATAGACCATAACGTACTAGCAAAAAAAAGTCAGAAAATATTAAAAAAAAAAAAAAAAAAAAAATAAAATAGATTTGATAGCACAGCATTTTGCTAGGTACCTATACATATTAATTTAACAAGTTATTTAGTGTGAAATGAAAAATTAAAAAAAATTCTATATTCATGCCACAAAAAAGTAAATATATAATACTTGCACAATTATTAGGCAAGTTGTATTTTTAAGGATTCATTTTATTATTGAACACATACTGTTATTCAATACAAAATGTTAATAAACCTCAAACATGAATATTACAGAAAGTAAATGAGGTTATTGGTTTCTTAGAAGAATGTGTGTCCATAGGGGGACATGAAATTCAAGTGAAAAAAAAGAAATATTAAAAGATCAAATCTACCCCTTTTGCCATTTTACAAATAAAAATAAATAATAAAAAATGTAGTAGTCATTTTTCACATTTTCAAGAAAATTTGCAAAATAGATTTTTTTAGGGACCAGCTCAGTTCTGACGTGGCTTTAAGTGGTCTGTATGTTAGATACCCCCACAAATGACCCCATCTAAGAAATTAGACCCCTTAAAATATTTAAAAATTCATTTAGGAAGTGTGTTACCCCTTGAGATATTTCAGGGAAATTAAAGTAGAATGGAGGTGAAATTTCAAAATTTCATTTTTTTTTGCATTGATCACTGTAACACGGTAGACCAGGTAAATGCAACTCAACATCAATTCCCCAGATTCTGTCATTTTCAGAGATATCCCATATGTGGCCCTAGTGCGCTATTTGGCTCAACCACAAGCCTCAGAATAGGAGGAGCACCTACCGAACTCTGAGGTCTCATTTTCAGGCGCCATTTCATGATTACGGACGCCCTAAGGTGCTAAAACTTAATAAACTCCCCTAAAAAGACCCCATATTGGAAACTACACCCCTTAAAGAATATATCCAGGGGTGCAGCGAGTCACAGGGTCGCCACAGGTGATTCACAAATTTTTTTTAGCGTTAGGCTCTTAAAACGAAAAAAAATATTTTTACAACAATCTGCAATTTTAGCTGAAAATGTTTACATTTTTTTTCCAGGATTTCTTGTGAAAGCATCCCAAATTGTGTTACGCAATTTCTTCCAAGTTTGGCAATACCCTTTATGTGGGTAAAAACTGCTGTTTGGACGCATAGCAGGGCGTACAAGAGAGGGAGCACTATTTGGCATTTGGAACTCAGATTTTGGTGGGGCCATGTCACATTTGCAAAGCCCCCAAAGTACCAGAACAGATGAAATCTTCAAGAATTTGCCCCATTTTGGATTCAACACCCTTCATGTATCTCATCTAGGTGTGTACTGTGCATTTTGGACACACCGGTGTTCCATAGATTTTTTAGCATTGGGCCATGAAAATGGGAGGAAAAAAAACGCAGTTCTGTCATTGTTTTTTGGGCTTCATTTTTACAGTGTTCGCCGTGCGGGATAAATGACAGGATAACTTTTACTATGCGGGTTAGTACAATTACAGTGATAAAAATTTTACACAGTTTTTTTTATATTTTATTACTTTTACACAATAGAAATGCATTCATACAAAAAAATTATTTTTATGTTGTCCTCTTCTGACAGTCATAACTTTTTTTATTTTTCTGTATACGGAGCTAATTATGGGCTTGTTTTTTGCGGGATGAGTTGACGTTTTTATTGATATCTTTATTGGGGGGACAAGGCTTTTTGATCGCTTTTAAATCCTGTGACAACTCCACTCACATCTCGGACGCCATCTTGACTGTTCCGGGTGTGTTAACTCATGGATCGCCGCCTGGGTGAGCGGAATGGCACCAATATAGCAGTCTGAGACAAGGTTTCTCTTTCAACTGGCCTCAGCCAGCTTTATTACTCCAACAAAGGATTACAAGCAAAACTTACAAAATAAACACTTGTCCATCTACCCACTAACTAAAAATATATACCGTCCCTGTCTGTCCGTGGCCACGGCCTAATCCCAAGTACCACATCACACTTTTTCCCAGCTTCCTGCCAGGTTCTGGCTTCTCCTCAGCGTCTGGGGCCAGAGCCTCTTTCCAGCTCCAAAACTGCTCCACTCGCAGGCAGCAGACCACGCCCCCTGATTACCTGGAGCAGCAGGCTTTTATAGGCCCCCATGGCCATGCCAAAAACATGTGCTGGAACACGGGGAGTAGACACCCACCCAACACATTGTCTACTCTCAATAAGAGCCGACCCACAAATAGCTCTAAACGGCTGCCAACCGCATACTGTGACTGACAGCATATATGGATAGCTCTTATCCCACCAATGCCAGGTACCCCTGGTGGCGTGTTGCATGTGGATCTTCTGTATAGCTTCACTTACTGGCAGAAACATGCAACTGCTTGCTGTCGCTCTGCCACAATCCGTTTTTTGGAAGGCAGGGTGAAGAAAATACTTAAATCCTAGTAGTGTTTTTTATTTTTATCAGCGCTCACCGTGCTGTATCTGTGACAGATTAGTTTTACTCCCTGGGTCGAGACAATTATGGCGATACCCAGTTTATATAGTTTTTTTATTTGGAAGCACCAATTTTTTTTTTAAAGTGTTTTCATTGTGTAAAACAATATTTGTACATCTCTATCTTCTGATAGCCATAACTTATTTATTTTTCCGTATAAAGAGCTGTGTAAAGCCTTTTTTTGTGTGTGATGAACTGAAATTTTAATTGGCACCACATTGGTGTTTATACGAGTTTCTGATCACTTTTTATTCCATTTTATGTGCTGTGGGATGAACAAGAATCGCAATTCTGTGACTGTTTTTTCTTTTTTACGCCGTTCACCGTAAGGGCCGGTACAAGGCATTTTGGTGCCCTAGGCAAGTAGGGCCATTGGCGCCCCCCGCCCCACCCCCCAAAAAATGTAATCCACAGCCCTAACCTAACTCCCCAGCTAGGTGGATGAGAATAAAAAACACACGACCCAACACACGACAGTGGAGTATAGCCCCCCCCCTCTCACTATTGCCCCCCCCCATCTCTCACTATGCCCCCCCCCTCCTCTCACTACAGCCCTTCTCACTATAACCCCCACTTTCTCACTATAGCACCCCCTTTCTCACTATAACCCCCACTTTCTCACTATAGGCCCCCCTCCTCTCACTATGGCCCCCACTTTCTCACTATGGCCCCCCTTTCTCACTATGGCCCCCACTTTCTCACTATGGCACCCCTCCTCTCACTATAACCCCCACTTTCTCACTATAGCCTCCCCCCTTTCTCACTATGGCCCATCCAAAACACACACACATGTCCTGGAGCACTCTGTGCTGTGTAGTGAGCCAAAACTCCGCCCACACCTCCCTGTATCCAGCATCCTGTGACAGGAAGCTGTCAGAACAAGAGAGGATGACATAGAGAAGCATAAACATGATGGGAGGGAGGTAGACTTACCTCTCCTATCATCCTCCATAACATAGTGCTGCTGCTCTTCACCCCCCCCCCCCCCACACCTCTGGCAGAGAAGGGGTGGGCAGAGATAATCCTGAATCCCTTCTGCTGCAGGATCTAGGTGCTGGCACCCTGGCTGTGACTAACATGTATATGATATGATATGTATGGAGCTGGCTCTATGCCCGTTCCGCACCCCCTAGAGGCAGGCAGAGTTATGGCGCCCTAGGCTATCGCCTACCTCTGCCTAGCCATCGTCCCGGCCCTGACCGGAAGGGTTAATTAATGTGACAGATTTATAGGGTAGGCCGTTACGCACGTGGAAATATCAAATATAGGTACTTTATTTTTTCTTTTTTGGGGGGGGGAGGGATTGGCGTTTGTAAAGGGAAAAAAGGCGGTGAACATGTTTTTATTTTATTTTTCGTGTGAGCTTTGCTTTTTTTTTTTTTTTTTACACTTTTTCCAATTTTACCCAGAGGAGAATTGTATGAGTGATCTTCAAATCGCTTATACCTGTACATTACTGCTATGTACTGGTTTCCATGGTGACTTTCAGTCACCATGCCCACAATGCATTGCGGACATGGTGACGTCACCGGACAACTGGATGCTTTCGTAAAGCTTCCGGGCTGTCAGGTAAGGGACCAGTGCGACCAAGGGTTCCTCCTGCCTGCAGCTTCAATGTTGCGACCATGATAGGTTGCGAGTTTTGAAGGGTTGATCACTCCGGCTGCGGTGGATGCAGCATGATGCCAGCGGTAATATACCACTGGTCCCATGCCACGATTTTGTGAGCTCCGCTTGTGAGCTCACAAGATCGGCATGACGTGCCCATCTGTCAAACTGCAGGAACCCCTACCCGAACTTGACGTATGGGTATGTCAAATGTCAGTAAGATGTTAAAGCGGTTGTCTACTTAAACTTATACTCACCTTCCCTCTCATCCAGTGACACTGCAGTCCTTACTCTCCAGGTGGTCTTTTGTTTTCTTCCAGTCTTCTGATAAACAGGGCAACACGACTGAAGCCAACCACATGCCAGCGTCACCGTTCTGAAATGGAAAGCTCGGGACATTGATGTCAGGCAATGGAACATAACCACTGCAGCCACAAAAAAAAAAAAGTACCCTTCAGCCCACAAAAAACATCCCCTTCACTCTGGTCCACAGATGGAAAAATAAAGCAGCCGCTATTGGTCACACAAAATGGCGCCACCAATTAAATGCAGAACAAAGTTGTTTTTTTATAAAAGTGCTAAAACATAACACAAACTCTTAAAACTTGGTATCATCAGGGCCGTAGTGCCCTAAAGAATAATGATAACGTCATTTATATACCAAACAGAAAACGCTACAAAAATTATCCTCTCCCCCCCCCAAAAAAAATGGTTCAGTTCTGTTTCTTTCACATTCGACCTCAAAAAAAGTTTTCACGGCTCTCGGAAAAATCAAATATGACATAAACAAATACTTACCCAGCTGTTACTCCCGGCGATCCGCTTCTCTGGACTTCCAGAGTCTCATCCCGACATTGAGGAGAGGCTCTATTCACTTACAATGGACTACAAGCCCCGCCAACATGTCAGGATGAGAGCACAGAAGAAAAGAAGATCGCCAGGAGCGACAGCAGGGGTATTAAGGTATTAGCTTATATGCACACAGCAGTTTTTGAAGTATAAACTTACGTTTCAAAAAACGCCTGAATAGAGGCATATTTTGAAGCATATTTTGGAGAGCAATTTGAAGAATAATTTGAAATATCCTATACCCAACTTTTCATATGGGGATTTCATGAGCAAAAACGCATCAAAAAAGGACATGACTTATTTTTACATCTGTAATTACATTAAAAAAATGGCTGCAATTCCGCCTGTGAAATACGAATCGTGTGACTGACAAGACTTATTTTACATTATTCAGGGTATGTTCACAAAGCGTATTGGGGTGCGTACTGTACATGTCGCAATGTGCCGGGTGTTTTGAAGCACACAGTGATCAGTACGTACTTCCAAAGCACAGGGGGTGGCCCCATTCACAAGCATAGTAAGGGCCGCAAACAATTGACATGTCCTTCTCTCTCCAGGCATACAATACAATCGTATTGTACTCCCGGGGAGAAGAGGCATGAGTCATAGTTTTCTATGAGAGCTGTGAATTACCGTAATTGCGACACGCATTTCACCCCTTATAAAGCGCAAATACGCAGCAAGATGCGCCCGCAATTACACCATGTGAACATAACCTCAATGAAGGAAGATGTGAAGCTTGTCTGAGACTGGTCTTAGGCCATTTTCCAGGAAGTAAGACATGCTACAATACAGCCCAAATAACAGTGTGAACACAGCCTTAGGCTAAGTTCACATGGCTAACTGCAGGGCGTATAGTACGCGCCACAATTACACCAGGACTTCGGGAGCTTGTGTCAATCGGCGCGTACCCCTGCAATGCGTGGGGGGAGGGGCAGTCCGCCGGCCCCATAGACTGTCATTACTCACGTGAATAAATGACATGTTAATTATCTCCCCGCACGTCGTATTGTGCGCCTGGGGAGAGGAGGTGTAATCCTTAGTTCTTTATCAGAACTGTGGATTACCGTAATGACTGGGGTACATTTCACTCGTATTAGAGCACAGTACACAGCAAAATGCACCCCAATTTAACGAACACAGCTTTAGTCTTTTGTTCTGTTTTTGGGCCACTCTGGTACTAATAGAATTTTGTTTTTCTAGACAGCAGTTTCACAAACTTTTTATATCACTTTGAAAAAAAATCCCCTCTGTAGATGAGCTAGGGACTTCCGTATTATTTTTATCTGGTGCAATGCAGAATTTATAGGGATTCTCCAGATTAGAACACCCATTCTACTTACACCCTATTACAAATGTCTAAACTCATTCATTAAGAGCCCGGGCCTGCGCTCAGGGAGGAATGCTGCCCAGGTCGCGCCGTCCCCCTCGCCTAGTCACTGCCGAGCCGGCGTCTAGCTGCTCACTACATCAGTGACCGCGCTCCCTTCCTCCCGCTCCTCTCTGCCACACGCGGCTATTTGAACCAGTGGCGGGATTCCGGGCTGACTACACGCATGCGCAGTGGGATCCTGTATCGCCGTAACAGCGCGGTATTTTTCAGTGTGGGGCAGCGGGCGCTACTATGGAGGAGGGCACACGGGAGGAGGTCGTACCCTTCGACCAGGTGGCCAACGTGGCCACCTCCTGGGTATTTGACTACATGTTCGCCAGCCTATGTCATTACTTTGCGAATGAGGAGCGGGCGGAGGACTTTCAGCGGATGTGCCGAGCGATAGAAGGTAACGAGGTGCTGAATGATGAGGGGGACGGAACTATTTACATGTGAGCGGCGATGAGTGACGTGACTGTGTCATTGCGCCCAACAGTTATTGTGGTGTTACTCCGCGAGCAAGGACTGGACTATTGTCTGCTGTATATGACAGGCGTCGGCAGCTGCACATGACACACGGGAGGGTAGTTCTGTCTGCGATCTCCAGGTCCTCAAATGTGCCATTCGCTGCAAAGTTGCCTGATATTTCCCTCACATCTTGGAATGGCTTATGTTTCAGTCATACATACCTGGCATCACCAGTAAATGCAGGACTGTGTGTGTGAGGCTCCTCCTATCGATTTCACTTTAACCCATTAAACGGGTTGTCTCACTACAAGGATTGCTTTTCATGTTAAAGATCTTGCAAAAACAAGTCACTTTGCAAAATATGTCCATTAACAGTGTCCTACCTATTCCTAGATATCCCCTCTTGTATAGGCTGCATCAGCTCCTCAGGTCGCTATAGCTAACAGACCTGTTTCCATCTCTTCCTGTTTAGGCTGCCAGCACTGGTTGCTATAGCTACACACCTGGCTTCTACTGCAGCCTAATAGAAGGCAGTAAACACCCCCCTGAATTCAAAATGAAACCAAGAAAACAGGACTGAGGTAAGATGAATCAATGTAGCGAGACAATCCCTTTAAGCCAAACGCTTGAAAAGTACTTCATGACTAGCACCTTTGTTTTCGTTTTTACCTCCTTGCATTCGTAACTTTTTTTATTTTTTCAATGATGCAGTTGTATGAGTTGTACTTTTTGGGATATAATTTAAGTTCACTTTTAAATTAACCCCTTAAAGGGGATTTATCGTTTGAGCTGCTCGTGCTGTTCTGCTAATTTTCTCAGATTGAGTTTGAAATCCAGGGCGGGTTTCTTCCTCTCAGCAGGCGTGTCTCCCATCCCATGAGGCGTGTCTCCCCTCACTGAAGGACTGTGGCATCATCATTTTGTTTGAAGCAGGGGATGCAGAGGGTTGTCTGGATATAACAGCTCTGGAGCCTCCTTCCCCGCTTATGTCTGCAGCCTTGAGGTCCCACAACTGCAGCAAGCACCTATTATATCTCTTAGTTTACACACTGAAAGCCAGCAGCTTTAACTTTTGTTCTAGTGGTATTCAAAACCAATTGTACTGGCAAAAGGGAGAGACCTTTTACTCAACTACAAGGACAAATGTCAGCTTCAAGTAAAGATCTCTGCTTGCTGTCAGTGATATGAGTGAAAACAGTGGGGGAGGTAGATCAGTTTTAGGAAGGGGGAAAACCCGCTCCGCCTTTAAAAAGATTTGGCTAATGGTGTAACGGTAGAGTGTTTGGTTTTTAAAAAAAACGAAAAGGGGGTTTGGGTTTTTTTGCCCTCAAGGGTAAAAATTCCCCCCCCCCCCCCCCCCCCAAAAATTTCTACACATAGTAGGAGGGCCTAAAAAAAATGGGATGTCCCAAACTCAAATTTAAATATAAACACATACATCTCCCCTAATCAAAGTTTCAACCCCCAGATTAAAAGCATTGTAAACACATATGTTGGAAATTTCCCTTTTTTGACTGTGAGGGGTGGGACACTATATAGGGGGGCTTTCGTTGTGTGAAAACATAAAAAAATTTTTAAAATGTCACAAAATAAATTTTTTTTTATTTTTTTACATATTGTTTCAATTTCTAAAAGAAAAAAAAAAAAAAAAAACAATTTGGGGCGGGAAAAATCCCCAACCCCGTTTTGCCAACTGAAAAACCCATGTACCCTTTTAAAAACAAGCCCCTCATACAGACACAGTGTTATTTTATAATTCCCTACAGATGCTGTTGTTAAGGAGGCGGGGTTTGGGCATTCGATCTGAGGAACAAAAGCCTTTTTTTCAAATTTGCAGTTAAAAAACTAAACCTGTGGGGGAGGTGAATCAACCTCTTGGCAAAAGCCCTTTAAAATAGGCAGTAATTGCCCAGACCCTTTCCCCTTGAGCGAGATGTCCCATAGAGCCAGCAGATTTGGGTTTTTCACTACGTTTTTTAAACAGTTCAGAGGGGGAGAAAAACACGGAGTGTGCAGGCAGCCAATCAAGCGGGGGGGCGTGGCCGGGGGGGGTTTCCTGTCTAGGGGCATACCAACGGCTGAATAAAATGTCACCCCAGCCAATAACAGTGAGGGGGGCGTGTCTAGGGGGAATCGACCAAAGGGGCTTTTCTGCCCACCCAACCCACCCAAAAATTTTAAAAGGGACGTTTTACAGCGAAGCTGATATCTCTAAACCAAGTGACAGAGGTAATGCAACCCAATTACAAAAGTGCTTTTTTTTACTGTCCCCATAATCTGGGGCTTGTCTTTGTAACAAAAAAAACCCCCCTTTTTAACCCCAGGCCTGAAAAGTAGTTAATGACCAGAATGTTTTTTTTAGTTTTTGCCTCCTTGCGTTTCAACAGTTGTAACTTTTTTTTATTTTTTCAATGACGCGTTGGGACGAGGTTCCCCTTTTTATTTGAGCAAGTTGTACTTTATGGGGATTAGTTTAAGTTACTTATTTTTTTTTTTTTTTTTTTTTTAAAACCGTTCATATTTCACACAAAATACTTGCTGATTAATTCTACAGGTTATTCGTGTTTAAATACCAAAATATGTGAGTGTGTATATTTTTTTCAAAAATTATTTTTTTTAAAAATATTTTTTATTTTATTTATTTTTTTTACACTTTTTATTTTTTTTTTTGTTTTTTTTAATCCCATGAGGAAAAACTGTTTTAAAATTTTTTTTTTTTTTTTTTACCTTAGTAATTATTAGATATTTTTATGTTTATCATTTATCGTGTCGTCTGACACAGGCAGTGATGGACAGCACAAAGTGGCCCTGATCACTGGTTTTTAAACATACAGTCTGGGGCCATTTAGGTCCCAGAGCGACGTGCGGGTTTTCCCCAAAAGCCTGTAGGTCCCCGGGTTTTCCCGATCCCCGGAAAAAAGCAGGGGAACCCCTTTGATTGCGTCGGAAAGCACTCCCAAAATTCAGGGGTTGGGGCCCGGGTTGCGGAGGTTTCCTCTGCCCCCGGTGCTCCCAGGGCATGCTCTGGGATAGGGGTGTGTAGTAAGCCCCAAAACCCCAAGGCAGTTTTTCCCCCGCAAACCCCAAAAGTTACAGGGGGCCCCAAAAAGGGGTCCCCTTGTTAAAAACAAAACAAACCCGCACCAGCCGACTTTCCAAAAGTCAGGGGCCGGCGGTGGGTTAAAGGGTTTTTAAATTTTACAAAATTTTTTTGTTACCCCATTCAAATTTAAACCTTAAAAAAACTTGTTGGGAAAATTTTTAAAGGTTTTTTAACGGTCGTGTGTTTCCCAAATGGGGTGTAGGTTTTTTGTGTGGTTTTAAATCCCACAAGGGTTTTTATTACATTTTTATTTTTTTTTTCACTTTTTTTATGTTTTTATTTTTTTTTAAAATCATCTGAATGGGAAAAATTACTTTTTTTTTTTTTTCACTTGGAAATTATTAGCATTTTTATATATGCAATTTCTTTCTAATTTTTTGTCGGTCTGACACAGGCAGCGACCCGGGCAGCACAAAAGTGTGCCCGATCGCGGGGTTTTTTACGCAGAAGCCCGGGGGCCCAAACCTGTAGGTCTAAAGGGTAAATGTGCAGTTTTTCCCCGGGTTGTGGGTCACCAAAAAAGCCCCCGTTTCACCCGAAAGAAGCGGGGGGAAAGCCCTTTGTTTTTCCGCTGCGGTCAAAAAAACCGTGGCAATAAAAGGGGAAAAAGTGGGGGTTTCCCCTGTTTCCTGGCACTTGCAAGGGTGGGTGGGAAAGGGTTGTAAATTTAAGCTCTGTTCCTACCCACAGCTGTGGTGCTAAAAAGCTGCAAACCCACGTTGTCGGGCATTGACCCCAAAAGCGGGTGGTCTTTAAAGGGGTTTAAAAGGGAAATCCCCCGACTTTTTAAAAAAAGTGTTTTGTTTTTGGGCCCGTGGAAAAAAAAAATAGAAGAGAAAACCTTGTTAAAAGCTCTGGTTCCGGGGCGTGGCCGGAAACCCCCCTTGACCAAGATGGCCGTGTGAGTTGTTAGCTCCAGGGATTCCCTGCGGGATAAGGGGCAACCCTGCACCACCCCTAAAAAAAGGGAAAACCCAACGGCCCCGGTTTCCCCTTACTCCCCAAAAGGGGCCCGGGGAGGAAGGGTTTGGAGCGCAGACGCCCCTGCTGCAGTTTTTGGGGGCCCGGAGATCCTTGGGTTGGAGGGTTTGGGGCCCTAACCCGGGAATTTCGCCGGCAGCCAGCGTTGAACCGGGGTGGGGGCCCCCCTGGGGGAGTGCGCCATCACCCCGGACGGGGGGAAACCAGTGGAGGCTGCGGGATGCTTTCCCCCCTTGAGGGGAAAAAACGGACGGAAGAAGGCGGAGTCAGCGCCGGGCCCCTTTCAGAAGGGGGGAGTGGGGAAAACGCTGGGGCGGGGGGGGGCCCAGGGGGGAATGTTTCACGCCGCCTGCGGAAAAACCAGGTTTGGAGCACAGAGTACGGGGCAGAGCCCCCCTGGGTGCGGAGTGTCTTGGTAGCATGAGGGGCCCTGGCCCTTTCTGTGAGCACCTAAAAAGTTTTCCCCCCAGGGCTCTGCCCCAAACAGAGGAACACGGAGACCCCAAACACCGTGCCCTAGGGGAAACCCGGGGGCCCTTTTAGACCCGGGGGACGGCCCTTTTAAAACAGTGGTGCTCCTAAAACCCTATATATGGGGGACATTGCTAGGGGGGAGAATCCCGGGCCCGGGACAGGACTGGGGGGGAGAGTTGCAGAGCGGGGAAAACCTCCCCCCCATGTATTGGATCAAATTCCAGCTGTGTGCCGGATTTCCCTTCCCAGTCCCTTTGGGGAAGGGCCAAATACGGCCCTGTAGGGCCCCTTTTTGGAAAACATTACACCTCTCTCTTTGAATACCTCCATTATGTAAATCAAGGGGACTGAATCGGGGGGGTGAAAATTTTCCCGGGATGATCGCCCCTGCTACCGAGTTAATGTGAACAGGAATTCCCTAGGTAGTCCTTTGGCTGGGACTTTTTAAATTTGTCTTTTGGACACCCTTCCATTACACACCCCGGGCCCCGCCTCCTAAACCCAAACCCCCAAAATTTGGCAATCGTTTTCCTTAGAAAACCTTCCCATTTGAAAGGAAAAGGAGTCTTTTTGGAAAATCAAGGAGGCTTTTAGAGCAGAATCTCCCTTGAAATCCAAAAGGGAAAAATAAAGCAAAATAGGGGGACGAGTCGACCCCCAATTGAATCTGCCATGATCACCTGGCAATTTGTTCAATCCTTGAAAAACGTGTGCCCAACCCCAAGCTAAACTTCTGCGGGGAGCCAGTCGCCAAATAGGGTTTTTGGGAAAAATTGGGGCGGAGGAATAACCTCGGGGGTTGAGGGGGGTTTCCCAGAAGCTGCGGGCCCGAGGAAAAGTCTTTGGGTTGCTGGAGGAAATCTTTGGAGCTTTTTTTCGGGGTTTTGTTTCGGGCCCGGCATTTAAAAAAAAGGGGGAAGGCCCACAAAAGCTCTTAAGCCTAAAGGTTTCTGTTTTTAAACCCGTGTGATTTTAAATCTGCTGATTCATGACTTCCGTTTTAAGAGCGGGACCCAAAATGAAAGCTGGGGCCCCAAAGCCCCCTTCATTATAAGGACGCATTATAAAAATTTTATTTCCTGTTTTTACCCTGGAGGACCTTAAAAAAACCCGTTCAAATCTCAGCCCTTTTGCTGGACTTTTTTTAAAGGAGCCCCTTACCCCAAAACCGGTGGGGGTTTTCCCCTTTTCCCCCCTACATGCTAAAAGGGAAAGGGACGCTCTGCGGGCTTTCGTCCCTTTTTAAACGTTTTTCCCCACTTTTTTTGGCCCCAAACCTTAGAGATTTTTGTCACCCCAGCCCACTGTTTGGGAAAAATGGAGCCCTCCTCCTATGCTCCCCCCCCCTGAATGGCAGACGACACGTTTCTAAGAAAAAAAGACCCTCTGGGGAAAAATTGGGGGGGCCCCTTGGGGACGTCCCTTCCCTCCCCCGGGCCACCGGGAGATATTAGGGGGCTCGGGGGAGCAGTTTTCCCTTGTGACCCTTTCTCTTTTTTGTCTTTCTCCTCTTTCGGGGTTTTTGGTAAAAGGGTTTGGGCCCTTTGGTTGTGATAGTTTACAAGTTTTTAAAACCTGTCCCCCCCCTTTTGGGGAACTGATAGTTAATTGTTCCCTACATTTTTTTTTTTTATTAGGGTCATTTAAAATGGGGAACTACTAAGCTTATGGTTTTTAAGTCTTGAAATTTTATTGTTTTTACATTGACAGGATTGCCCCTATCAGCTTTGGGTGGCGTTTGGGTGGGAACATTGGCCCGGTTTTGCAGTTACTGCTTAACTAAAGTCCTTTTAACCCTCATTAAGTTATTAGAGTAATAACTAAAAATTTTTTTGGGCCCCAGCGATTCCCCCACGGCCCCCTGGTGGTGCCCGCTGTCTGTCTTTTTGGTCCGTCTGATTTGAAAAAACCCTTGGGTGCCCCCCTACTTTTCCCCAGTGGCCCCCTTTGGGAACAAATGTGGAGGGGGTGTGGTACCCTTTTTTTGGGATTTTGGTATTCTTCACCTAAAGGGAAAATTATAATACTCGGATCTTTGGGGAATTTTATCATTATTTTTACTTTTTTGTATTGTTGGTTTTTCCCCTTTGTTTTTTTGTTTGGTACGTTGAAATTTTGAGCTTTCACCCAAGCATGGTATGTTTTTGTTGTTTGCCCCCAAAATGGGTTTTCTAATGATTAAGTTTTATTCCTTTAATGTAAAAAGGTCTAAACTTGATAAAGGGGGAAAAAGCCCCTCAGGGGGATTTTTAAAGGGCCCTAAAAAACCCTGATCTGGGGGTTTTGGCAAAAGAACACTTAAATGGGAAAGGGGGCCTTTTTTAATTTTTAAAAACATTTTGAAACCCGGTACCCTATGTTGCGTCAAAAGGAAAAGAAAGAAGGGGGGAAAGGGGGGGGATTTGGCAATATTGCTGTCGAACTCATCCCCCATTTTTAATTTACAAACTCCATAGGGACCCAGGTGGACGTTACTTAAATTACTTGGGGGGGACTTTGGGGGGGATCCCCTGTTTTCTTTGTAATGTATATCCCCCTAAGGTTGGAATTTAAAAAATTTCCTGTTTTTTTTTTTTTGGCGAGTTTTTGGGACTAATTTGGGTTCTGACTTCCTACGGTGGGGAAAGTGTTTTTGGGGAGGGGATTTTTAATTTGGTCTTTTTGGGGACACCTATGAAAAAATTGTATTTTCGACACCCCCCCCGGGGGTTTAACAGAAAGCCCCCGAAAGAAGGCATTGTCTAGGGGTTTTCGCCCTTTTTAATCCGTAAGCCGGGTTGTTTGACCTGGGGGGTTTGACCCCCCTCAGAAAGGGTTTTCCCTTTTTTTTTTTTTACCAACCCTCCCGGGCCCCCCATTTTTGGCCCGTTTAAAGGGTCTTTGGAAAAAAATTTGGGTTTTTAAGGATGATGGAAATCAGCGGTTATTGGGTCAATAACAGGGGAGGGAAATTCAGGGCCCGGTGATTTGTATATTTTAAGGGTATGAACTCCTCGACTCGGGTTTGTATTGGAGGATCAATGAATTTTTTTCTCATTGGAAATTTCCGTGCATAGAGAGGAGTAGGGGGGGACAATCAAGGTTTTTATTTTGAGTTTAATGAAAGGCCCCGGGCCCACTTTCCCCAAATAGTTTTGTGGGGGCTCAAAAGGCATTTTTTTGGGGGCCCAGTGTATAGCGCGGGGTCCCCAGAAAAAAAGAAAAAACCGTCGCGGAAAATGGACAGAGTGCGTCACGGGAGTTTAGGAGGCGGGAGGGTGTTTTGGGGAGGTCCCCCAGATAAATTACTCTGAGGGTATATGGATTTGAGATCTAAAAATGAAGGGTTTTAGCGATGACAGTGCGGAAAAGGGGGCTCTGGGCCTTTTCCCAAACCCAAAAAGTTTTATGAGGACCCAAACAAAGCTCAATCTATTAGCTAGGATGTTTTAGAGGGGAAAAGTGGCAGTCTTAATCCGCCCCCCCCCTTGGGAAACATTTTTGGGGTGAAACCCCTTATTTATGACCCTTTTAAACCCTTTGCAGATATTTTATGAATATTTTAACAAACCTCAAATAATTTTTTCCGGGGCCCTTGCCCACAGAGGGGGAAAAGAACGAGATGGGGGTATTAACAGAGTTTTTTAAATGAATGTGGGTTCCCCACGTCCTCATCAGAACCCTTTAAATTTTTTTTAAATGCGGAGATTGTGAGGAAGAGTTTCTCGGTTTGCAAAATTAAAAAACCCTTTCCCCTTTGGGGAAAAAGCGCCGGCCCAGCGGGTTACGTTTTTTTTTATACCGGGTTTTTTCACCCACAGCTTTTTCCCCCAAATTTGAAAATCATTTTACAATTCCTTTCTACGGGCTCCCAGCCGCCTGATTCGATGTTGCCCCTTACATCACTTTAAAACCAAAGCCGGGGGGGGGGATCCCCTGGAGGGCGGGGGGTTACCGGGCCCCTAGCATTATTTAACGGGAGACATGAAAATTTTTACAAAAAATTTTAGCAAATAGATTTGTCTTATCATTGACGTATTTAGTTTCATAAAAGGGCCCCCGTAGGTTTTTTTCCCGGGCGGCAAAAGGGGGGGGTAACCCAGAAAAAAGCCCTTGAAACTTATAGGAAAAATTTTGGGAAAAGGGGAAAGGGGCATATGCTTTTTGCCCCCCCCCCCAAAGCCCCCCCCCCCCCCCCCCCCCCCCCCCCCCCCCCCCCCCCCCCCCCCCCCCCCCCCCCCCCCCCCCCCCCCCCCCCCCTTAATCCCCCCCCCCCCCCCCCCGAAAAAGGGGTTTTTTACGCCCAGGGTTTTGGGCCTTTAATTTTTCCGGACTTTGGGCCTACGGGATAGGTGGCCCTTTTATTTGCCGCACTCCAGGGGCCTTTCTCCAGACCGTCGGGGCCCCCTTAAGGGCTGCCAATGCTTTATCTTCTAGAATAACAATCCATAATGGAACCCGGGGCAGGGCTGCCCCTTCTCCCCTTGTTGTTGGCCCTTATGCCCTTGAGCATTTGCTGCGGCGGAAAATTTGATTATCGAAAATATTAAGGGGGTCTTGGGAAAGGGACAAGGGAATTTAAAAAATCTTTCCCCTTTTTTGCGGACGGGTGTCCCCCGACGCTCACTGACCCCCAAACATGACGCTTCCTAATCTTTATTCCCTTTTAGACAAAAATTTTGTACCCTATCGGGTTATAAAATAAATTTTTGGGAAAGCGGGGAAACTTTAAACCCTTTTGGGGTTTCAAGATCTTTGGTAGAAACCTTTTTTAAGGCAAATTTAATTATCGCTGGAAAGGAAAAATTTCTATTTTAAATATTTGGGGGTTTTTTTTGACTCCAGAAAATTTTTCCTTCCCCCTTTTTAGACATAAAATTTCCCGAAAAAAAATTTTCAGATATAAAACAGTTTTTGGGCAGATGGGAATAAGTTAGCTTTATCCTTTTTTTGGCCCCAAATTTCCCGCCCCAAACAAAATTTTCGGTTTTGCCCAAAAATTTAAGGGATTTTTTCCCAGGACATACCAACGGTTACCATTGGGTAACCTTGAGATCCCTGCCCAAATGACTTTTTTTCACTTCTTAGGGCCCAAAAAGAGACATAGGTTTCCCCAGAAGTTTTTTTACTTAGCGGGGGGGGGGCGGCAAAGGCGGGGGTTCGGTCCCAGAAAATTTTCTAAAATTTTTGGGCGGCACAGCTGAGGGTTTTCCCCCGGGTTGGGCACGTCTTGCATACACCCCGGTGGATGGAGCTTGAAAAGTTTTGGTCGGGGAAACCCCTGCCCAATTCCCCAAATCTTGCTTTGGGCAACTACAAAAACTAAAATAGACGCCCGTTTTCTGAACTCTTGTCCTTAACGAGATCGTTTGGCGGAGGGTTGTGATAAGTTTGGGCTGCGTTCGAAGGGGTTTTCCCTTTTTCCTTTTTTCTTGTTCCCCCACAGCTTGGTGGGGGCCAGTTTGGATGGGCCCGGGGGGCGGGCCATGGTTTCAAAATAAACTGTTTTTAAAATTTTTCTGATATTTGTGGAACCCCCGGAGTCCAAAAAAAAAGCCCCTTTTAGGGAAATTTCAAACCCCGTTTTGGATTTCCAAACCTTTAGTTTTTTTTTAAAATTTAAAAGTCAAGCATTAAGGGGTTGGTGTTGGGTACTGAGGGGGGTTTCCAAAACCCCCTACCTTTTTAAAAGAAAAATTTTTCGGCTTGGGGTCTTACCCAAGGGGGGTGATTTCGGCAATTTATTTGGGTGTGATTTCCCCCGATCCGAGAAAAAAAACCGCACCCATATATTCCCGGTGGGAGAGGTTCTTGGGTTTTCCCTTTCCCCGGGAGAAATGGCAAAGCATTTGGGGGCCAAATTCCCAAAGGGGTTCTTTTTTTTTCCCCGAATTAAAGGAAAACAATTTAAAATGTTGATTTTACTGGTACCCCAAACCTGCCTCTTGATAAGCTGAAACCGTCTTTACCGGAGTTGTTGGAGATGAGGGGGGAATGGGGGGCAGGAAAAGACCGTTTTGTTCTGGGGTTGGAATAAAAATTAAAATCATAATGGAGGCAGGTCCAGTTGTTGGCCTTTGAGTACTTCAGGTTTTGGGTCCCCTTAAGCCCCCAAAAATTTCATTTTTAAATGTTTCCCTTTTCCCTTGTTGGGAAGAAAATTTTTGGGGAGGTTATTCTATATTTTGTGACTGCAGCCAAAAATGTTTTATAGCCAAAAAATTGGAAACAGGCTCGCCCCCTTCTTTGGGAAAGGGATTAAGTCTGCCCCTATTAAAGAAATTAGGGATATGGAATACCTTACAGGGTCTTAAAAATGATGAGTTGGGAAAACCCTTTGGGTTTCATGTGGAAGGTTGGGGGAAACCCCCTTGGGATTTACCGAGGGCTTCTAATACAGTACAAATTGCTATATTATTTCCCATCCTGCTGAGTCGCTGCTTTTTGTGAAAATTTTCCTTTATGTGGTTTTTGTCTTGTCTATCCCCCACTTGTACAAACCCCTGTACTGTTTTTTTATATAGTAATTTTGAGTCATAACAAATTTTTTGATCATGTTTATGTTTCAAAAATTTGCTAAAATATGGTTTTTACGCTGAAATGTGCATTAAATGAAAATTGGATGTTATGTTTTGTACCCTGATTCTTGGGTATTGGGAAAAGAAAACTAAAAGAAAAATTAATAAAAAAAACAGTTAAAAAAAAAAAAAAAAGGGTTTTGGTTAAATGGTTTCGGCCCCCGGTGTCTGGCTAGTGGGCTTTTGTTTATTTTTTTATATGACCCTGCAGCCGTCATTTGGTCGCAGCGGGTTTACGAGGCCCTTAGGGAAAGGGGGGAAGGCAGGGTTTGGAAAACCCTTTAGGATCCAAATTTACGGGTTTTTGGGTTTTTTGGAAACCGATTTTTTGGATCCAACAAAAATCCAAAAAGCCGTGTGAACGGGCCCCCAACGCATCTGGTTTTGTTGCAGTTGAAAATCGCATCTTGGCTGCAACAAAAGCAAAACATGTAAACCCAGGCTTTTAGGTGATGTGCATTTAGTATCTACACTGGGAAGGGGATCCAAAAAGGGACCCGTTAAGCATGTCCATAGAATTTCCCTTTCAAAAAATGTCCTTTGGCCTCCATCTGTCTGATATACAGTACATGTACTGCATAAATAGGGGAGTAGAATAGTATATTACACTATCTATTAAAGGCCAGTAAGAAAAAAAAAAGTATACAGTAAATATGTCCGATTTAACAATATTAGCCTCTGGGAGATGGCCGTCACTGTATGGCAGAGGTGAACAATGTGGCTCCCTGTGCCTCTCTGTGCAACCCCCGCCATCAGGACACAGATATACTTTGTCTCTGTCCTCATACTTTAGAAAGGAATTTTCATCTTTTGACGGCTACATTTAACTGTGGACGCTGTATGGCTGGCATGGTTATGGTGGGTGCTGTATGGTTGGCACTACAGCGCTGTATATGCTGTTTTAATCAATAAAAATCATGATTTCTAACCTTGTCAATGTCTGGACCATATTTCTATTCATTTTGGAACTCATATGATAAATAAAAGTATGAGTTTTCAGGGTGTTTTGTGTGTGTGTGGTTGTTACAAAAGAAAACGAAACGGCCCCCGGGTTTTCATTTATGGGTTTTATTTAGTCTTTATGTACTATATTTTTATAATGCTAGCCTTTAGGCCCCTACTTCTTTTTAAATTATTTTATATGTAATTAGAAATGTTTTATATTATATATATATTTATATATATATATATTATATATAATAAAGAAAAAATCCACGGCACTCCAAAAGTAGTAATGGTGTAAGAGTGATTTATTCCTCCATACCAAAAGCGACGTTTCTGCTCCTCAGGGAGCTTTGTAAAGCAGCTTGACAAAGGCTCCGTGAGGGAGCAGAAACGTCGCTTTTGGGTATGGAGGAATAAATTACTCTTACACCATTACTTCTTTTGGAGTGCCGTGGATTTTTTCTTGTTTTATATTGAGAGTTTTCACTCTTTCTGCTGGCACCCGCCTTCTTTGTTTTCCTTTTTTTTTCTTGAAGAGTGCTTTTGTTTTTTATATTTATATATTAATAAAAATTTTAAAACACACCACACACACATACCTCCCAAGTGTCCCTATTTTGGGAGGGACAGTCCCTATTTTTAACCCAGGTCCCTCTTAGCTCTATAAATGTCCCTCTTTTTCATTTTGGGAAATCAATGTATTTCAATAAACTATATTGCTTTAAAAAGTATCTGATTGCTTCCTAGCTGTACATTACATAATTTACTTAATATTTCATCATTGGATACAATGTATCCTGAAAATGTGTCCCTTTTTGGCTGTCTAAAAAGTTGGCATGTGTATGGGCGTGGTTAGAGGCGTTTCTTTGTGTGATGTCATGTGTTTGGGTGTGCTTAGAGGCGTTGACTGATTTGTCCATATTTGCGATCTCTAAAAGTTGGGAGGTATGGACGCCAGTTCATCTTGAACGCTCCTGTCCAGCTCCAACTCCAGCTTTATCCTAAAAGGGGCAGTAGGGTGGCACTTTAAGGGGAGATAACAAATGACATGTGAAGCTGAGTCACAAACACTACACTCCCATTACTCACTGTCGGCTGCTCCTCGCTAGTTCTTCTCACTGTAAGGGCAGGTTTGAGCTTAGACTCCTGCTCCTGCACATTTTAGAAGCTGTGAATAGGGCCGATAAAAAAGAAACTCCAGCACTGGCCTTTAGAAGAAAATTCTGGCAGTGACCCTTAGGACACCATTGCCGTGACAGATCCTGTTAATGCACTTATATGATGGAACGCACAACATGCTTACCTCCCCTCAGCGTGTGTCACTGACTGTCTCGTCCCCACCGGAAAAATCAGTTTGGTTGCTGCAAAATTCAAAATACATTGCTGCCCCCCTGTTGTCTGGCAGAGGTGGCGCCCTAGGTGATTGCCTACCCCTCGTCCCGGCCCTGATGACAATTTTGCCCTTTGACCAGAAAATTTTTGTGCACTAGTGCTAAAGGGGGTTTTTCCATGAAGTAACTTTGATGTGGGAAACTTGTAAAATAAAAAATAAACATTTTCACCCTTCGCATTACAAATTTTTGTTTTAGCTGTTCCCTTAGTGATCCCTATTGAACAACTCGTCTGTAGAGGATACGACCAGTGACAAGAGTCCTCAGTCCTGGCCGCCACATGTCAGACATCACCTCTCATCTCAGGCAGCTACTGTCAGTCTATCCCTGCCTACTAATCACACAAAAATCACTGCTGAGCGAGTGTTCAATCTTAGGTGCTGTCATTTTTACTCCTGTCCTCTGTACGCCTTGTTAATTAGTCAAAAAGTACAAATAAGAAAAAAAAGACACCTCCACCTGGTATGTGCAGTAAGACAAAGAACCCTAAAAACATATGTTTTGGGTCCGCAGGGGTTTGAATCTGGGACCCCTATGTTGGAAGACAGTAGCTCTTATCACTCAGCTACTTTGTAACTACTCACAGCTCTTTACATAAAAGACCTTTGTTTGACTACAGTGCGCACACTGTGAGGAAAGGCCTGGTTATGTTTAGCTGCTGGGGGCACATGATATGCAGTTCAAACTAATCATATGCAATCCCTTTTGAGCACACTGAAAGCTGAAACTAGAT